>VZRE01001321.1:0-77991 GCA_013396775.1 Cephalopterus ornatus
GGAACGGGAGCGGGGATGGAGAGCTCCGGGAACGGGGATGGGGAGCTCCGGCAGTGGGAACGGGAACGGGAGCGGTCCCGAGGATGGGGAGCTCGGGAGTGGGAACGGTCCCGGGAATGGTGCTGCTCCCGGGAGAGCCGGGGACGGGAATGGTGCTGCTCCCGGGGGTGGATAGCTCCGGGAGGGCTGGGGACGGGAATGCTTGATTTAACTTGGTGCTCACAGCTTTGGAAGGTGCACAGGGACAAGGCAATACCAGTTAAGCTCTTTCCTAACAGTAAGTGCTTAAGGCTGAATTTTTTTGTGATTTATACATCATATTTACTTGCTTCCTTCCTTGAAGGAACCTGCAATTTTGAGTGTAGTTTGAAATTGGAAGGGATTTCGTTTTATCTTAAGACTCTCCAATTGCTTTGCTCACATGCAGGTGCCAGAGATGGGTAGAGAACTGTCGAAGGGCAGACTTAGAAGATAAAACTCCAGATCAACTCAACAAACATTACAGACTGTGTGCTAAACATTTTGAGACTTCTATGATATGCAGAAGTGTGAGTGAAAACAAGCATTTATTTATTGCATCTTGCAAAACGTAGCATTTTTCATCAGAATGCTCCTCTGCCTTTTAATCTCTGGGCTCCCGGGTAATTGGTCCCTGGGAAAATGAGTTTCTTGGTGTTAATGTTGTCTGGGACACCACACGGGCTCCCAGCTGTTGGCACAAGGGATAAGGTGGAAATGAGCAGCTGGGGGAGAGAGAAACAGCTGCTCCTGCTGGTTTAAGGGGTTTGTGGAACTCTGGCCTTCGCTGCAGTTCTTTCTTCCTGACCATCTACGTGTCTTTTCTTCCTTCTGCTCTGTTCACAGACACATTTCCCTTCAATATAATCTTTGACAGCAGTGTTTTGTGCAATTCATAGTTCTGCTTAAAGAAGCAGTTGAACATTTTCACAGTGAAAATGTTTAGTGGATTGTTTCCAGGATTGTGAAATAAGTGATAAAACCCAACACACAATAGTAACAAAATGTTTCCTTTCTGATGCATAAATGTCTTTTTATGCAGAATGTTGATTTTTTTTTTTTAAATCACAATATTGCAGTAAATTAAAATTATTGCATCCAAGGTCTTTGATGTGAAGATAACAGGGAGAAAAAAAAGTATTTGTGGTTTGGGTTGGAGTCTTCTTTAGTATCTGTCTTCTCATTTTCAGTGTTCTCTTGGTATCCCTGGAGTGTGAATTGCATAGCACAGCTTTCTCTTTGGTAGCATCAGGAAGTGAAAACACTGTAAAACAAAAAAAGAAAGGAGAAAAGGAGGAGGAACAAAAAAAGGGCTCAGTGTGTGAAATTTTGGTGTGGGTTTTTTTTTTTTTGTGCACATAGAGTGAGAATTTGCCAAAGAATTCCCTAATTGAAGTCTCTGTTTGCTTCCAGAGCCCCTACAGAACGGTTCTACGGGATAATGCTGTGCCAACCATATTTGATCTCACGAGTCACCTGAACAAGCCCCACAGCAGGTACAGGAAAAGGATAAAAGAGCTGGTAAGTTTTTCACGTAAAGTTATTGCTGCAATATTAAAAGAAAATAAAAAAAGGCAAGTAAGCTGCGAAAAGAGAAATTGTGAAAAGAGAATCTATTTACTAAGAGTTATAAAACACATATTGAAGCAACTTCTAATATAAGCATGGGAATGTTAGCAGTGGTAACAGACTATTTTCATGTAGTTAGCAGACACAGGTAATGGCAGCAAAACGCCGTCTGAAGAAACCTCCTTGTCTTAGACTTTCTAGCACTTTCTGGTAAATATTATCTGGTCTCACGTACAATATTCGTATCTGATCTTGGTGTGTTAATAGTTAAGATCCTGTCAGGACGTCATTATCAATATAAGCTCTTTGTTTTGGTTTTTTTTTTTTTTTTAAGAGTGAAGACGAAATAAGAACACTGAAGCAGCAAAAGAGTAAGTGGGCAAAATAACTGAGATCGTAAAACCTTTATTTTAAACTGGAAACGTTCTCCTCTGGTAACTTGAAGGTAATGGGTTTAGTAAGGGGAAGTGAATGCTGTGTCTTATTCTGGCCACTGACAGTATTTCTCATTTTGCAGTTGATGAAACTTTTGAACGGCAGCAGGCAACTCAAGAATGCAACGAAAGCAGTGCCCAAAATACCGTCTCAGAGGAAGGAGGGCAGGGACAGGAGGAAGAGGCTGTTCCCTTGACAGTGGAGGAGAGAGAAAACAAGGATTACCTTAAATCACTGTTTGAAATCTTGATCCTAATGGGGAAACAAAATATCCCTTTGGATGGCCACACTGTTGATGAGCTTCCAGAAGGTGTTTTTGCCTCAGACAACTTTCAGGCTCTGCTGGAATACAGGATAAATGGTGGTGATGAGGTTCTGAGAAAGCGATTTGAGATGACCGCGGTCAACCTCGAGTACTGTTCGAAAACCCAGCAGAAACAAATGCTCGAGATCTGTGAGAACTGTGTCAGAGAGGAGACACTGAGGGAGGTCAGAGACTCACACTTCTTCTCCATTGTCACGGATGAAGTAGTGGACATAGCAGGAGAGGAGCATTTGCCAGTGCTGGTGAGGTTTGTGGATGACTCTCACAACCTGAGAGAAGAGTTCGTAGGGTTTTTGCCGTACGAGGCTGATCCTGAAATGCTGGCTGTTAAATTCCACGCAACTATTACTGAAAAGTGGGGTCTGAACATGGAGTACTGCCGGGGTCAAGCCTACATTGTCTCCAGTGGGTTTGCTTCTAAAATGAAAGTGGTGGCTACAAGACTCTTGGAGAAGTATCCCCAGGCTGTGTATACGCTGTGTTCCTCGTGTGCCTTAAATGTCTGGCTGGCAAAGTCTGTTCCCGTGGTGGGTGTTTCCATTGCACTGGGAACAATGGAAGAAGTTTGCTGCCTCTTTAACCAGTCTCCACAGTTACTGGTAGAACTGGACAACACCATTTCTGCTCTCTTTCAGGACAATGAGGAGAAGGGCAACGAGCTGAAGCAGATCTGCCGCTCCCAGTGGACAGGCAGGCACGACACCTTCGAGGTGCTGGTGGACCTCATGCAGGCCCTGGTGCTGTGCTTGGATGCTGTGAGCAGTGACTCGACCGTCAGGTGGAACAACTTCATTGCTGGCCGAGCGTTCGTGCTTTCCAGTGCGCTGACGGACTTTGATTTCATTGTCACCATCGTCATTATGAAAAACGTTCTGTCTTTCACCAGAGCGTTCGGGAGGAACCTCCAGGGACAGACATCGGATGTGTTCTTTGCAGCTGGCAGCCTAACAGCAGTGTTGCACTCCCTGAATGAGGTGATGGAGCACATTGAAGTTTACCATGAATTTTGGTTTGAGGAAGCAACAAATTTGGCTACAAAACTGGACGTACAAATTAAGCTCCCGGGAAAATTCCGCCGGGCACAACAGGGGGACTTCGACCCCGATATAACGTCAGAAAACTACTACAAGGAAATCCTGAGTGTGCCCACACTGGAGCATATTATCCAAGAGCTAAAAGATATATTCTCAGAACAACATCTGAAAGCTCTCAAGTGTTTATCTTTGGTGCCCTCGGTCATGGGGCAGCTCAAATTCAACACGTCCGAGGAGCACCACGCCGACATGTTCAAAAATGACCTGCCTAATCCAGACACGCTGTCTGCTGAGCTGCACTGCTGGAGAATCAAGTGGAAGCACAGGGGGAAAGATATTGAACTCCCAGCTACTATTTATGAAGCACTTCACTTACCTGACATCAAGTTTTTCCCCAATGTTTATGCGCTGCTTAAGGTCTTGTGCATACTCCCACTGATGAGGGTGGAGAACGAAAAATACGGGATAGGACGGAAGCGCCTAAAGGCCTACCTGAAAAACACTGTGACAGAGCACAGGTCCAGCAACCTGGCCTTGCTGAACATAAACTTTGATGTAAAACACGACTTAGATTTGATGGTGGACACCTACATTAAACTCTATCCACTTAAAGTAGAATTTCAGGAAGACGGTATTCCCCCCAACAATTCGGCAGTAACAGAAAATGCTTAATTTTTTAAGCTCTAACCAATCTGTTGAAACAGCTTGTTCTTAATTTAAGTTTCAAAGCTGGGGAAAAAAAATGTGACTTATTAAAAATATCACTGCAATTGTGTTCCCATTTTAGGCCTCGGACTAAAGAAACTGTGGTCAGTGACCTAAATTATGTGTTGTTAGTCCACACTAAATGTGTTTAGCAAACAAAACCAAGCCTGAAAATAAGCCCATGCTCTTGGCAGAGGGGCTTTCTAAACCTCTCTGACTTACCCAGGTGCTCCTTTACTTCATTGCATCGTGGGAAAGGTACCTTTGATTGTAGGTCTGCTGGGGCTGTTACATACTCACTGATGAATTAGGGTAAGGAGAAAAAACTCCCAAAACATTCAAAGGAGTATAATCCATTTCGGTTCTGTTACCTGGGGTTTTATTCTTTTTGAGGACTGTTTTCTTTTCCAGGGAGTCTTTGGTGGTGTGTATTTAAGTGACGTTTGGGAGGGTGGTTCAGGTGCTGCAGGGGCCCCGAGGGGCAGTTCTGGTGTCAGTGACACAGGGGTACCTTTACGGTTTCCTTGGCAGAGTCGTCCCCTTTAGTCCCTCAGTGACTGTTTACATTCCTTTGTGTGAGACACAAACCCTGGACTTCTTTAGGCTTTTAACAGGCATGGCAGGAATATTGGAATTCTAAGAGACACTAAAAATGTATTCCACAAACATCTGTATCTGTTGGCTCCTCCCGACTCTGACACAAGCCCATGCATCCTCTTGTATGTTTATTTGTAAACTCACCCAGGAAAGATTAACATAAGAGTCCGTTGTTTGTCTACAAGTAAGATTGAAAATATTTGCTGTTATTTTTGGCAAGAATGAAACATTTTTGTACAGTTTATTGCAATTTAAAATAAAATGTGAATTGCTTTGTACATAGTATTGAATTTCTCAGTAGAGCTGTGCCTCTGGGAATGTATGTTCTTGTGTAAAGGTGCCTTTTAGTCTTGGCAGGTTTTTTTCTCCATTGTTTTTGCAGTTCTAGTGAACAGCACTGTCTGAGGACACAGGTAAGTGTGATAGCACTGCTGATCTGCGTGTTCTGCTGAAGGTTTTGTGAAGTGTTTTGAGATAGCATTAATTACTGTGCTTTTACTGGTGCAAGTTCTGTCAGGCAGAAAGAGATGAAAGTTGAAATGGCTGGAAGGTAAGAGATTTGCGGCTACCCTGATGTGTGCCAGTTTTATAACTTATTTATAGAATCACTGGGTGGTTTGGGTTGGAAGAGACCTTAAAGGTCATCTCGTTCCACCCTGTGCAGATTCTCTGATGTCTGATAAAGGGCAAGCCCACATCCAGCCATGTGCTGTGGCCAGGGGAACTGCAGGGTCTCTTGGCACTTTGCAGGACCCTCCTTCCTTCCCCATATTTGTGTGGAATTGGCCAGTGGGTTCCAAGGTATTAGTGGAAGCTTGATAAACTCAGACAGGCACCCCAGAACATGTACAGGGGTTTTAAAATCCTTTTTATTTCAGAAACTGGGCTAAAAATACCAAGTCAAAGAACAGCATATATAAGCAGAGCATGCAGAACTGTTAACACCATTTCTGCCTGGCAATTTCGTATATTCTAGCAGAAAAACAGAGTAAGTAATTTACCCTATTTTTTTTTTCCTGTTTAAAAGCCAGGCATATGAGGATTCTTTCAGCTTTTAAATGTGATACATATGATAGAATTAGATAACTTACTAAAAGACTAAGCTGGTTAATGTGCAGCCCCCGCCCCTAGCTGTGTGTTCATGGCCAGTGCCTTAAGAATCAGGTGCCATTAAATGTCTTCTTTCACATACTTTCACATATTTTCAGACTTCTGGACCATCAAAGGGACTTAGAGATTGTAATAATTTGGTTTATGGATCACAAGAAGGTTGGAGAGAGACCTGTGACAAGGGTACGCAGTGATAGGACGAGAGGGAATGGCTTTAAACTGAAGGAGGGGAGATTTAGATTAGAGGTTGGGAAGGAATTCCTGGCTGGGAGGGTGGGGAGGCCCTGGCACAGGTTGCCCAGAGAAGCTGTGGCTGCCCCATCCCTGGAAGTGGCCAAGGCCAGGTTGGAGCAGCCTGGGCTAGTGGAAGGTGTCCCTGCCCATGGCAGGGGGTGGAATGGGATGATCTTAAAGGTCCCCTTCCAACCCAAATCATTCTGTGGTTCTCTGATTCCCTGCAGGTGAAGTGGCAGTGTTTCCTGCTCCACTGAGAAATTGAATTTTCCAATTGCTGTGCTATATTCTTGAAGTTTTGGGGCTTTTTTTGAATGGCTTTTTGGGTTTGTTTTGGGCTTTTTGTTTTGTTGGGATTGGGTTTGGTTTATGTTTTCGTTTCGTTGAGGTTTTGTTTGTTTCATTTAGTTTTTGTTTTGTTTCATTTAGTTTTGGTTTGGGGTATTTTTATGTTTGTTTTTTTTAACAGCTGTCAAAGCTGAATAGTGAGTGGTTTGTGTCGAGTGAAGAACAGACTTGAACTAAATGGAACACAGAGATGTTCAACACAATAGGCAATGGGAGTCTTGAAACAAAACCCAGAGCCATCAAAGCCAAAACACAAAAAAGCTCTTAACAAAAACGTATTTGGAAAGGACAGATGGAGAAAATAATTACTCCTGAGCTGTGTAACAGGATCATGTCAATCGACCCAGCAGCAATGGCACATAGAAACCTCCCCACGTGAGCGAAAAATAGAAGCAGGCAGGATGGTGACACCTCCCACTCCTCAAAAACCAGGAGGGAGTCAGAGTGACCAGTGCCCTGGGAGGCTGAGGACAGGCAGGAAGCACAGTGCCTACAGCAGCGCTTTGCTTCCATAAAGCTGGGCTTTGGGAGTATTTTTTCATCATTTCAATATATTTTTTCAACAAATCGGTTAAAAAATACAGCCTCGGGCTCTCAACCAGCCTTTTTTAAGTGCAGCAGAAAGGTGGTGATAATCGAGGTGTGCAAAGAATGAAGCAAAGCTTCCCTCCCTCCCGTTCCCTGGCGTATTTCAGTGTCGGTTTTGCCACTAGATGTCCTGCTGACTTCACGGTCCACGGGCTGAGCTGCTTTCCATGAACGGGAGAGACCAAGGTGGAAATCAAGCTGTGACCGAGCCTGCTTGTGACTTCAGTTCTTAGGGAATTGTTCCTGATTCTTGATAGCTCCTTAACACAAAGAGCCTGTGAGGACTTCCTCATCTGTCTCCTTTTTTCGGGTGTCAGAATGGGAATAAGACTCTTGCTGTCACCCACCACTGGCCCTATTTCAAGAGCACCGGTTTCCTGCTCTGACATTGTGATTCTCATCCCCATCCCGTCTCCCGGATGGTCTCTTTGCTTTTTTCCAGGGGTTTTGTTCTCCTTGGCGCCTACAAGTGCTGCAGACCGAGGTGAGCTCACCACTCTGTGTTTCCATTCATTGCTGACAAAACTGAGAAGCTTTCAACACAAAATGACACCTTCCCAATCTCACCGTGTTCCCACGACTGTTCAGGGCAGTGTCCCAGTGCAAGGAAATTCCAGGGATGCTCAGGAGTGTATCTCTGGGGAGGAGCCTGGACGAAAATATCAGAGAGTTCATGTTTTAACAGCCTTCCCTCAAGATAATGGTGAGGATTGGAAAGTTTTCTCCCCTTTCCATTATTTAGCAGTTATCAGAAAGGAAGTGCTGCATGGGATGGGCGAGGCTTTGACAAACAAGTGTGTGATAGAAATTCTAGGAGTGGCAGAAATGGCCAACATATCTTCTGGACAAACAGGACAGCACACTCGGGCTGAGCTCAGTGCCAGGAGCTGCAGGAAGAGAAGCTGGGACCCAGAGCTTGGGCTGGTCCCTGAGTGTGATCTGACACCTCCAAACAACAGACCTGAGAATGGGAGGACATCTGGGTCCCTCCTCTTTTTATCTGCTCCCATTAATGCAAAAGAGCTCCTGGGGCACACTGAAGAAGAAACCTAGGGAGATTTTATGTGCAAATCGTGCTTCAGCATGGAGACTATTTCCAGTAATCAGTCAGATATCATAGAAAACCCCTGCCCTAAACATGTGATTGCATCCTCTGGATTAAATGGTATTATCTGTGATTTGTCCCACAGAACTGGTAATGACTGTAGCACTTGAAAGGAGTTACGTGGGCACTTTTTCCTCTATTTGAAGTCTGGTTGAGTCTATTTTAATTACCTAGTTTGATCTAATTCATCACCCAGCTCACTGACTTGCATTCAGGGGGTTGGAACAAGATGGTCTTTAAGATCCTTTCCAACCCAAACCATTCTGGGATTCTGTGACAGGCAAAGGGAAGAGGGAAGATGAGGCAGAACGATAACCAAAACGGCTCTAAGCCCATTGCTGCATCCCTGTGTTTCATGATGCCAAGAACCACCCCTGCCATGAGTCAGAGACATGGACATGTCTGTGTGACAGCAGCTCCGTTGTTATCCCCCTGCAGACCAGGACTGGTGCTGGATCAGTGAGGCAGAGGGAAGTCACCCACGGAAATGGCTGCACATGGAGGAGGAGGAGGCACAGGTGAGGCATTGCCAGAAGGAATTTGTTGGATCTCCTGCTTGGGGTGGGTTTGCTTAACCCTGATGACACCCTGCTCCTCCTTGTACTGTGGGAGAGCAGGAGCTGACTACCTATTGCTGGACTCAAGTAGGTGAAAACTACTCCCCACACACCTCCTACAGAGGAAAAACCGGGAAAATCCAGGCGTGAATGTCCCAGTGACAGCTTGTAAGAGACAGGGCCAGCAATCAGCTGAGCGTGAAGGGCGAGAACAGGAGGCTGAAAGCAGGGCCGCCTGGGTGCCAAACGGGAGAGATTATTTCGAGTGCATCAAAGGGAAGGGAAGCAGGACCTGATAATTTGGGACAGCCCTTCTCCAGGATGGGATCTGTGGGCTGTGAGCTCACATCTGCAGAGAGGCAGCTGGAGCCACGGGGACTGGATGGACTGCATGGAGAAGGGTATGTGTGCTCTAAGGAACAGTCCCAGAGCAGGCAGGGGACATCTGTGCCCAAAGTCATCTCCAGCTCTTATTTAGTCATTGTTTTAGAAGAATAGTTCCTTTGGGCATTATTTGGAGTACTGTCTGAGTAAGGCAGTAATCCATGGAGCTAATCTCCCCCCCCCGGCCGTACTAAAGGAGGTGATTTCCCTGCAGTGAATAAAGCTGCTACAGCTCTCCTCAGAGGCGGCTCTGAAGATGCTTCTCGGAGTCCCCCGTGGATCCAGCTCCAGCCCGGACTGCAGCTCTGGGGCCCATGAGGTGGCGCAGTTCCCCCGGATATCAGATCTCCGCTGGCTGCACACCGACCAGGTATCTTCTGCAAAATCGTGTCCACCCCACAGCTCCATAACTACAACCATGTGCTGAGGAGCTGGTGCTTTATACACTGGTTGGCTACACCACCTAACCTCTTTTTGTTTGCCTTCCCAGGGGGTCAGTGAGGTACTGCAGGACAAGAAAGAGAAATGAAGAGTGTTGTGCTCCCCCGTTGGCAAGTGTGCCCCTGGCAGGGGTCCCTTCCTTCTCCCTTTCTTAAAGAGGGCTTTTTAAAAAATAAACTAACTCCAAACGCATCGTATGTGTCCCCCCCGGAAATCACTACAAGGACATAGCTTGTTTTGTTCGTGAGGCAGCAGGAGGCAAAGTAACAGACACAGCACATGGCAGAAGGTGGTGGCTCCCTCCCTCTGCATGCCCTGTCTCTGGGGAGGGAAGAAAAGGTTGGAGACCTGTGTCATGTTTGCAAGCACTGTCCTTTGCTGCCTGTCTTGGGGTCCCTTTTGGGCTTGGAAGGAGTGGTAGGTCCAGTGTCCGGGCTCGTGTCCGGGGGGCGCTGCTCGGAATCTCCCTCAGGTTCTCGCTTGGTTTGAACTGGAGCTGCTTTATTTTCTTGCTTCTTCTTCGCAGCGGTTGGGTCGCCTTGCTGTGCTCTCACACTGCCCCAGAGCCGGGAGCATTTCAGTGCAGAACCTGCATCTGCTCGTGGCCTGGGACAACCTGAGTCCTGTGTTTCACATGAGCTCCATCCTGGGAACAGAAATACCCTGGCACACAAAAGCATTTCTGCCCTGGGAGGCTGCGTTTGCTCCTGCAGTGACCGCAGCTTCAAACTCAGCCTGGAGTCTGCCTTCCAAAGCGGTGGTGGAGCTGAGGCAGACTGCTCTTGTGTCAGCACTGGTGAGTGCTGCAGGTGCTGTCGCACACGGGGTGCAGCGTGTGCTGTGGAAGCACCACGAGGGAAACACACCCTGTCGGTAGGTTTTGGTATTCCTTCCCTGGAGCGGCACCGATCCCCAGTGTGATACGGTGAGAACTCACCCTCCTGCTCCACAGGCAGCGCTGTCAGCCCTGATTCTTATCACCTGTGCACTTGAGAGATCAAAACAGCCATGAAAAGGCTCCTCCAGACTCTGCCGTGAGTGCCCTGCCTGCCCCCGGCCACATTCCGGCACAGGAGAGGAGCCCCACACTGTCCTGGGCAGGCACCACCCCGACACCTTCTCCTGCCTTGGCCGAAAGTGCAGATCTGCAGAACCTGCCACGGGCACTGCTGGCCACAGCAGCCAGCGGGTGCAGGAGCTGCCTTTGGCTCCTAGGAGAGAGGGGACAAGTGCCAAGGACCAGAGGGGCCAGGGTCTGCGTGTGCCCACTCTGCTGAAATGATCTGAATCTCCCTTCAGGGGTGCCCTCCTCCTGCACCCCTGGGGTGCCCAGAGCTCCTGAACGAACATGCTGCAGGGTGCAGTTATATTTAACCTTTTCTGCCCCTTCCAGAACCGCCTCCCACCCTCCCTGGGCAGTTCCTGCGATGCTGGTTCCAGGACCAGTCACCCACAACATGGGTCTCCCCCTTGGGTGGGCAGAGCTGTGCAGCTGTGATGCCTCCACTCTCTCATTTCAGCTCTGGCCTTGGGACAGCACACTGGGATCAAGGATGGGGGCAACTGCTACAGCAGGGCCCTGGCCACCCCTGACACGTCCTGGGGTGCCCTCGGGCTTCCCCCAGGCACCTCTGGTGCCCGACCCAGGCACCACGGCCGCCTTTGCTGTGGGCTCCTGCCTGGGAGCTGAGCCCTGCAAACCTGCACATTCCTCCTTTGCTTACACGCCACAGGCTTTATTTGTTTTAATCAAAGGGGGCCCTGATAATTATTAACATATTTAATTATTTTTACTCTGAGTCACTGGGCTCGGGCGTGGAGTGATCACAGGGATTGCTTTACTCCACAGGCCCAGCCCTGGAGCATTTGCACCACCAAGTAATGGCCCTGTGCAGACAGAGCTCCCATTGATGCCTCTCAGCCTGCCTTCCCTCCCAGTCTGAGCTGCTTTTTGCTTCACTGGGAAGTGCCACACTCCAAAGGAGCAAAACTGGGCACATTCAGACCATTTTCAGGGCTGAATTTTCAGCTGTGCCATTGCGGACTCTGGGACAGAGCTGGCAGGGGATGATGTTCACCCGAGCTGTGCTCCAGCCCTGCCCCTCACAGGGGAATCAGTCCATGTGCCCCCCATGGAAACTGCCTCACCCCACAGCACCTCCCTTCCCAGCTGCACGGCCTCGCAGCAGCAATCAGAGCGCGCTGCAATTAGTGGTGTTTGTCTGAGGAAACTCCTAACTCTGCACTTCCACATGATTTATGAGGTTCTTGGCCCGGGCTGGCCCGGCAGGCGCGACTGCTCCCAGCCTGGTGGCTCACGGGGAAGCTGCCCCGGGGAGCTCTGGGTGTTCTTCCTCCTCCAGTGGCCACCGGGGCTTTGCAGGGAAGTGCTGCCCTTGGAAAATACCCACAAGGAGCCTGTAAGGTCTGGGCAGTTGGGATGGGGATCTGACCCAGGAATCAGGGGTGCCTTTGTGCTGGGGTGCATCCACACCACCCTGAGCGAGCTTGGTGCCTGCTCCCTCCTCTGGGACATGGGGCTCTTCCCCTAAAACAAGACAGGACCCTGTGATCATGGATCCCACAGGACTGTCTTGGTCCTGAGCATCCAGGAGCATTAGAGTGGCTTGCAAGCAATAATTACTCTAATTCACTGTCCCGCCAGTGCTGCAGGATCGTATCAGCCAAACTGTGGGGACAAGAAAACTGTGGAGGGTCTCAAGGATGCACAAAGGGGGCCTTGGCAGGGCTGGGATTGAGCAAAAATCTTCAGACACCTACAGAAGATGTTGGCCCTTGTTGAAATCCATATTTAAGAATAAGTTTTTGGTTAAATGCTCATATAAATATTTATAGAGAGGGAGAGAAAAGAAGAGGTGGAAAGAAATAAGTTTCACAACGCAAAACCTTAACAATTTTAAACAAATCAAATCTGTTAATAAAAACCAGAACACTGATGCTACTTTAAAAGGATATAAGATAAGGGTCAGTCTCTGCTTTCCCTTGAGGGAAAAGATTGGAAAATTGTGATCTGGCTGTTCCTACTAAGGCTGGGCTCTTTCGCAGAAAGCCCTCTTTTTTATCAGCATTTTCATTAGCTCTAATAATAGCAGCACTTCTTTGCCTTGGCTTTTGTCACTGAAGACTCCAGGGAGCAGAGGTGGTGTCCTGGCATGGAAAGGCTTGTCCCCACCAAAGCCCGTTTCTAATCTTGGTCAGGAATTTGGGTGGGCAGCGATCCCCCCAAAGTCCTTGTATTTTTGGTGTTGTCTTGTCCTTCTAAAACCTTTGTGTGTGTTTCTGTGCAGCCCCCAAAAGCCACACGGCCACACGCTGCCCACGAGACGTGGGAGGAGGCGCAGGGGAGGGGGCAGAGGAAGATGTGCTTGGAGCTGATTTTTGTTCCTGCCCCTTAAGCACAGCCTGGCCCCTGTGATGGCCAAAGAGCTCTGCCTGCCAAGCACCACCCCAGCCTCACACCGGCTTTCCTGGCGGAGACACACTGGAGGAAAAGCAAAAGCTTAAGTGAATTTGGGGTGAATTCCCAATCTCAGCTCCATCTGTGTCCAGTCCAGGGAAGAGCTGGGCCTGTGAACACGATGGGACTCCCCTTGTTTAGAGATGCTGCAAGCTGAGGTGAGTGATACATGGGAGAGTGGGGCCCAGCTCCGCCCGTGGAGGCTGCTTCTGAGGAAGAGGGACTCCCCTGGAGTAGCAGATGGCAGTAGTTGGAAAGTGCCCTGGGAGTCTGGAGAGAGGCATGGAGAGAAACACCCAGGGGCCCAAAGGTGCAGGAGGTGGAAGAAGCCTCATCTCTACTGTTTGCTCCAGTTGCAGCAGCTGAGCATCCTCTCAGGACGCGTCAGGCTCTCAGAATCTCTGCAGGACTGGAGCCTGGGCTATCTGTGATCCCAAGGGGCTGCCTGAGCTAATTCCCAGCTTGCATGAGGGACCGTCCTGGCAAAACGAGATGAGAGGCCCTGGGTGGCAGCTCTCTCAGTGCTGCTGAGAGCAGTGAGAGCAGAGCTGTGCCATCGCAGCATCCTCCCTCAGCACCGCTCCCCAGCCCCTCCGCCAACAACCACACAAAGCTCCTTTATTGCAGAGCCAGAGCAGGGAGGGGGGAAAAAACAGCGCAATTAAAGCCCAGGCTATATTAAGCCACAGAAAACCACAAAAATAAGTGCCTGCAATCCCTGCAGTGCTAAACCTGCCTGCTGACTTCCCTTCCCAAAGCAATCCCGACCTGACCCGGGTGGGAAAATGCCTGTAGTCGTAACCACTCCATCAGGAAAACACAAAGCAAGGCATTTATCTGAGTGTTTGATTGCAGAGCTTGGCCCTGAGATCTGTTCCCCTCTCAAAATAACAAAGCCAAGACGCTGCAGGTAACAGTCAGGCCAGAAAGGCTGAGAGTTTCACTCCCTACAAGTAAGTTTTGGCACAGTAGCTACTTCACACCCAATTAATTACTTCAGCACCAGATTATACTTGCAGGCTCCAATAGAAGTGATAATAGGAACCAATTAAATTAATTTATATTTACTTTGTAAGCATGTTTTCCTTTGGTAAATCTTTGCTTTAGTTTGACAGATTGGACTCCAGCATTTTGTTTTTGTTAAGAGATACAGCCCTAAATCCAGAGGAACAAATCCAAACCTGGAAAGCTAAGAAGTCCTTCCCTGAAAGGTTCCTTTTGAACCTGAAAGGTTTGAAATCAGGTAGGACATGGGGTTAAAAAAAATAAAAATAAAAAGCAGGATGTTTGCACATGCCTGGACTAATAAAAACAACCTGTGAGAGGTGTGGGGAGGTGCCAGCATGTCCTGCTGGAAGAACAAGAGCAGGAGCTGGGTTGGAGGTGGTGGTTGGCGAGGTTTTTGTGCCAGAGCTTGAAACTGAGATAAACTTTCATGTCAGGGAGGGCAGGCTCACAAAACAGCTTGTATGGGAGGGAGCCACAGCCTGCTGTCACCTGCTGTGGGGCAACTGGCTTAATGTACAGCTGCTTCAAATGGCATAGGCCCAGCTTATGCCATTATATTTTGGCTTGGACCTGACATGGTTAAATAGCTCTGCGACACGGTAGCACAGGGGCGGCTCCTTTTGCACCCAGTTTGGGTGTTCCTACAGCACACACATCTGGGAACAGCTGAGGCTCTTTGTGTCTTTCCTGAACCCCATACAGGGTGACTCAGAAGTGAGTGATTTATAAACCATCACGTTATCTCATCCACATCTCAGGAGACAACCCTCATAACTATAGTACCAGTCAGCTGAAGAGTGGCCTGACACAGACAGAGAAAGCCAGGAAAGCAGCGTGCCCAGCGTGGGATGCTGGATGTCTGTCCCTGTCAGCCTTCCCCATCCCACTGCAGCCCTTCCGTCCTTCCCCATCCCACTGCAGCCCTTCCATCCTTCCCCATCCCACTGCAGCCCTTCCATCCTTCCCCATCCCACTGCAGCCCTTCTGTCCTCCCCCTTCCCTCTCCAGCACTGTCCCCACCAGCTTCTGATGGCTCATGAAGTGCAGTCCTTCCTCTCACCCAGCCAAACCATTCCTGAAGTGTTTGGGACACCTCCTAGCTTCCTCCTCTCCTCTCCTGAGTGTCTATCACAGGGAACTGCAACTCCAGCAAACACCCTCTTTGGAAAACCAGCCCTGGGGAAGTGCCAGAGCCCTCCACTGCTGCAGGACAGGCTGATCTGCTGTTTCCCCACAAGCTTCAAGCAGCAGACTGGGATTGCAGTATGAACCATGTTGTCTGCGTTGTTAAAAGCCTCCACTGAAGTTGGGAGAGTTTTTGTGGGGGCTCCACTGCTGGCATTGAATTATGGACCATATCAAAGGCAGCAGGGACAGGGACACCCAAGATAACAGTGTGGCTGTAACTGAGAGAGCAGCAGAGAAGTTTCTTTGCACTGATGCTGCTGGGCTGGATGTGCAGGATGGGGGCAAAGGCACATCCTCATGGACCCTCACTTTTTCTTTTTGTTGAGGAGCTGGGCTGAAGCTGCTGCCTTCCTCTGAGCCGGCAGGAATGGCGGGGGACAGTGGGGAAAACATGCCCCTTTCCTGCCCTGAGGGATGAAAGACAGCTCACTGAAGTTGCCAAAGAGGCTTTGGGGACACTTTAATGACTTGGGAAAGCCATTGAGCTCCTTCTGGACTCTGAGAATTTGCTACTTCCAATGTTGCTGTTTTCTCAGCCTAGCACAGTATGTGGATTTTACAGCCATAGAGCTGCTACTCATTTTTCACCCTCTGGACGGTGATTTATGCCTTCTGGAACAAAGGTTAAACCCTCTTCCACTCCCTGTTAGTGCTGTTCTACATGCACAGATTGGTGCCGTTGCACTCGGAGGAGTTTGTTGGCTGAGGTCCCATAAAATGCAAATTTCTCTTCCTTTTGGGTCTCCTGTGCTTTAGGTCAGGGAGATGTGTGGGTATCTCACCTCAGCAGACCCACACATAGGAAGTCTTCGCTGTAATTCGGTGGAGAAGGATCAGAAAAATAAAAGCATCTGGAAGACAACCCCAGGGCTCCGATGTCCTCTGGAGCATCCTCGTGAGGCAGCGACATCAGGCTGCCACAGAGCACTGGGCAGTCCCTCTTCTCTTTGCCCATGTGAAGGTGTGTTGCCCACTCAACAGAACACTTGGGAAGATGGACATAAAATCATGGAATGACAGACTATCCTCAGCTGGAAGGGACCCACAGGGATCATTGAGCCCGACTCCTGGCCCTGCACAGGACACCCCAAGGATCCCACCACATTCATGAGGTCAGCAACCTTGTTTGCTGCCCCCTCCAAGGCTGCAACCAAAAAAAAAAAATCAAAAATCAAGCAAATCAACCCACTGTGTTCAGTGAAGGACACGCTGCATCTTTGCAGTCTAGACCTCCCCAGACATATTCCAGCTGATTTCCCGTTCTGACTCACCACTTTCCCTTCCAGGGCTCAGCTTGCTTTCTGCTGGGACCGGGATGCAGAAGTACCTGCGGACGGTCTCTGTGGCTCGATGGTCCCTGTGGGTCCCCTCCAGCTCAGAGTACTCTGGGGCTCTGTGTGCGTGGGCTGCTGCATTCCCACGGGGCTGGGCTGGAGAAGGGATCGCTGCTGGAAGCCAGGGCTTGGCCCTGAGCTGGGGGCACCGGCACTGATTTGTGCCTCCCGTGGCCCCTGTGCCGGGAGCTGTGGTGGCTGGAGCTGCTGTGGGTGGCCAGTGCCCCGGATCCGGAGGAGGCTCCAGGACGTGGTTCCTCGTCCTCAGTGAGACATTTAACTGCTCTACCACCACACCCCGTGAGCCATTGTTGTACTTGGCTTATTCTCCCACCAGATGCAGGTTTTCTGTTGTAAAGCAGAGCTTAGAAATTAAAACTATGCGAGGAGAGATTTACGGGCTGTGTTACTGCTGGGCCAGGGAGTGAGGGCCTGAAGAGCTGAGGTCTGAAGCACAAATATTCGAGTTCTGCCGTTCACCCTCCATGAACTCCACTGGATTGATCGAGAGCTTCCTCTGTGCACTCCTGTTTACTGCAGTTAAACCTGGACATCCTTTAGAGCAAGAGATGAGGTCTGGCCAGGCTGTGCCAGAAGAACCCCAGAAACAAACTGTATGAGCCACCATTTCTGGGACAGGCTCAGCAAGCCAGGAGAGTGTCACACTGTCATACCTTTGCCTTCTCCAGCCCTCCCCATCATTAGTGGAAGCCTCTTGTGAGCCCTGACCGAGCTTATTCCTCTGGCTCCCTCTGAAAAGCTAGTTTCTGCCTTAATAATTTTAGGAGAGGAGATGATGTTATCAAACAACATGAACAGTTTAACACCCGCCAGACTGAGAAATGAAACTCCTGGGTTGTTTGAATTCTTGTCTCTTCACCCCTCACCCTTCCCTGTTCTCAGGTCCCTCATGTGCATTGACTGCCTCAGTAAAAGTCTACTTTGTAAGTTGTCCAAGCTATTGTTATGTCAACCTCTTTTGGAAGGCCCCCCCAAAAAAGTGAAAAGTCGCAAAAAATTTCAAAAGCTTAGAAAAAGACGAGTCTCCTGCTAGATCTCCACCTGCTTCCCTTACCAAGGAAAGGTCAAGAGGAGGCTCAGGAAGGGTGGAAGTTCATCCTCAGGAGGCTCAGGAAGGGTGGAAGTTCGTCCTCAGGAGGAAGCAGCCAGAGGCAACAGAGCCTTGTAGCCTCTCAGAGGTCCAAGGCTGGAACCTAAAACAGACATATTTCAGTTCAGAATGGGGCCCTGTGCTGTAACGGTGGGAATGATTAGGTGTTGAGACAAAATACCAATGAAAGTTGTAGAGTCTTCCTCTTCAGATATTTTCAAATTGTGAGCAGATGCCTGCTGGAGCAGAGGTTTCAGCCAAGCACAAGTTATTGGGTTCCTTATTGGAGTATGCAATTTTACGGTCCATATTATATGGAGCTCAGAATAGATGATCTTATGGCCCACTGTGACTTTAAAATCCGAGAAATAGGTAGTTCTGGATCAAAAGGAGCCAGGTTTCCTCCGGATTTGTATCTTGAGGCTGACTAACTCTCCTGCCTAAGAAGACACAAAATCCGATTGAAGCTTTTCTCCTTTTACAGCCGCGCTGTTAAAAAAGCAGACTCTATTTCCAAGCTGAATTTGTCTGGCTCCGGTGTGGTTGTGGCTCTGCCTGTCTCTGCCTGAGTGGCTAGAAAGCCCTGCTCCCAGGGGGATACCAAGCAAAGCCTCTTTGGCCTCTGATCTCCCTCAAGTGTGGTTGGGTTTGGCCAGGCAACAGCCGGGTGCTGTTCCAGTGGGAATGGCCAGCCATGAGCACACACTCATGCTCACAGTCTGACAGGGAGAGGATTGCAATAGCTTCCTCTCTCCAGACTAAAACCAGAGAATAATGGAAGTTAACATCAAATTAAAGGAAAATTTTACCCTTCCGAGGGAGGCTGATGTGTTTCAGAACATCCTTTGTCAGAGTGGCTGCCTCTGATAGCAGATTCAGATGACCCTGAAGATCTTGTCATGTCTTTTAGGGTTATAGACTAAATAATGGTGTCAGCCTGACTTCTTTTATTCTTGGATCTTTAGATGTGAGAGTCATTCAGTGCAGAAATCTGGTCTCTATTCAGTTTTCATGAGAGGTTGGCAGCTCACCCTCTGAAAATAAAAGCTTAAGTGGTATTCACTGTCCACATCATCTAAGCCAGTTAGGATTTCAATTAAAAGCATTTCTGGGCTGTATTTTAGGAGTTAGTGTCTGTCAAGATTTTACCTTGGGGTTCCTGGGTTAAACCTTCCTGTCTCCATGTCGTGCTGTGTGGAAGAGCTTTGCTCTCCGAAGGAGTCCATCTCCCCTGCCTTCCCCCCCACAGCCTCCCACAGACACGAGGGGGAGCTGATTTTTGGTGTGTAGCAATAACAATTTGTCAGGGTGCCAAGTTCAAAGCCTCCGACCCACTGCCAACGCGAAGCCCAAGAGGGAGGTCACGACTAATCTCAGACTTCTGACCTCCCAGCCACATCCACCATCTCTGGATCAGAGGAGAGAAGTGGAAGAGCTTATTTTGAAAGGTTTTAGATTTCAGGTGAGGTCAACAAAAGATTTGCCCAGATGGAAGAAATCAAGAGGATAATATGGAGCATATTAGGGAAGATGAAAGGCGTCGTGTAAAACAATCTCCTCCTCAGGCTGGAAAGGAAAGTCTCACTGCCAGGGCAACCTTCCGGTCATGGCAAATGAGCCCGAAGCAGAAAATGTAGCAGAAACCAGGCGCTGTCCTGGAAAAAGCAATGCGAGCTCAGAAATTCAGAGTGACACTGCTGGCATTTACGAAAGCTCCTGAACAGAGGAGGCTCCAACCTCCTAAACTGGTGGGATTTGGGTGCCTTTGTACTTTGGATAATCCCATGAGGCATCTTTTTGCATTGTGAGGAGTGTGCCCATAGAGATGTGAGTAAGTCCTCCCGTCTCCAGGTTTCTTCTATACGCTTCCTTGCAGCTTCTCTTCCAGGCCCATTTTCAGCTCAGAGTGGATAATTTCACGGGATTACCATGTATGTGTTGCATTTATTAGTATAAACACAAATGTTGTTACAGGCATAAATCCACTTAAAGTTTAGACTTTTCCATACTAGTTCAAATATGTATCATAGCCAGCATTGTAGCTAATTCAAGTGTTTCCTGGAGTTTTTGCAGGCTTGGACTAGAAGATAACTCCGATTTTGTTACAGGCAGAATGAGACACGTGAAGGCTGCAGTTGTCTCCTGGCTCATCCCTGTGAAATCTGATTTTAGCACCTTTTCCCCTGACTTCTGGTGGAGCAGCCCCCAGAGAGGAGAAGGGTGTGATGCCTCTTGCATGAGAATAACCACCAGCAAGGAGCGTGAGGAGAGGTTTGTGTCCAACTCCTGCACAGACCACGGTGCTCTCCCGGATGGATGAGCCCCCCTGTCTCAGGCAGACGAGCACTGGACCCACCCCAGCAGGATCAGCAGCATTTTCTGTTGCAATCCAAGGAACCTTCAATCCTCTGTGGAAGTGAGACTGTAAATTATAGTGGGAACGAGTCTTAGCAGGAAATAAGGGTTGCTGTGTCCAACAATAACAGCAATAGCACAGTGAAAACAGAGCAGTTGATAGGAGGGGGAGTCCTGGCTGAGATGTGGATTTTTGACTCCTGTTTTACTCAATGGATTCCAGTGGCAATATTGGCAGAGTGAGGAACAGTTTGCCACTGGGAGCAGCTGGAAGCCCTGAATCCTCAGGGGAGAGATGCACACTCTGCTGAGGCATCTCTCACTGGGCTCAGCAGAGAGCTTGTGGCCAAAGAAGTGAACCCACATCTTTAGGGACAGTTCATTCTTTACATAACCCAGAGGCGTATTGGGTTTTGCCTTACAATGTGTTATATTTTGCTCCATTTCACCCCAAAGGTGTGGGGACCCAACCACTGGAGCTCGGTTTGCCTGGTTGTCCTTCCCACAGCTTTTCCCAGTGCTGGCACACAGTCATCTTTCTTATAGAGCTGGTATTAGCTACAAAAAGGGCAGAGAGTTTGATGTGGCAAATTCTATTAAGGCACCTAAATCCATTTTTTAGGAAGAAATTCTGTCCTTCACATCCATGGAGTGCAGTATAAGGACAGTCCCTTCCATCACTGACTTGGGCCACCCTATTGCATTCAAATTCACATCACTGTTAAATAACAGCCAGTGGGCTTTAGCCTCTCCCTGTTGCTAAGTTGGTTTTTTTTTTGCCAAAACATTATCTGCCTTTGAAATGATAATCATAACGTAATCATGGGAGAGATGGGAGAAAAGTCCAGTTACAGGTAATTAGTATAAGGACATTTTGTAAAGGACCTACCCCTTCCAGGGATAAAGCAGCAGATGTGTTACTCTGAACAATGACCCAAACCTTCCCTTGCCCTTCTCCTTTCCCCCCACTTCAATCAGTAAAGCAATTTACAATATTAGTTTTTTGTTTATAATTTTTCTTCATATCTGCTCAGATGAAAAGGAAGAGATACAATCTCCTCCATTATTCCTGGTTTGATTTTCCTCAGCAAATAATTGGAACTCTTTTTAGAAAGGCTAGCAGAGAGGGATTTAGGTTTCCCCATTGAGAAAAGAAATGTGAATGACCGAGTTGTTATGAATTAACCTAATTTGATTTAAGCAGAACAGAGTGGAAATTAGGACCTGGCATCTTTCTCCTTCCTCAGATGTAATGGAAGATGGAAATGACAAAATAAATAGGAAAAAAGATCTGATGTGATACAACAGAGTTGCTGATAGAATTATTCCTCAGTCATGCTGGTTATTATTATACGTGGCTTTAATGTCAAGGGAAAAAAACCCTCCTACTGATTTTACTGATTTTTCAAGTTCCAAAATGTTAGAGAAAGAAAGTGAACCATAACTGCTGGTATCCAACCTGTTTCTCTCCATGGGAAACACTGCGTACTTCAATCAAACTTCCTTGAAGCACCAGGTTTTGAATCTGCAAAATCCCTTTCTCCACCTCAGAGCAAAGAGCTGGACTTAGGAAAGATCACGTGCCCAGCTCTGAAAAGCTTATTTTGGGGACTTATTTTTTTTTTTTTTTTTTTTTTTCTTTTTAGTCCAGTTCAGTCTTTGAGATGAAAGTGCTTTGAGGAGTGTTATTAAACAGAGGTCACTGCAGAGATACCAGAGAAGGGAGGACTGGGAGAAGTGTGTGCAATCCACAGTTCCTGTCTGCCTGCCCCCAGTGATGACTCCATTTATAAACGCAGGATTGCTCGTCCCAATATGTTTGGCACAAGCAGGAGGAATTCACGCTTCTGAAACTAAACCCTCTGGCAGAGCAGCAGAGGCACTGGGAGGGCTCAGCTGAGTGATTTTTGCTTGGCTTCACTTTGGCACCCACCCCCAGCTCCTGCTGAGCCCACGTTAAATGGAGCAAAGAATCAAACTGTTGCGCACCCGTTTCAAAGGAGGTGGGTTTTCCCAGCTCCCTGGTCATCTCTAACACGCTGTGCCTGCGGCTCGGTCCCTCCTGGGCCTGGCACAGCTCTGGCAGCTCTGCTACCAAAACCCAGTAGCCTGTGACTGATGAGGTATAAAATGAAACACTGCTCATTCTTCTCCTTGGTTTTCCTGGCTCCGTGCAAAGCCTGCTCGAGGTCCCTTTGTTCTTGGCAAGAATGGAGATTAATCACTTCTATGATGAGAGGCAGGACTGGAAAGACCTCCCTGTGAGATGGGCTGAGGTGACTGCAGAGTGGGCTGCAGGACTGGGGGGCAAGTGCTCTGATTTTCTTCTCCTGCCTGTTTGCTTTTACTGTACGGAGGAGGCACTTGGGAGCGTGCAACCAGCGTCTGCCTCGAGGGAACACCGAGCTGTGTCTGCAGAGGATCAGCATCCAGCACTGCCGCCGTGCCCTTCCCAGCACCTTCATTAACCTGGAGATCCAATCAGCCCCCCTCGGGCTCAGGGTGCTGCAATGCCACGCTCTGCCCATCTGCTCCTGCCTGCAGCCTGACTTGTCACGCCAGCGCCCCAGGGACCAGACCTCCTGCAGGGCTCATGGGTCCCAAAGTGTCACGCTGAACACGCAGGTCCTGGTGGAGCCTGTTGTGAGCAGCACAGCTGGCTGTGGAACCTGCGGTCTGCTGGGGGTGTGGGACACAGCTCCTGCTGCATTTCCTCCTGCTGCCTGGGTCTCTCCTCCAGGTGAGCACCCCCAGCTCTCCCAGCCTTTTATTTGCCTGCCAGCATCAGGGATAAGGGAAGGCTGGTGGTGACAGGGATTTTCTGGCCCACCAGAAAATGGGTTGGTGATGCATTTCACACCAAACAACACTGTGATCTTGTGGTTATTTTTGGATACAGATGTGCAGGCTGATAACCTTTATTGTGTGGCACAGGACTGACACTCATGCTGCAGAGGGTAATTTGTCTGAAGGAGAGAAGAAGAATATTGTGGGGCAGGGGATGGGGGAGAAGAGGACGCAGTTGCAAAGCATTGACAGCCAGTGGTGGGTGCAGGGAAGTTAAAGAAGAGGCTGAACTCAATTCTGGCGGGAGCTGAGGGGTGGGAGAACTGAATAGCCATGAGATGATGGCTTTGCCAGCCACAGCCTCGTATTGTTATAACTCCTGTGCAGCTGAACATTCTGGTGTTACAGGTACCTGCCACAGATGGAAAAGTTATTGGTGGAACCCACCTATCTCCTCTCTCTATTTCAACTTCGGGTTTGGTTGTATTTTCTCTGTTTCTTGCCACAAACACCTGCCTGCTTAAACGTCAGCATGGACTATTCAGGAGATTATCAGCCTCAGGAAGAAATTCATCGTGCTGTACCCTGGCACATTCTCACCATGGTAGTGGATGTTATGTAGAAACAAGAGCAACAGGAAATAAAATAATTAGTTTTCATGATACAGAGAAAACCAGAGATTCTGAAGGGAGGTAAATGTTCATTCTCCTGTGCAAATGTGGTGTCAAACTCCAATTGTCTTTTTTTACAGGGAATGTTGTTTTCTTTGTAATGTGTCTTGGTGTTTTTACTTTGAGGGAGGATTTCTGAACAGAGAGACCAAAAATTAAAATACTTGAGCTTTCCTTTCAGAAGAGAAAAACCCAACACAGTCGAATAGAAGCAAACAAAAAAAAAAAGGATTGATTTTCTTTTTCCATTGAAAAGACATTTTTGATTCCCCCAAAAGGTCTGATGAGGTAATATTTGTCCACGTCTGCCCTGGGGGCTTAAGTCAATATTTGCTGGAAGTTAGAAAGAGATTCCTGCTATTGATCCACGTTTGCTCATGCTGGGTTATTTTTTACAGTTTTCCTGACGCGTTTGTTCTTTGCCAGAGGTTGAGGCAGGCCATGGGATTGCTGAGGGGGCTGGTCCAAGCCTGGCAGCCCCCTCCCTGGAGCACGGCACAGTCGGGAGGTCAGAACGGGCTGAGGGGCACTGCGATGTGCAGGAGAGCCCTGGCTGTGCCCAGCTGGAGCAGAGCTCACCCCACACGGCCCTTGGGGGGACCATGAAGGGTTGGCCCCACGTGCTTCAGAGCTCCTGCCTGGGCACCAAATTGCTTCAGTGGCTGCTCTTGTGGACAACATTTCGGGTTTGCCCATGGGATGACTGACGTTGGGATGTGGGGGCTGGCAGTGCACACCTGGTCCTACAGCAGACAGTCACACCCACAGCACTGAGGAAATGCTTAGGGGGCAATGCCTGGCCACAGAAAGAATCAGGAGCAGAGGGAGGAAGAGCAGGAAGGACATGCCTCACATTTGCTGCACCCCCTGCAGCTTTTTTAGTTGGTGAGGGAGGATCTCAGAAACTCCCCTTTGTTCAGTTTCCTTGCAAAAAAATTGCAGCAATTATTTGTGCAACAGATTCTCACGACTTTGCGAAGTTATGGGGTGGCCTGACTGTCAGGATTGTCTTCCTATGTGTTGCTTTTCACATTCAGCTTGCCTGTCTTTTAAACTTTGGGGATAGCCAAGGAAATTCCCACTGCAGGTGAATGCACGAGGTATGATACCCTTCCTGTTGCTGTGTGTTGTGTGCCTGGCATGGTGCATCATCAACAATTACACCAGGAAAAAAATAAGACCCAGAAAGATTTTAATGGGGACTGTAAAATCGGGGGGACGTCACCACCCCAAAAAGCAAGGGCTGCCCTGGCCCTCATGACTGTGTCTGGCTCACTTGTGGTGACACCAACAAGTGGTGAGGTGCCTTAGAGGGCACACTTGCTTCTCAGCCAACCTCAACACCAGGGCCAGGCCTTCAGCCAGGGTGAATCTGTGTGGCTCCGTGGCATGGGAGACACTGAGGGCCATAAAGCATCTGGGGTCCAGGCTCAGGTTTCCCAGCAGTGAGAGCTGGAAAGACCTGGGAGAGTTTCTATCCGCTTGTCTTGCTGAGGTGGAGTTGCTCCTCACAGTGTATTTTCTGTTTCTCTGCCCTATCTTGCTTCAAAAGCAAAAGGGTTGTTCCCCAAGGTGCTTTTGGGGGGATTCTTTACAGCTTGTCTTGCCAAGGCTTTTGAAACAGATGGGCACAGTAAAGGCAGTGACTGGGAAACCAATCAAGCTCCTGATGTGTGCAAACATCAAGTTGGACCCACCATGAATGGTCCTCTCAGGGCCCAAGTCCCATTCCCTCCCCACATCCCTGCTGGGTTCAAAACTAGTGATTTTCTCTAATTTTTTTTTGGTGTATGGTCCAGCTGCCCCATGTCCCCTCTGTTTCCTCCTGTTACAGCTTGGCACTGAGTGCTCCAAAATCCAGGCTGCGGAAGGCAAAACAGACTTCATTGTTTTTTAAGCATCATAAAGATAAATGTGCCCATCGGCATGGTTCCACCCAGCACTGCTGACCCTGCTGAGGGCGTGCGGGGGTGGCCACAGGAAGCCTTTGCAGTCAGCGGGGGAAGAAGCCTTCTTTTCTTCTCTGGGTGAAAATCTACACCGCAGATCTGTGGCATTTGTGTCAAAACCTGTGCCAAGCCATGCTGGCTTTGGGGCAATGGGGGTTTCAGCCTTCACTCCTCGTTGCTAGTGCTGTGTCAGAGTGCAGACAGCTGGATCCAGGTCTTACTGGGCTTGAGGGCTGGGGACTTGTGGTGCTTCACACTGACTGAGAGAGCGTTGGGCCAGAAGAGACATGAGGGTGCCAACCAAATAAAAAAACCCAACAATTCCCCCCCAAAATAAACAAACAAACAAAAAAACCCCTTGAAATTGCCTTAGGAGGTCTGAAAATGAAAGCCCGATGGGGAAAAAATGACCATCCTGTGGGTACACTGAGGAACGTAAAGGAAAACCAGAGGGATTTGAAAAGCCCCTGGGTTTGGCTCCATCATATTAATCAATAGTTAGTTTTGGCCTCCTTGACCCCAAAACAACCCGAAGGGTTTCTTCCTCACGCACAAATGGCACCTTGTTCACCAGGCAAAGGCAGCTTTCTGGTGAGCCCGTTGTGCAGAGCACAGCAAAGCTGGAGAGGAGACTGAAATACGGAACAGAGGAGAGTGGGCAGCAAGCACTGCACCCCCTGGGGCAGCTGTGGCTGCCAGAGCCCAGATGTGCGGGCACATGTCCCAGATGGTCCCCGCACCGTGGGCGTGCCAGGCTGTGCTGTCCCACCAGCAGCACCTAACACTCACCAGGGGCTCTGGTGCATTTACTGGTTTCTGTAGCAATTTGGAAAGGGAATCTACCCCATCCCCTTTCCCAGTCTCGAGTCGCCCAGACCCTCTCTGCTGCCCTGACCCCTCCGTGGTCCACTGCCTCTCCTGTGCCTGGGGAGCCACCCCTGCCTGGTGAGCCCATGGCACGGCCCCCGGGGCTGTCCTGGC
The DNA here is from genome assembly GCA_013396775.1 of Cephalopterus ornatus. Lineage (NCBI taxonomy): Eukaryota > Metazoa > Chordata > Aves > Passeriformes > Cotingidae > Cephalopterus > Cephalopterus ornatus. The sequence continues at coordinate 26,313 of VZRE01001321.1, forward strand.
ACCTCCTCATGCCTAAATGCTTTCCTCCATTCCCTGAGCTTCCAGCTGAGGGATTAACTGGGTTTCAGGACGTGGTTTTAATGGGGTGTGTGGAGTAGCCAGGGGGTCAGTGTTTGTGGCCTGCATGTTTTAGCAATCACATTTTGATCACATTTGGTGATCAAAGCACGAGGGGGCAGGCACGGGGGATTTATGGACGGGGGGGCCTTGCCGACTTCTCCAAAGTGCACCACGCTAAGCATTGCTGTCTTCCAGCTTTATATACCTTTACTAACTTTGAGTGCGTGTTTTTCTTCCCTTTGCCCTTCCCAGCTTTCCAAAAACTGGTGGTGTATGTGGAAGAGGCAGGTCCAGAGCCCCAGGTACCCAGCATTTGTGCTGGGAGGAGAGCCTTCTGGCTCCCGTGGCTGTTCAAGGGGCAGAGCCTGGCATCTCAATGTGCTTCAGGCCTTGGGGACTCTTTTCTGGCTCAGGTAGAGAGGGGGAAGTGGACTCCCAGCCCCTACCAGCAACTTTCTTAGCTCTCTTACCCCAGTTCTCAGCTCTCTTACCCCATTTCTCAGCTCTCTGACCCAGGCACCACCAATGGGCTCTGAACCAAGAGAAGCAAAGGGCAATAGGGCCAGGTTTAAAATTAGACATGTAAGGAGCCCTTATCCCCAGCCAGGCTTTATCAGGCAGGCCTTATCCCACCCCGTAATCCCCTCTTCTGGAGCCTCTTGAACGCCAGCGACACCAAAAATGTGCGGTGTGGAAATTGTCGCCTGAGGAAATGGAATTACCCCAGGAGGGCTCCCCCAGCTCCAGCCCCGGCCATGCTCGTGGTTTGTCAGTGGACAACCTTTGCAGTAGTTCCTTAGGAGAAGCTGAAGCATCTTCCCTCTTGGCCTGGCTCTGTCCGCAGGGCAGGGGGGATTATCCTGCTGTACGCCCTTCCAAGGGCTCAGTAATGTCACCAGGGAATTTGGCTGCTGTAATAATGCTGGGGCTGTTTCAAGTCTGGCCGTATCTGATTCTTAATGTTTTACTTCAGGTCAGGTGCTGGAAGTGTTTGATGTGGGGCCAGCCACAAACCCAAATGTGTTCTGCAGAGGGGAGGGCCGGAAAGGATAAATCCTACCACGAGATGAGGGTCCTGAATGGAAACCTCAGACCCTAAAGGCCTGGAAAAAAAAGGGATTTAAGTATTATGCTTGGCCCTGAGGCATCTAAATAAAATCCCGAAACCAAACAACTCTTTCTCCTTACTCCATCTGCCTTCTCTAGTTTTTTATCATTAACCCTTCTATTTCTCCTGCCTGGGGTGTCACGTACATCCTGTGGGCTTTCTCCAGCCTGAAAGTGGAGGTGAAAATCAGTGCAGTCACAGGCTTGGTTGAGGTTTTATAATTCACTCCTCTCTGGCATCTTCTCTTTCAGACGGTCAGTGTGGGTCAGCAGCCCAGAGGGCTCAGAGCTGATGCTGTGAAGGTTTCCATCTCTCTCCAGTGGAACAGGGTTATGGAGGCTTTGTTTGCTCACAGAGCAGCTCCAGGAGTAAGTAACTTGAACTAACACGCTTCCTACGTGCTCTTCACAGTCACACTCCCTCTGCTTCTGTATTTTTAATGAGCTCTTGACAGTTTTACTCTTCCCCTTTCTGCTGCAGAGATGAGTCTGCGATGCACAGCCCGCACACTCTGCTGCTGGTGGGACCAATTTCCAGGTGTCCCGCAGCTCAAATGGGGTAGGACCTGCAGGACCTGCATCCATGGACCCCCCTGGCCCAGAGACTTCAGCACGTGGGCCTTGTAAAGGGTGTTGTACCTTTCCAGGGCTCTATAAACAGCAGCCTCTGGCTGCCTGAGAAGCTGAGAGGAGAAATCTCTCCCCCCTCCTGCTGCCTTTCCCCTCCGTGCTGACACCTGATTGATAAACCAGCAATACATAAGGACACACGTTTAATCCACAATTTCTCTTAATCGCCTTGGATAACGGGCTGTCAGCTTGCACTTTTCTTCTTTATAAAGTGTGTTGTTATGTTCTGCTTCCCCCCCACTGTTCACAAATTGTTTTTTGCCAGGAAGGCTCAAAAATGCCTCCTCCAGGCTTTGTGGGTAATTGTCTAATCAAAGCCCCAGGGAGAACAGCGAGAAAGCAGAGGGGACTGGCCCATTTTGGCTACTATAAACAGCTTCCAGGCTTCAAAGACCCACTGTGGTCCCACCCAGACTCTGAAGACGTGCTGTGGTGTCCTCAAGCTGCCTCTGCAGACAGGAGGCTCCTCCAGCAGCTCCAAGCACAGCCTCAGAGCTGCAGAAAAAGGCCTTTACCAGCACACAGCACTCTGGATATTCTGCCACACAGGGCCCACAAAGCTCAGCTTACCCTGTGGCCCTTGGGCCTACCAATAAGCCCAGTCCATGGGGTCTCTGCTTGGCCACTCGTTTCCCCAGGCTGAAGTCTCTGTTCACCCCCTTCTGCCCCGTGCCACAAGCAGGAGAGAAGGAAGGGGGTCAGAGAAATACTCTGTGTGCAGTGTAACCAGTGCGGTCCTAATGGGGGGGTGTGACAAGGGTCCTGGAGATCCTGTTGGCATGGATCTGGCAGAGGTGGGTGGGTGCTGCCAGCTCCTGGGAGCCTTCTGCCTTCACCTCTAGGAACACACAGCGATGCTGGGGGGTCCAGCACTGCGAAGAAGAGGTTAGCTCCCTTCCAGGGGCTTTTGGTGCTGGAATAAACCCCAGCAAATACCTGGATGTTGCAGTTTCAAGCTTTTCCAACTGTATTCCAAAGGGGTGGGGACCTGAGCTGAGGTGGCCTGGCAGCAGGGAAAGGAGGGATGTTCCTGTGTCCCCAGGCAGGGGCTGGGGAGGGTGCTGTGCCCCTGTGACCTGCCATACCCCGCTGCCTGTGTGCGTTTGCAGCTCCTCCAGCTGCAGTATTTGTGTGTCACAGCTGGACTCCTGGAGCCTGAGCTCCCCCAGCAGCAGGAAGCCACAACCACGGTGCTTGGCACGGGGGGACATAGCTGCAGCACAGAAGTCCCCACAGAGAGGGGGACAGGCTGCCAGCTGCCGTGGCAGTCTCTGTGCTGCCCCGAGCCCTGCATAGTTCAAATGCAAATTCCCCGCAGATGAGGTGACACTGTGCTTATGAAAGATGCCCTTGAGCCGGGGAGCCGGGCCCACCCAGCTCCGGGGGCTGCAGGACGGGCTGCTCTGTGGCCAAGGGCCCCCTGTTTGCAGAGGGGAGCGATGCTGGCACCTCCTTCAAAAGGATTCCACTGGCTCCAGCCTTTGCTTAATGCCCGCTTTGAGCTCCAAAGAAGTTAAAAATCTTCGGGCACTTTCTGAAGTGACACACGGAGCGGAGCAGGCTCCCAGTTCCCAGGGGCCAAGGGATGCTCAGACAGTGTGGGTTTGTTTGGTTTCAAGGATATGTGCCTGGATCACACCCAAGCGAGACAAAACCAAATATGCAAAGTGCATAGAAATGAAAGCAGCAGTGGGTCGTGGCTTTCCCTGCAGTCCATGCTCTGAAGATCTAAGACATCCCTCAGACCAGCTTGCAAACAGCACAGCCCATGAAACGCCCCCCAGCCCAAATATTTGGTGACTCCAGCTCTCCCAAGCTATCCAATTAACATATTGTCAGCCAGTTTGGACAAAAGGCTCTGTGAAATTTTAACAGGGGAAAAAAAATTCTGCACTTCTTGACCTTTCTGCTGAGACTTTGAGCTGAAAATCTGCTGCAACTGAAAGGGAGAAAACTCCCAGAACTCTATGTTCTCATCCCTCACCACGGACTGCACAGAGCTAACTAAGGGCTGTCAGTGTCCCGGGAGTGAGCAGGGAGCGCTGGACAGCACAGAGCTGCAGAGCTGAGCAGCGGGACTGGACGTGCCAGCTCAGATGCAGCGCGGTGTGAGAGCCCCACTGTACCCTCAGACCCCACTGCTTTCCCTCTGGAGACGTTGCTGAAGCATTAGGAAGCCCCAAGACCCAGCCCAAGTCCTTCCAGCCACTCCATGCAGCAGAAATCCCTCTCAGGGGCTCTCAGTGTCCTGCTGTAGCCGTGGGGTGGTGGGGCACCCTGGCCAAGGGCTGGAGCGGTGGGAGAATCAGCAGGGCCACTCATGAGAAGGGCCCCGGGCAGAAATGGCCCTACAGACGTGACAGGGCTGATCTGAAGCCGCCTCAGGTGCCCCTGGGTGGGTGGAAGACATGAAGTCCCACAGCACAGCTGAGCCTGCACCAGATTGTCACCTGACTGAGCTTAATGACAACACCTTTGGCAATGTTCACCACTCCTACTTGATCAGCTGGTCCTCACTGCAGAGGACTCCCTGCAGTTTCAAGCTGTCATTCAACCTGCTGCAAGATCTAAAAGCCTGTGTGGAGCTTTAATGTCGTGATGATTTATGGCTGGGATTGAGCCTTTGTCCAAACTGTTGCTCCATTTGTATAAACCTTTCAGGCTGATGGAGGACCCTGCAAATTAAGTCTCTGACTTTTTATTTAGACTCTGTGAAAATGGAGTTGTTCCCAGGTGACCCCACGTCTCACCTCGGAGCGGTGAAAACCCACAGTCCTGGGGTGAGGATTCCTGCAGATCCAGGGCTCAGTCTGTAGATCTGAATCAAGGATATTCAAAAAGGTTTTCCCGGGGGCAACAGTCACGTGTGGGTGATGAAGCTGAGCCAGTGTAGTGTACTGAGAGCATACCTCCTCACTGCATTTGCTCAGTGTCTCTGAGGAATGTGAAGCAGAGCCAACGCCAGGGTCCGAGGAAGGGGGCTCCCCTTTGAGTGCTAGGATTTCGTGTCTGACATGGCCTGGGAGGCTTTGGAAAAGGCCAAACAAAAACGTGCCTGGCTTTCAAATAATGCATTAGTGCATCACTCTTCGTGCTTTAAACCACTGAAAAAGGTGGGAATTATTTATATTATTCGTGTGACATGAGGCCTCAGGAAGAGCAGATATAGCCCCATTTCCTGCTGTGCTGGCAAATGCAGTTTGTGTTGGACTGAGCAGCCCAAGGAGGCGTCGTGAGTCTGCTCTGTGTTCAATGTCTTGCTGAAGATCATGTCAATGATCAGTTCAGTGTCTTGCTGAAGCTCATGTACCAAGTCTGCGGCAGAGCTGGAGCTTCAGGCAGAGCTGCTGCTGCCGGGAAAAGCAGGACCGGATCAGCTGGGTGCTGGGTGCCTTTGAAGAGTGAAGCATAAGCAGAGAGCTGTGAAGAGGTTTCTGAGAAGGAACCACAGTGGTTGCTGGGCCAGTGCTCCCTCGGTGCCTGAAACCTCCTGCTGTTGATGTTCCAGGAGAGAGAAAATGGCCAGAGATGACATTTCCTCATTTTTGAGGGCTGGCTTTGCAGCCTGGCCCATTTTTTCTGGAAGCAGTTAATAGTCATAGCTGATCCCCAGACGTGTGGCTAAAAATAATATTTATTTTCCTCTTACTAATATTTGGGTATTAGAAGCTAGAAGTAAACGAGTGTTTATAAAGACATTATGGGCAGATTATTCCACATTTTCTTGCCTCTTCCCCCAAAAATTCTTTTGCTGGTCCTAGTTGGGGGCAGGGTCTTGGACGTGAGCTCCAGGCTGGGTCAGGATGGCACTGCTTCCCTTTGCCTGGGCCAATGCCTGTCCTGCTGAGCTGGGAACATCTCTTTGTCTTTAGCACATCCCCCCAGTGCCTGGTGAGGCAGGACAGTGCTGTAACCCCTGTCAGAAGGGCACAGGGAGGCTGGGATCACGCTCACTTGACCAGGTCACTGGGATGATTTAAAGAAAAACCTGTAGAGCTCATCTACTCCAGGCTGATTTCATTAAAACCTTCCAAAGTCCCTCAGAGCACCCTCAGGGCGAGCTCTGAATGCGCAGGAGGAGAACTCCAGCTGGGATTGCTTGTCCTGGAGCACAGGAGTGCAGCCCCCTCCTGATGATCTTCTGCACTGATGTCCACAGTCTCTCCCAGGTGAGACCAAACCTCCCCTGAGACACGACAGAGGGAGCCAGGACTGCAGAGGACACCAGAGAGCCTTTAGGGCACAGAGACCTCAGAGGCTGGACCCAAATGCATCCTTCAGGGGAGCAGGGAGCCAGGCAGGAGAATTCTCCAGATTTCTCCACCTGTCCTCATCCAGACTGATAAACTTTGCTGTATTTCTCTGGTGGATGGAATAATTTCTCTATGTTAGTTTAAGTTTCTAAAGGTCTATGCAGTTGAAGGCACCTTAGATCTGTGAGCTGGTTATTATTAATGATGAAAACTTATCAGATAATTTCGCTCTTATTTCCAACACATACTTTTATCATCTCTTCTACCTTCTCAGCTCTTGGAGCAGTTTGCCAAGGGAGAATGAAGCTGCTCTTCCTCATCTGCAACTTCAGGGGCATCCCAGAGGAGGGGGAACTGAATTAAATCTCCCCCTTCGGAAGCCCTGAATCCCACTCTCTCCTTAATAATAAAGAGATTTACTCCAAGCCTTTTCCAATAAAACTCTGAGTCTACACATGCATTGCAGGATGAAGGAAAACTTATTTGAAACCTGAAAGCAGAGCAAGAGGTAAAACCTTGTCAGTTTGACTGGGATAATTTGTAATCTCAACACCAGCTGTCCAACCTCACCCATTTATTGCCTTTTGAACCAACTGCTTTTGAGTTTGGCATTTCACATCAGGCCCAGGTTCTCGGTGTGCCTGTGCAGAGGGCACAGAGACCACAGGGAGAGCTGGTCCGTGGGGCTGGATGGAACCCCACGCTGAGAACGTCTGTAAGTGTGGCTGGGGGAAGGGTCCCTGATTTCCAGTACCCTTTTCCTCAGCGTGGGCCCGTGTCAGAAGTGACTTACCAGGACAGATGGCCCCTTTGATCTGTCGCAGGAAGGTCATTCCTGCTTTCTTATTCCCGTGAGCGTTTGTTACAAATAACACTATATCCGTGGAACCTTACAGCAGCAAAACGAACCTCTAGGAAATGCCGGTGTAAAAAATCCTTATTTTATAATTTTATTTCTCATTATGATGCTTACATTGATATAAGAATAATTCAGCTTGAGACTCAGCTTCCACGTGGACTATTTTAACCAGATTAGATAAAGACAGACTTTATTAGAAACTGGTATTTTCAGAGATATGCAGCAAAAGAAGGACAGCAGCAGCACTGTGTGTGCTCAACATTTCCAGAGGAAACTGTTTGTTTGGTCATACAGTGTGTGGGTATAACATGTAGGTAAATGTGGGTGTATATATATACAGGTATAAGTGGGTATATACTGTGTGTGTATATACTTGTGTCCCTTTGAAACCTCTGGTCATTTGGTCCAGCTCAGGCAGAGCAGGAAAGAGCTCAGAAAGATGAAGTTTGTACAAATTCTGCAAAAACTGTTGGAAGGGAGAGAATCCAGCATTTCCTGCAGCAAAGGAACTGTATCTCTGGGCAGCAGAGGATTGAAAAAGCTATTTTGGATACACCAGTGGTGGGAAGACTTTCAGCCAGAGCTGGGACTCATGAAATAACTGAACACCAGCTTCCAGCATGTGTTCTGCAGCTCTTGCAACCGCTCCTTCTGTCAGGGCAGCAGCTCCAGGGGATGAGTTCCAGCACGTCCAGCTGCAGCTACCTGGGGGTGAAGCTGGGCCAGGCCCGGGCTCCTGGCCTTGGGGATGATTTGCAACAGCAGGGGATGGAAATGGCACTTGATGGCAGGCCCCCCCTTCCCTCCCTGTTGCCCTGCAGCCTCTCCTGAGGGAGAGGCCCCATCCTTGCCCCCACAGAAGCCCAGCAGAGCTGAACAGGGAAGGATCATCCTGCACAGCCGGGGCTGGCGGCTGGCAGGGGCTGCCCCATCCTGGCAGCGGGGCTGGGCTGCTTCACAGGCAGAGCAGGACAGCAGATGGACAAAAACATAGTCTCAGCATCACATCACATCCCCGCACTAACTGAGACCGTGAGAAGCCCTGGGGGAGTGGGAGGAAAGGGGAGGGAAGGGAACAAGGGGGATGCTGGCACCAGCGGTGCCGCCTGCTCTCAATTTACTCCAGGGAGTCCTCTAACAACACCAGGGGAGGCCGGTCGTGCTTTTCTGGGAGCTTCAAAAGTGTTTATGGGATGATTTGTGTGGAAGGGTTATGCTGGAAGCAGTTTAGGGAAGGTATGCTGTTATTAGAGGATTTTTTTTTTCTTTAAGCTGCATTTGGACACTTCTTACTGTTGTATAACAGCAAGGAAGGAGCCCCAGCAGCTGTTTGCTATTTATTAGAGTCCACGCAGGAGTAATGAGGGAGGGGTTCAGCAACTTGGAGAATTCCTGCTTCTCCTTTTCCACAGGTTTTCTGCGGGGCTGTGTTGAATCCTTCTAACTTCCTGTCCCACACAGAGGTCACAGGTGTGGAGCGAAGTCCTGGAGGGCACTCGTGTGGTCAGTACCATGTAGGCTGGTACCTCCTGGCCCTCAAACTGCAGCCTCAGAAGTCAGCACTGCACTGTTACACCCTTTGTGTTTTTGTGCTCGCTTTTTTTTGAAGAAGGTCTTGAATTTGTTCCTTTGGGCATTACCTAGTCCTGAACTGTCTCCTGTGTGGCACATGGAGAGATGTCAGACTTATGCCAATGAGAGACAAGGATTTCTTGTGTGTTTCTGCACCTCACAGCCCCGGCTCGAGCTGCCACAAACCCCTCTCCTGCTCCATATATAACTCCATGTAAAGTTCTCCAAACACGACTGTGAGTCTGAGTGTGGCTTGTGTCCAGACCAGAGCGTGTCAGGTTGGTTGGCAAAGCCAGTAAGGCTCCAGGGATTTCAGCCCATTGGCAGAGGGTCTCTTGTTGCTGCCCCGTGGCCTCTGGAAGGGAACTGAGAAGAGTTCAGTCATCACAGAGCTGCACTTTTCTGCCCGGGGGGCCATGCTCAGGCTGGGAATATTTGTGGTGCAGGGAGAAGGCCAGGTGGGGAAGGTCAGCCTTGGAGTGTGTGTCACCACAGTCCTGCAAAGCCTCACTCAGCGGAGGCAGTTTTTAGAACCCCTTCCCCTTTCTGCTGAAAGATTCTGTGGTGTTTCTCCACACAGCGTTTGAAATCCCACTCTCCTCCCTCTCCCCGCTCCTCGGTGATGCCGGGTCAGGGTTTCAGAGCCCTGCTCTGCTGTATCATCACCCATCCAGCGGCTCGGGGTGACCCCCGCTCCTTCCAGCAGGGCAAAGCGGCAGGGAAAGGGAGCGGGATCCACTCTGGTTTGTGCCCCACAGCCCGTGCTGCGCCTGGGCACAGGAGCTGCGTGGGCACAAAGGGCTCTGCTGCATCCCGTGGGAACGGGCTGAGACCTTTGCCTCCCCTCGGAGGAACCGAAGCATTTGTACGCTCGTTTTAGACATATCTGACGCTCCTATGCCTTCAACTTCACATCACTTTGACTATCCAGTGGTTCCAATTTGAGGGGAGAAATTTCCTGGTGTATTTTAGGGGGTTCCTGTGGAAATAAGTATTCCCATGCTGGCATTTTTGCCTATCAAAACTGACATGAGATTGGCTTGATGTGATCTGTTTTCTGTGCGGATCAGTGTTATTTTTCTCAGTGATGTCGCTGACTCCACCATTGTTTCCCATCACTGGGTTAGGCTGATAGCCCACATTTACCAAAGTTTTTTGTTTCTCTGTTCCAGAAGGACTTTTTCTGTTTCCAGGATGCAAGTTATTCCTCAAACTCAACAAACTAATCATGGTTAGTTTTTTGGTGAATCTGGGCTGCCAGTCATACAGACACCTGATATCTCTGTGTCTGACATTATTAGCTGTTCTTTAACATGTGGGGGTTTTTTTTCTGTTTTAATGTAAATTATTTAATCATCACCATGTAATATATCTATATTTTCTCCCAAACTGGAATACAAATGTTTTCTGAAGACATTTACTGCTTCTGAATTATGTTATCAGGTCTGCTCTGTCCTTCCACATTCATCCACGTCTGTCCATGAGCCAATATTACACTTGAGATTCTTTCTGATTTTGGTTTATTAGACCCTCCTGCTTATTGTACCAGCTTTCCTTTCTCCCTGTCCCAACCCCAAAATATTTCTCTTTCTTAGAAATCTCTACAATTTGTAGTTTCTGATTTTTGATTTTAAACTCCCCTGGTTGTTGCATATTGGAGTTTTATTGTTCTTTTCATAACTGCATTCACTTCCCTTGTAAAGGAGATTTTTAAAAGAACTAGTTTGCTCTTCTCTTTCAGCTGTGGGGCTAAGTTTCTTTGAATATTTATAGTAAAATATTCTTTACCAATTTCCAATTTTTATTTAAATCGTTAATTTTTATTTTTTTTTTTTTGCTGGCCAGTTTTTCATCTGGTTTTTGAATCAATAGAAGAGACCTACAAAAACTTTTCAAACTTCCCTTCCCTTTATTAAAAGGAAAAACAAAGACGAGGAACCTGAGATATAAATCTAATCCCATGACTCTGAAGTCTGGGGTTTTTAAAACATGTAATAAAGGTCCAGATAAAATCACAAGAATTGGCAACACTTTAGTATTGCATCTGTCTGACTGCATTCCCTGGCTGGGACCTAATAACACATTAGCATAATTTTTTTAATAGATGAAAATACTGATTTCACCACAATTTTGAAAGGTGAAATCCAGCGGAAGCATCTATCTGTTATTTGAGCATTAGTAATAGTAATTAGTAATAGTGAAGATGATTTCCAAGCTTGCAGTGATGGATCAAGGAGCAGGGTGTGAGCAGGAGTGTACCAAGGTGTAGTTCTGCATGCTGGTGGCAACATCTCCACAGCAGGTCATGATCCAGCCATTAAATATCTGTAAAGCAACAATAACTCACCTGTCCTTCCAGTGTCTCCATTCCAATCAGGACTTTTACTTTCCAAATCCATCATCTCGCTTATGCGAGATTGAAAGTTGTGTGAGCTAATGAGCCTTCAAAGAAAAGGAATGAAAAAGGAATGAAAAAGGAGGGAAGGGGAAAGGGAAAAGGACATCACTGAGTGGGAGTAACTTAGGGTCCAGCTAGTTGTCCCCTCATGTTAGAACTGATGTCTTGTGGGGTTTGTTTCTTTCCTTTTTTGGCTTTTCAAGATTACAGAGTGAACTTCAAAGCAATTTTCTTCCAATGTGCCTTTGCCTCCCGCCCTGAGCCCCAGCAGCACCTGCCAGAGGAAAAGTGTGACCTGGGCTGGGGGCTGTGACTTACCAGCTGTGCCCCGAGGCCACACGTCACCAGGGCTGCAGCTGGCACTGCTCAAGAGGTGCTTTGTGTGTTTTGTGGCACGTGGAGGATCCAGCATGAATTAAGGAATCTCCCCCTGGGTCCAGAGAAGCGCGAGAGGAAAGATGAGAGCGCTGCATGTGTTGAATTCACCTTCAGGAGCAAAATGTGGTGGGGCTTTGTATTCACCCCTTGGGAAAGTGTGAGGGTTTGGTAGGATCACCTCCTCCAGCCCTGTGGGTCACATCCATGAAGGAGTCACTCCCACCAAGCAGGTGCAGGGAAGTGCCAGGACACGGAGGGAGGATGGAGAACTTGTCATCCGAGGGGAAGCTGCAGGACGGGCCTTTTGTAGCTCAGCACAAAAGCCACTGAGGGGAAGTGAGTACTGGTGCACATGAAAGGTAAAGACAGCCAGGAGCGAAAACAAACACTGGAGTGAAAGAAAAAAAATGTTGGCACAGGAACAAGTAGGTTTTAATTGGCCTGCAGTAAATTTAGTCTGGAAATTAGATGAAGTTTCCTAAGCACCAGATCAGCGGAGTCCTGGAACAGGCTTCCAGGGGCTGTGAAAACAGAGCTTGCTCAGATGGCAAATAGGTTTATCTGCAAGAACAGAGAGCTCTGCTTGGTGGGCCAGCAGGGTCATACCCTGTGCTTCCATGATTTTTGGGAGATTGTGGAGACCAAGTCCTTAAGAACCACCTTTCAACCAAAGGACAGGTAGTGCTTGGACCAAGGTAGAGCTGTGAGGCACCATATTCCACATGGGGAACATTTTGTTCCCTCTTCCTTGTAAGCTTGGAATATGTCTCTGCTGCTCAAAAAATGTGATTTATACCTACTCTGGCTATCTGTGACCCAACTTCCCTGTCTGTCCTCCCACCCCTGCCCAGCCTGCCAGCCAGGTGAGATTCCTGACTTCTGGGAAAGAGACCACGGCCAGGAAAATCCCCACCTTGGACTATAACCCAAGGTGGGTCATACAAACTAAACTTCAGCTGTGATCAACTTATCTTCTGTTCCCTGTGACTGGGACCTGCACAGTTCAGGGCCCAGTGACACCGCTGGCACAGGTGGAAATGTCACTCTGTCCTGCCCCGCTCCAGAACTGCGAAGAGCAGAGGGACACGTGACTTGAACTTGGACTTCAGATGCTGAAGAGTTTGCTGGGGACAAGGCAAATGCAAGGTTTTGCTCTGAGGCCACCTTCTGTCTGTACCTCACTGCCCAGGTAATCCCCCTTTCAGTCTGCTGGATGTGAGTGTCTACATGACGAAATTCCAGAAGCCAAGGGACTGGAACCAGGAACCCTAAATGCATGTTGAGAAAACTTTTGATTTGCATCATTTTGATGCTACCTGGTACCTCTCAGAGGATCTTCTGTAAGTCTGTCCTCTCACCACGGCCCAGAAACACCAGAAAAGACCCCAGATGAGACTTTTCTCTCATCAGGAAGAAAAAACCTCAAACTCTCTGGGCAAAAGCTGTAACAAAGGCTCCCACCAGTATAAATACGGGATCCATTAGGGAATATTGAGATGCATTTTGCAGAAGAGCCCACGTGTTTTAAGTGCCTTTGTCCCCCAGAGGCTGATGGGACCCAGCTCAGTGAGGAGTGCATTTCACTCTCCTGGGAAGACACCACAGGCAGATGATTCTCCTGACAAGCTGCTGCTTTATTATGAGATTTCTCTCCCTCGGCATTGCAGCCACCAAATGCAAACTCCTCAGCACACTTTGGTCCAGGGTGCCGTCTGCAAGGTGTCATAAATCATTTCCAGGGGGCGTGGGGGATGGAAGATGAGTTGAACAGAAGCAGAGGTGCTGTTGTGACACCAAACCTCAATCAAGGTATCACTGTCCCGTCTCTACAGTCCCCACTCAAGCCACCCTTTCCCTTGCAGGACCTGGGTGAGACCACCTGAGCGGGACCCTGATCTCTCACCACGCCTCGTCTTCCCAGCCAGGTGGGTTTGGATCCCTCCAGAGCTGCTGAGCAAGGAGGATTTTTCTGATTTATTCCGACTTCATAAAGAATAGAGATGTGAAGGGTTCTGGTTTTTAGGGAGCCTCTTGCCGTGTCTCTGCCTGTCTTTGATGTAACTCAATCTCTCTGTGCTTCCCGCACCGGCGTCTGACCGAGAGGGTTATAGAGCTGCTTCCAGAGCTTTCCCCCATTTATCCTGTGCAGTCTGGAGCGACAGGTTCCTGGAAAAGCCATTGGAAAACAAGCCTGCTCTGGTGCCTACTATAAAATTTGGTTCTGTTCAGATTAACTCTGAATTCTAGACATTCAAAAATGATGTGAATGATTTAAAAGCCACTTATCTGCACAGCGATGAAAGAATAACATTCCTTGGCAAGGCTGGAGGCTTCCTCTCATATCTCGTATACTTTAACTACCACATTTACAATGCCTTTAGTACCTTATTTCTTACATTCTGCACTTGTTATTTTCCACTTCTTCTCCAGCAGCCACAGCACAGAAACCAACCCTCACCTTCACGAGAGAGGTGAGACGTCAGCACTGATTTAGGGATCTGTGCTCTGAATGAACTATCAACATCCATTCTGGTGTTTATTCATCCTCCCTGCTGCACACATGGATTGGCACTCACCCACTGACTGTTTCAGCTCTTACTCAACCAGGGAGCCACTGCTCAGAGATGTCTCTACTGCATCACCACTGGCTTTTAAAAGGTTATTGCTTCAATACTGGCTGGGCTGCCGTTCCCACATCAGACATGAAACTAGAGACAGCCCCCGATTCAAGAGCTTGCTTAGCTCTGGGCTGGTGGCTCCCTGAACAAAAGAGTGACCTTGCAGTACAGATTCATCTTTGCACTTTACACTAAAGACTCGTGTGTTTGCTTCTGGACATTTGTTTCTTCTGGACTCTGAAGAAAAGGAAACTCAGAGGAAATGACGAGGTTCAATGAGGGCTGAATACCAGGAACGAGATAATTTTCTCTCCAAATTATCCAATAAATGGAGGCAGAAATGACCAGGTAGTTTCCTTTTCAGCTCCTTTTCCAGAACTTTGTGTGCTTACAGGCAGCAGCCACCACATCTGGGAGGAGAGGAGAGGAGATCTAGCTTCATACTGAAACTGTAAGAAATCCTGACTGTGCAGCTTTTGCTCGGACTGACCGCACCAGATATTTTGCAGTAGAGCACAAGCTGTCCCTGCATAAATATTTCCCTCAGGAAATAAGATGACCAGACTCTGAGACCACAGAGAGCCAGTTATTCCTCAAAACTGTAGGCTTATTTTATTTGGGGATTTAAAAACAATAGGAAGAGTTTGAAGCTCTGTAGAAGTGCCCCAAGTCCTGCGCAAGTCTACACTCACCAAACATAAGGTACAGTACCCAGGGTGTGCATAATCATTTGTCTCTTCGCTCATACAACACGTAAAACTACCTTAAAACACATCCTCTACAAGTCCTCAAACAACATTAGATGTCACCTTGACATTCCCAGTGTGGGCTTTTAGGGCAGTTTTTAAGAATTACAGGTAAACTTCCAAGAAAACTCGTATGTAAAAATAGTTCAGAGAAACTTCACAAGATCTGACAAATATAGAATAACCAGGGCAGTAAAATGGATACATGTGAGTGAACCTAAAGGGGTTTTATTTTCCATAACTCCAGTTGAACAGCCCATCATGTCTTTTCCTGGAGCCCACAGACTTGAAACCAGTCCCAAACTGACCCAAAATGATGGGGATATGTGGTCTGTTATCATCAGGGGATATATGTGACCTGTAAACATCAGGGAAGCTGGAGCAGAAAGCAGACCATGTGGGGTTGGGTCCGTGATACTGATTTTATCTCCTGTGCTTTCAGAATCTCCTGCAGTTATGAGATGGAGCTGCTGGATTGTATAAATGTTACATACTTTAGTGAGTGTAGGAAAGGGGAGTCAGGCTCCAGAGCACGTGGGCATGGGCTGCTGCTCCTCATGAGGGCTGGGGCTGCAAAGCTGTGGAGTGAGCAGAAGGGGACCTTGTTTTGTTTTGTTTCATTTTGTTTTGTTTCATTTTGTTTTGTTTCGTTTAATGTTTTGTTTCATTTTGTTTTGTTTTTGAAAGCTCCGGCCACTCAGCTGATATTTCCCAGGTGTGGATTTAAAGCCCTGATTAAGCTTCTCACTGTGGGCGACAGGAGCTTTATCACGGACTGCAGTGAAAGTCAGCCCCTAAACCACCAATTCCTTCCAACCAGGGACACACAGACCTGTGTTTTCCTCTTTAGTGAAGCAAAGCCTTGCAGTAGGTTTGCAGTTCAGCTGATGGTCCCCTGGGTATGCAGGGACACGGGGTCCCTTAACCCAGAGAGACCCCAGGAGGCCGCAGTGGGTGGAAATGGGTGATGGTCCCATGGAAACCAGCAGATGAGCAGAGTCAGGCTGACTGCCAGCAGCTCTGGGTCTGGCTCTGGTGGCAGCCAAACCCCTTCATCTCTGGCTAACTGAGCCTTGTCTCCATCCCTAAAGGCTCAGACCTGAGTCTCCCTGTGCTGGGTGCGGGTCAAGCTCCAAAGGCACCCCGTGACCTCGCATTCCCTGTTGTCTCCATCGGCACCTCCAGGAACTTTCAGCGTTGCCAGTGTGCTGTTGCTGGGGGGGTTGCTGCTGCTGCTGTTGCTGGGGGGGATTGCTACCGCCTTGGGCAGAGAAGAGGAGCCAGACAGGGAGCTGAGTAGCAGTGAAGTGCTCAAGAGAACGACTGAGGGCTCTGTGCCATTGCCTGTGCGTGTGCTGGGTGTGCCTTCCCGGCTGGGCTCCGAGGACCATCTCCGGCCACTCTTCTCCAGCCACTGTCCTTAAATGAACTCCTCCTCCTTTCTTGCAGCTTCCTCTCCCCTCTCTTCTCTTCTAATTGCTCCTCCACACCTTGGGTCCAGCTTTGCAGGGATTCCCCACCCTCAGAACACCCCAGGCTGCCCCCACCACCCTCCCTGTCTCTGAGTCTCCTTGGCCTGGAGCCCTGGGAGAGTAATTTTTCCCACATCTTCTGCAGTTCATGCAGTGATCTCCACCTCCCCACGTTCCAGGTCCTCCCACCTAATCCAACTCCCTCCTGCACATTAAGCTTCCTCCAGAAGACTCAGCAGTGCAAACCCCTCATCAGTTAAATGCCTTCCCTGTTCCAACCCCATGGAAGTGTGGAAGGATAGATTAAAATTCTGTTAAATGAGTACCTGATGTGGGCTTCCCAGAGTGCCTCTCCTTGGAAAACCAGAGCACTTGGCTGCTGAGCTCTTTGGGGCAGGATCTGTCTTGTATTTATATCCTGTAAATTTTCAAATCCATGGCTGGTGCTAACAAATAAATAGTAGTGATTAATCACTGGTCATTTTGGGCCTGATCCAGCTTTGATTACATCAGTGGGAACCTTTCCATGTGCTGTGTGGGAGTTGGATCAGACCCACAGTCCAGCCTCTCCTTAGCTCACTGCTGTCCTCCAGGGCATTTTATCTTGTCTGACTTGAAGTGTTTGCACTGGGACACCTTTATGTGGAGGTGACATAAAAGTGACACATCAAAACTGGAGATGTGCCCACCAGGGACCTCCCCAAACGGGTGTTGGGGGTCCAAGAGGTTGTCAGATTCTACATCTTTATTCACTCCATGAATTTTAGCAGTGTGAGGCTGGTGAAATGGCATAGACTATGAAATGAAACCTCCTCATGATGAGGATGGAAAATTCAAATATCTCAAAGCCCGCCTGGGCAATGTTCTCGTGGGATGGCACTGCAGCTCGGAGAAGGTGGCAGAGGGGAAGGTGCCAATGTGTCCTTCCTGTCCTCTAATCCCACAGGGTTGCCACCAGGAGAGCTGAGATGGAGCCCTGAGAAGGCGTTTTGTTTTAATTAGCATCAACATTGCAACAGTAAAAATTGCTTACAGTAAAAAGACAAAGGGAAAAAAAGCCAACTGCAGGCACAAGTGGCTCATCTCAGCTGATGCAGCTCAAGCATCTAAAAAATTGCTGACTGATGAGGTGGCAGGGCTTCCATCCATGTCCCCAGAGCACATCATCCCTTCTGCCATTTGGTTCAAGGAGAGCATCCTTTAACCTTCAAAGGAAAATGCAATAAAGAATCCAGCAGGCAACTGAAAAATAAATCTGGGTTTTATGTGCATGGAGGAGATCCAGAACATCATCCAGTCCTCTGAGACACCTCTGTCCCTGAGGTAACATGGCAAAAGGGTTCCCTCTGTAACAAGATACACTCTTCATCCCCATCCCAGCAATGAAGCAACATCTCAGGTTCCGCCAGACACCTGGCCAGCCCCTTCCACCTCTGAGCCCTCGATGAACACCCCTATCTGCAGTGAGAAACATTTCCCGAGGCTTTCACATGGGGCAGAGTTGTTCCTCACTGAGTATTAATCCTGCTGCTGCAGGAAATGTCTGTAAATTATATCCTTTCCTAAAATGGATCCTGCCTGGGAAAGTGCAGGCAGAGCTCAGGAGCAAGCCTCAGTGTTTATACTGAGGAGACAGTAGGTGAAATATTTGCTATCTCCAGCAGTGCTGGGAAGGATCTCTCTATCTGAGTCTGTTCATGTGCCTTATGTTGGCATCCAGTCCCTCCATCGGCATGAAAGGCCCCAGCGGATCCCCCACGTGAGGTAAGATGTAAGGTATGATCATCCCTGTGCGCAGAAGGAGCTGATGAATGCAGAGATTCTCCTGCCAAAAGCATCTCTACTTGCCCAGCTTATGGATTCATTCCCAGGGGTGCTGGGCCCTTCCCTGAAGTGGAGCCCTGGGAGCAGCAGGGAAATGGTTGTTAACCCAGCTCTGACACTCTGCCTTCATCCCTGCTCCTTGCACAGCTGACACAGAGCGCTGACAGTGCCAACCCCCAACCTGGGAGGCATCTTTGTGATCGGCACCTCAGCCTGGAGGGATGGAGGTGCTCCCACCTGGGCTGTCCACAGCATGAGGTCTGCTGTGAAAACCCTGCAGGAACAGACAGCCCTGTGTGCCACAGCTTCTGGGCTGTGCCACAGCTCCTGGGCTGTGCCACAGGGGCTGCCCAAGATAGAGTTTCTTGCTGTTAAGAGCCCCTCAAAGAATTTGTCAGTTCCTGCTTACTAAAATCATGTGAAAAGCACGGCTTAACCACATAAATGGGGGGATATTCTTTATTTTTTTTTACGTGGCAGCACAGCAAACTTGCAGTTTGGATCCTGGGATGTCAGGAAACCAGGGAAGCAGTGATGGCTCCCTGACACAAAGGGGAGCAGCTCCCAACCAGAGCTCTTACAAGCAGAAATGCATCTTGCCTCTGCAGAGTCTCAGTGCCAGCAGCCTGCAGGCAGCACTGGGCTGCGCTGCTTTAAATCCCACTCTCAGCTTTGTGTTTCTGCAAAATCGTAGAATCAGGGCTTATTTACTAATGCAGATTCTAGATCGGGCAAGATGTTTGCTCCTCACAGGTTAGGTTTGCTTCTTCAAGAGCCCCAGACACACTGGCCGTGATGGTTGGCCAGTCAGAGGAGGGATAAGCAGTTCCTGGGGTGCTGTTTTCCCCTGGTTCTTCCCTGCTCCCATGAAAACCTCCCCTGGTGCTTGCAGAGTGAATAAACCAGCCAGAGACCTGAAGGGTATTGATCAGATCCCTTCACTCAGCCCTGAGATGAAAGAGGAAGCAGAGTTTATGAGGAGGTTTCTTCTATAAACACTCACAACTGTAGTGCTAAACAACCCTCTGCTCTGAGTCATAAAGGGATGTTTTTCTTGTTTCTCCTCTTCTCTGAAGACAAGAGAAATTTGTCCCCCAGCACTTTTCCTGGGCTTCTGAGCAAATGAAGAGCAGTTCTGCACCATGGTGCATCTTGAAGAATGGAATGTCCCGAAGTCATCCTCTTCCTCATGGAAATCACAGCCCAGCAGCAGGGCTGGGTCCTCAGAGAGGAGACTGGCTCCACATGGAGTGCAAAGTGGTATTTAACCCTGAAATAAAGGGGTGCCAATGCATTTCCCTTCGCATTTTCTGAAACTGTCCAGTCCAGTCCATGGAAAACATT
This sequence comes from Cephalopterus ornatus, assembly GCA_013396775.1. Classification (NCBI taxonomy): domain Eukaryota; kingdom Metazoa; phylum Chordata; class Aves; order Passeriformes; family Cotingidae; genus Cephalopterus; species Cephalopterus ornatus. Next base: position 45,574 of record VZRE01001321.1, read on the forward strand.
ATTCTGCTCCTTCTCCCATCTGCCATGGGGGCCGTTTGCACAGACCTTTCACTGCTTTGTTTTTGTTATGGACTAATGCTAAAGCTTCAGGATCCACTATGTGCTTTGCTTGAGACTCAACACGCTCATTAACTAATTGTGCTGGCAGGGAGGAGCTTGAAGTTAGCAAAAGGCAGCCGGGATCCTGCTGGGATGGAAACAGGAAATACTATCATGCCGAAGGTGAGTTTTCAGGACAGACCCACTGCTCTCCCTTCTTGCAACTCATTGCTGGAGTGGGCACTGAGAAATCATTGCAGGGCTCTTGTCAGGCCATGGGGTGGTTTTGGATCAGGCTGAAATGCAGCTCCTTGGCAGTCACAACAGGCACAGGGGTCTGAACGCTGGCAATCCCTGGGAAAAGGAGGAGGAAGGTCTGCAAACAAAGTCCCAGGGTGGAAAAAGGGGGAAGGCAGGTGTGACTGAGAGGAAACAGGCTCTGCAGAGTTGGGATGAGTTTGTGTCTCACTGCTTGTTTTCAGCACACCTGGTGCTGGGAACACAGTTTTAGGGGTAGGGCAACAAGAGGGTCTTCAAGGGGGTGTGAAGTCACTTGGCTTCTTACCACGCTTCGGTAAAAGCTCCTTGTCAAACTGGGTCCTGCATCATGCTCCTGGTCTAGCTGGATGGTCAGGACCCTGCCAAAATCTCTAAGGAAATGAATTGGTGGAAAACAGTTCAGATGGGAGAAAATGGAGTTAGTTTTGCTGGCCTGGCTTTCTTGCTTCCTTTCTCCATCAGAGGCTCTCATATCCCTTTCCCCATGGGGTTGCCTGAGCTGTGCAGAGCCCACAGGTCATGAGAGCTGGGCAGACAGTGATTACTTCACTATTGGGGAGGATTTTTTTTTATCCCAGAATTTGGGATTACTCCTGGTTTTGTATGGAAAGCAAAGTGCTAGAACTTGGCTCCAAAAAAGCAAATCAGCAACCACAGGATGCCCTGCCCAGCTCTGCCCTGGAGCCAGCAGCTCTGTGCCAGCCAGTCTTCAAGGCCTTCCCAGGGGTGTCGTCTGGGGAAGGGATGGGCAACCCTCAAAGGCAGGGAGGCTGGAGATCAGACCTTAAGCCTGTCTGAAATGTGCCTTCCCCAGAAGCCCCCACAGCCCACCGAGAAGGAAAGTTTGCTCAGGCCTCATTCTCAGAAGAATTCCAGCCAAGTTCAATGTTCATCTACAAAAGGTTGCCCAGAGAAGCTGCCCCATCCCTGGAAGCGTCCAAGGCCAGGTTGGACAACTTGGAGCAACCTGGGCTAGTGGAAGGTGTCTGGATATTCCTGAAGGTCCCTTCCAAGCCAAACCATTCCATGATTCCAAAATGCTTTGATTTCAGCAATTCCTAACAGGAGCAGGACCTCCTGACGTGTCCCAGCTCTCCCCGTGCTGCTTTTGCACCGCATGAACACACACGTGCCCCAGGGATGTTGTGGCACCTCATGAGACTTTTGGGTTGGAAGGGGTAAGAGAAAAGATGAGATGAACCTGGCTGAAGGATAAATAATGAATGCTGTGTGTGACCCAGATGTCATCCTGTACTTTCCTTGCTGGACACACAATCTCACCGTGGAAAACACAGAGGTCTCCCCTCCCCTAGTCAATGGCCAGTTCTTCTCCTCGGTGTCTCTTTTAAACATCTCTGTTCATCACCAGGCTGTGGCACCAGTTCACAAGGAAACACATGCTCAGATGGGTCTGTCCTAGCAAATTCAGGGCCACTTTACAGACCTTCATAAACATTAAAAATGCTGCAGGGGGGGAAAAAACCCCAGAGCCTTGAAAATCAAAACCTTTTCCCATGATTCTTAATCTACAGGCAATTTACTTCACAATAGGACATTTTCTGGGGCTGTTTCCTTGGAGAAACAAGTTGAAGAGAACTTTGAAGGATCTGGAACCCATTATTGAGGTGTAAGAAATCAAATCTTTCTAATCAACACAAAAATAGGAAGCAAATCCAGACATTAAACAAACCAACCACTCAGATCATCCTGTGAGACAAATGAGTCTTGATTTTCAAATGATTCTGGAGAAAAGGCAGGGACAGGAAAGAATGAACCAAACTTTGAGCTCAACTGAGTCTTAGCTGAAGATCTGCAAGAATTCAGGGTCATATTTGGGGGAATCCAGGCTGATGGATGAGGTAGAAACAGAAAGGTTTCTGGAGTAATTGGACCTGCCTCTCAATTAGTCTCTCTCTTCAGTCTTTTTTAATCAATGATGACTTGAAACAAGATCTCAGGCTCTGCAAGAAGCCCTGTGCTCCTGAGGCTCCATCCCTGGCCCTGTTTCTGTGGACATCAGCGTTGTTTCCACAGCGACTGCTTGCACTGGCACAGTGGGTGATGCCTTCTGAAGGGGAATTAACAAAAACAGACAAAATCCCAAAGGAACCATTGGATTCCTTGTGCCATAAAAGACCCAGTTTCAAGAGGAATAAGAAGAAAGAGCACCAGAAAATGTATCATGGATGCAGACTTGCTTTGAAAACAAATACCTCATTTTGTTCAGACAGGATACAAAATTCTTGACATCCTGCTCTGAAGTGTTTGTGGAGAATCGGTGATCACAAACAAGTCCCTGAGACCAGACCAGGAGGCACAGGATGAAGTGAGACCTCTTGGGTTAAAAAGTGCAGTTATCATTCTCCATCATATTATTTAAACCCATTCAGAAAACGTTCAGCTCCATTTGAAAACATACTCATTTCTCACACAGCCCTTATTTCTTTGGAAAGCTGTGCTGGGTCCTCCCAGTTCTGACCATGAGAAATAGTCTCCTTTCTAATCTCACTTCATTAGTCAACAAGTTATGGCCATCTGTGCTTGTACCAAGGTCTCTCCTAGCTTAATTAGTGCTTCTCCTTAACTGCTGCTTACTCCACTGATATTTTTTTTAGACATATGGAAGCCAAATTTCTCACACTCTTCTCTCTCAAGGTGCCTAAAATAAAATTAGCAAAGCAAGAAAGTCAATGTAACATGAAATTAAATCATATTAAGGTGTTCCATTGCTATTATTAAATGAATGTCTGACCAAAACCTTCACATCTGAACAGTCTTGAAATTTAAGGCAAATTGGATCTAGCTCTGGATTCATTGCCTGGCCTTTCCTGCCCAATAACCTCATGTCTTGGCAAAACCCCTCCGTGCCAAACCCCCAGAAATACCCAAACGTGGGCTCCTGGAGGAAACGTGAAATGCAGTGGGATTTGGGGAAGAGATTAACACTACAGTTCCACTGGCACTTGAAGTTGTCTGAAGCCAACTCTAATATGAAACATGTCCAGCTCTTTTCCAGCTCTGGCTGTAGGTTCCCACCCTCCACTTCCTCCTTGGACCGGCACGGACACTCTGTGCAGTGTATCAGCGTGAGACACTGATCCAGCTTCAAACCAGCTGCACTGGTACAGACTGGTTTTTAGAGAAACATGAGATGCTTCTGTTATACCTTACGTGCTTTAGGGTGGGATGAATCATTTTCTCAAGTGTCTCTTGCCATTAACCAGGGAGTGGCCCAAGGATGATTCAAACATCCACCTCTCAGACCTCTCAGCTGACGAGATGGGCCCCCTTCCACCTCTCTGGGCTCTGCCTGGGGTCTGGGCAATGCTGTTCTGTGGCTGCCTCCCAGCTGGAGTCACCACTTAGTGAGTGCTGAGCCGTGCAGAGGGCTGTCAGTGCCACTTCTCATGAGCTAAACAACACAGAGAAAACAATGCCAAATATGTCCTGAAACGAGCCATGGCAAAGCAAAGATGCATCATTTAGGACATGATTTAGGACATGATTTAGGACATGATTTAGTGATGTGCAGCACAGTGAGCTCCTGTCAGCTGTCTCCAACACCTCTGACAATCAGGCACCACATGCCCCAAAAGTGAGGCACACCAGCTCAGCTCTCACTGCTGAATACACTGGCCTATGGCCCAACATCCACACATTTTGGAGTGACCAGTCCAGCCCAAATCATGTAGGAAATCAGTGATTGGCATCATAAATGATGTGTATGGCACCATAAATGGTCATTACAGTGCAGAGATTAGTAAGAAATTGGAGAAGTTCACAGAGCAAGACAATGGCACCAGGAGCTGTGTAACAAGCAGACAGGGAGGTGTGGGTATTAGAGCTGGAGCTCTGGCTTCTTACCATCTGGGAGAACTTGGAAAGAGAGCAGGAAGAGGTTTGGTGAATGTGGGGGAGTGTTGTGTGAAAGAACATTTGACAGGCTGAGCAAGCCAAGCAAACAAAGAGCACAGTCAAGAGGGAGGCAGAGGGGAGCAAAGGGAAGAGGCTGTGTGGGAGATGAGGGGAGAGGCTTCACTTCAGCATGAAGGAGGTCCGTCAACCCATGACAGTCCACATCCCTGTGTGTGGGGAAGGCTGGCAGAGCCCTCACACTCCTTGCTCTTCTGTGAAGACCGAGGTGCTGCTGCCGAGCTCGATGCTGCCACCACAACCCCCCTGTGTGCCTCCCACTGCAATAACTCAGGTGCAGTTGGTGCAGTCCTTTCCACCACATGTTCTCACAGCACTGTAAAGGTGATCATTAATATTCTCAATGCCATCTAAAATAATACCTTCATAAGTCCAGCCTACCCTGTGACACTTGGTTAAAACCCCCACATTTTCTCTCTCTCCTGTCAGATGCTTTCAAACCCTGCACTTGTACATTGCTCTGTTTTATCTATCTGTTGGCCAGTAATGCATGGAAAAGATTTCCCTCCATTTTTTGCACTGTGCAGCCCCAGATCTAATCCCCATGCTCTTCCTTCTCTGATTTATGGGAGCAGACCAGCCCTGCAACCTCCTCTTTTTAACTGTGCTGCCCCTGCACATCAGGGCTGTCAGCTTTGGGTGCTCTGTGCAGTAACTCACAGGGTCTCTCTCCCAGGCAGCCACACCTTTCCCTTAGCAGATGTTTCCCCTTCTGCTCCTTTGCTCTCTGGTTCATTTTTGAGTGTCCTCAGCCTTTCCCCAGATGCTGAAATGATCTAAGTCCTGGTAACAGACTGTGCCGTGTTTGTGGTGTGCAGCATCACACTTGGCTTTGCTGCTCTCCTTCCATTTAGCTGCACCATTGCTGCTGAGAAGATCAATCCCACGGCTGAACTGCAACCTACAACCCAGGGAAGCTCAGCTTCTTCCCCTTCAGCAGCAGTTTTGCTCTTCTTTAGCTCCTGCCCTGCTTTTGTCCTGAATTCTTTTTATTGGGGCACTTTCTGTGTCCCTGATGTGGGCTCAAGACCCCAACTACCTGCTCTTGAAATGACCTCAGAGAGGAAAGGACCTCTCTATCTCTATCATCTCTATTCTGTGTCACCCATATCTGTCTATAACTCCCTCTTTCAGCTATACCAAAGACCCAGCACAGCTGCTGAATGGCACATCAGAGTTAGGAGATCGGCTACAAGAGTTCCTGCCCCAGCATCTCCTTAACTGAAGCAGCCTGTCACCCAAGGAGAATTTGGCCCTGAAATGCCTGTCAGGCCATTTCCAAGGTGGTCTTACTCCCAGGTGGAGGCTCTGATTTTCCTTCTCCTCTGTAAGCTGGAGCAGCAGGGAGACATTTTACTTCAGTATCTCAGGGCTAGGAAAGGGCTCTGCTGCGAGGAATGGGCATGTAAACGGCGTGAACACATCTGATACTGCCCTTGAGTACACTCCCAGACCACTTTCTGCACAGGAAATTTGATGGCTGAAGTATGTCAAGTTAGAAATCTCCAATTCTCCAGTTCCAATCCTCTCTTCCAAGGACTTGTCTCATGGCTGCGGTCAAGTTTTGTGTTCCCCAGATCATGCCACGAGGAGATCCATGGGTTAACTGCTCACTTCAGGGACTTGTGCTGCTCTTGGATCCGCTTACAGCTGCTGAAACTCACTGCTGAAGTTCCTGTGTCAGCCTGTGCAGTGTTGCAAACTTTGCAATGACTGCTCAGGTATTTCAGCCAAGCCAGCCTGCTGTGTGCAGTTCAAACTCGGTGTATCTTCGTGTGTAACACTTAGGTCTCTAAACACTTCTACAAGCTGGTGCCTCACTCCCCTTTCCCTGTAAAAAATGTCAGCCAGGCACATGATCCAGATCATAGCCTGGAAGCTGAAAAGCACCTTGGAATAAAAGGCTCTCAGATTGCCTGCCAGTGCCTCGTGCAATGAAATACAGTTCCACTCATAAAGTGTCAAAGGTATGTCAGTGTGAAGAGAAAAAAAAAGGTGAAAAGTTGGAAAAGAGGTTTTGATAGCAGCCAGGAAAATGTAACTCCTTTTACTTAATCTTTTTCCTTCTTCTTCTGAGCTTGTAGCTTTGTTTCAGCAGAGGAAAAAAAATGGGAAGAAGGGTTAAAATGGAGTGGGAGCAAATAAGTGTATGTTGGCTCTGTATCAAGGAATCATAGGCATCAAGTGCTGAAGTCCTTGCAACTCTTTTAACACCCTTCCCCACGTGCTATCTCCAAAATCCCTCCCCTCTCCTCTGGCAGCAGCCAGGACAGCAGTGCCTGCCGTGCTCAGCTGCCCCACAGCTCTGGCCATGCAGCTCAGGGTCGGGCACTGGAGTCACCTGGGGGTTCATGCCACTTCTTCCAGGTCTGGGCACCTGAAAGGGGCCCCAGCCTTTGACTCCAGGGTGACAGGGAAGGAAAGGCGAAGGTGAGGGAAAGATGTGTTTCCCCAAAGAACACAGTCAGTGATTGCTGGGGGGCTGGAGCACAAATGATGCAGCATGTCCCTCTGCCTCGCTCCCTGGAGCACCGGGCAGACACTGGACACTCGGCTGGCTTTGCCCCCTGAAAAGGTCCCCCGTGGGTATTCCCAGACTAACATATCTCAGAGCTCCCCTCCTTTTCCCTTGCCTGCCACATCATCCTCAATGTGGAATCCCATCCAGGGTGGCACCCCCTGACCCCACCCCCAGCCCAGTCTGCAGGGAGGTTTCTCTTCCCCTCCTGCCACCTGAGCACACGGAGCAGGCGCCTGGCCAGGGACCAGCAAGGCTTCTCCCATCACTGCATCCCCCTTGCTCGCTCCTCCCCAGAGGCCTCTGCCTGGCTCTCCTCCACAGCGTTCTCTGTGTCACACCAAAACCATCAGCCGGCACCAGAGCTCATGTCTGGGGAGACCAGCGGTCAGGAGTGCGCCCAGGAGAGCCTGGTGTCAGTAACTGACTCCATCTGCTTCGGGCCGGAGCAGCTCCAGCTCATCACAGGGACCCAGGGAGCGGTGCAGGGGCTGTGTGTGTCCATCCTGGCACTGGGGGAAGCCAAACATGCTCTCAGTGTTTATGCTGTCAGGCTCCAAGGTATCCGTCTTCATCCCGAAACACATTCCTCCCAGAACACTGCTGTGCTCCAGACTGTCCCTGGGAGAGCTGAGGAAATGGGAGCTGGCAGGACGATGCTCAGCCCTCCTGCCCTGAGTGCAGCAGCTGCTCCCGTGCCCGGGCTGGCTCCTGAGAGGCATCGGGGCACTGCAGGGTGCTGCCTGGTGTTCACCCTGCCGTGGGCATGGGAAATGAAGGGGGATAGCCCTGTCCACTGCCAGCTTGCTGCCACGGGGGAGAGCTGCAGGGAAGCAAAGGGGTCGTTGCAAATCCAAGTTGGAAGTTTTCCTCCTCGGGTCCCCCTCAGCAGGGTCAACACCTTGGAGCAATGAATGGTCAGCAGAGAAAGGAGCTTTGTTGGTGTTCAGGACATGGATTTACCAAATAGAGGCCTAAGCAGGACGACCCCTGGATTGTCATGTTCTCTCCACACCCCAGATATTAAACACAAGCAAAGTCAGAGCTCTTTTGGGAGTAGGAGTCCTCCTCCTCACCCTTCCCTCAGTGAATGGATAAAAAGTGATTGCTCTTCATGGAAAACCTGCCTCTTGATGGTTCCATGAAGTGTTTTCTCTTTCCCCCTGGTGCTCTCCAGCTGCCCAGGGTACGGGCTCTGTTCCTGGAGCGCTGTGCCTTGCAGGTTACAGCTCTGGATGCACTTGAGCAGGGGAGCACACGGATGAGTCCCAGCTGCGGAAGGAGGATGGGATACAAGGCATGCCACCTGTCACCTGTGAGACCCAGCCATCCTGGATCCCTGGGAAAGCTTGGGTCTCTGCAGCTGTCAGCTGCCTCTGGAATTGTCTGTACCCACAGTTCTGCTCTGAATGGCCTGGGGAAATTCTGGGCTGCATCTGAACATCCTGGGCCAGGCTCGAATCATGCTGCACATTCTGGGCCTGTGGAGGTTTAGCCTTTTGGTTTCAGGCAAGTCATTAAGAAAATTTCTGGTGTGCTGTGTTGTAACATAACTTTTTCTTCTTTTCTTTTCTTTTCTTTTCTTTTCTTTTCTTTTCTTTTCTTTTCTTTTCTTTTCTTTTCTTTTCTTTTCTTTTCTTTTCTTTTCTTTTCTTTTCTTTTCTTTTCTTTTCTTTTCTTTTCTTTTCTTTTCTTTTCTTTTCTTTTCTTTTCTTTTTTCTTCTCTTCTCTTCTCTTCTCTTCTCTTCTCTTTTCCCTTCCCTTTTTCTCTTTTCCCTTTTCTCTTTTCCCTTTTCCAACTTTATGTTCCAAAAGAAGAAGAAGAAGAAGAAAAAAGCCCAAATGGCTCCTTCCCAGGGAAGCGGGGGAAACTCGTAATGACTTGCAGAGCTATGAACCATCAGCACAGGACAATAGGTTCCAGGAGTCTGAAAGAACTGAAGTCCAGCCTACAATAGCCCAGGGGCTTGGAAAGAAATGAAAATAAAGGATAGAGTCAGTCTGAGCGAGAGATCCCACAACTGCAGGCAAACATCTGATGCTGGCTGTGTGAAGGGCTCCCGGGGGGACAGACCCAGCTGCCCCTGCACAACTGGGAGTGCTGGAGCCTGCACCTCTGGGATCCCAGCCCTGGCCCCGGGGTATCCCAAAGCCAGCTCTGTGCAGGGGGGCTCGTGCCGCTCCCACCCCAGCTGCTGCAGCCCCCCCAGCATCCCTGGGGCTCTGGGAGTCGTGGTGCTCCCCCAGACTCTGGGACAGCTGGACCACGTTAGCTCCCAAAGGCACCACTGAGTCTGGCTGTGCCCCTAGGCCTGGATGTTCAGACCCACTTCTGGCTCCATGGGCTTGTGTTTTCAGCTGTTCAGTGTGGGGTCTGCTCTGCTGTGAGAAGGAGCTGGGCCTGCAGCTCATGGATGTGGTCCCACCATTTTTTAAAGAGAGATCTGATTACTTTTAAAATTTGTTTTGACTTTATGCAGCTTGCCATTGGCATCATTAAAGACAGAGCCTTGAGCTGTGTTCTAAACACAACATTTTCCTGGGATAGCAAAGATGAGCTGGTTCCATGAGAAACCTCAGGGACACATCGACTCCAATGATATCAGGGGAATCAAATATCAACAGGGAAAAACAAGAATATCTTACTCCTCACTGGCACCTTCCACCTGGAGATGGCCCCGTTACAAACAGACCCCACTGCCCGACTGGGTTTGCGGGGTTGCCTCGTTCCCCTTTCAAAAGGGGTTCCTCAGGGCCAAAACTGTCACTGCAATGCACACATTTGTCAAATGTTTGTTTGTCACAGCATTTCTGTCCCGACCCAGAAGCAGCAGGAGCAGTGGGGTGTGTTCAGATGGGGCTGGAGGGTCCTGCCCTCACTAGATGCGGCTCCCTGAGGCTACCCAGGAGAGCGACATTTCATCCCCCCAAATAAAAGTAAAATTAATGACCCCCCACTCGCATTAATTTTGGAAAGAGATCCACATGCACCCAAACCCTCTGAGAATGCTCTGTTTTCCATCCAGCTCTTCATCCAGTCATAACTGACTAAACTACTTTATACGCCCTTGGATTCTGGCCCAGAAAACGTGTGGTTTCTTAAAATATATATATACACACACACCACTTCAATACCAGCCAATACCTCCTGAAATGTAGGTGGCCAGAGATGCATTGGCTGGTCTTTTCCTATTACATATTTTAAAAATGAGTTGACATTGGTATATAAATTCTGCATGAGCTTCATGGAGTTTTAGTAGCAACACTGAAAGGGAATGTCAGCAACTGCTCAGTGCTAATACGGGCTGCAGATAATAGGGGAGGTAGCCTGGCAAATTGGATTTCCAGGAAATTTTGTCAGTTATGCAAAAGTGGAAGGGCTTGGGGGGAAAAAAAATAAAAAAGATCTTGATTTGAAGTAGGTACTGTGAGGTTGAAAGGAAATTTGAAAATGGATGTACAGGGTCCTAATTTACTTTAATATTTCCTGTGTAAAGTCTTAAAGTTAAAGATTGATTTTTCCAATAAACATTACAAGCATAATGACCTGGAGGTATGATCACAGATCACGTACCAGATGGAGAGCTGTGGAAAAAGAACTACTGCTCTTAGAATACGTTTTGTCTTCTTTTTTTCTTTTTTTTTCTTCTCAGGGAAACCTGCATTAGTTTGAAAGAAAGAGGTCAGATCTGAAGTGTGCAGTAAGAAAGACTCCAATTACTAAAGCATGAATAAAGGTGGAAGAATTTGGCCCAAACCCAAACTCAATTAGGAAAAGAAAACACATATATCAAATATAATTGAAATTTCAAGGGGACTTCTGATACACAAATTGCATATGTAATTTGGTCCCAGAGTCATAAATAGAGTAATCATGAAGTCTTGGTCCAAACTTTTATATTCCCAGCCAAAGGAAGGGTAGTTTTCACTGCAATGAAAACTTCTTTCAGAGTCCTGACTTCAGCTCAGTCCCAGGTTAAAGCTAAGCAGGCCCATTCAGACGATGTCCGGGGGCTCTGTGTCTGCACCTTCATGGAAAGCAACACTTTGACCTCTTTTGCATCATTTTTCATGGGGCAAGCACTCTTTTCACACAAAAAAAGAGTATTAAGGACTCTTAAAAGTTGGATTTCAAATGAAATTGGGTGGTTCTCTTGAACTCAGTCTTTTTTAGGGGGATAGATTTTTTTTCCTGGTTCATTTTTGTGTGTGTGTTTGCATGTTTGTATCTCAGGGAGTGGAAACCACCAAAACCAAAGGCCACCCTTCCAAAGCAGAAAAGTCAGTTCTCACTCTCTTCTGATTTCCACCCTGAAGAGACAGGCCATAAAATCACAGATTCACAGGATGATTTGGGTTGGAAGGGAACTTAAAGGGATCCTTCCCTGAGGACATTTCATGGCACGCCTGACGGATGGGCCCTCCTGAAGTGACCCAAATGCAGAGGCACCTGCTCCTCTCCTGCTGTTGTGCTCAGGGCACTTCTAGGGCATCCCTCTGCATCTCCTTTGGCTTTTGTTGAGATAGGCACATAAAATGACATCTCCACCCCCTCCCAGCTCATCCCACTCCAGGATGAGCACAACACAGGAGCAGAGGTCATGGCAGTTGTTGGACAAGCACAGAGAGCAATGAGCCTCCTCACAAGAGGGGAGGACTCAAAGGGAGAAGCGGTGAAAATGGATATTGTTCCCAGCGAGCTCAGAGAATATCTGAAACTCAACAAAGGAACCTGACTCCCTCTGAAAACCTCCAGAGCACTCGAGAAGGGGAAGCCGGTCTCTGGCCTCCTCTCTGCCCCACAGACTCCGCGGTGAGTAACAACAGAAACTCTGTTCCTGTGGGTTCCCCTACAGATGACCCCTGGAAAGCACCGAGTGCTTCCTGCAGGCTCCTGCCATCGTCCCTTCCCCGGCAGCGTCTGCATCTGCTCCCAGCTCCGCCGTCACCCCCCAGCTGAGCTGGGAGGCAGGAGTTCCCTGGCTCCGCTTAGATTTCGTCGCTTGCCAATAAGGAGATAGTTATGGCAAATTAGACGTGAGGAACATGAGATCCTGGTCTGAGGGAGAATCTGATCTCTAATAACATCTGCCTGGCTATAGGTGATAATTTAAGATGAGTTTACGGAGCCCCTGTAATTACATTTTCTATGTGTGCTTTGTTGTGGTTACCAGGTAACTGCAAAGTGATTACATGAATATTTATGCTTGGCAGGTTACACACTGCTGATACACAGGATTAGCATCATTTTTTTCCCCCTTGTAATTCCTTGTGCTGATATCTGGGACTCATATCAGGACAAAGGCGCCTCACCAGCAAAAAAAACCCACTAATGCCATGCTTCTTATCTGAGGCATCAGTTTGCTGTTCCCTGAAGCACAGCACTTGTGTTTTGAAATACAAATGGGTTTTTCCTTCCTCCGTGATAGACCCGGGATAGTTAAAGTCAGGTTGGAAGGCTCTGATCTTGCCTTTCATAGAGGTTGTGCAATGTGCTGTGGGATAGAAACACCAAAAATGGTGTGGATGCAGGAGCAAGTCCCGGAGGCAGGGGTTGAAGCTGCAGTGTATCATCCTGTCCCCGTCCCTGATCTTATCCCTGTGCTAAGTGTGAGGGAATGGGAGGGGAAACGCCCCTTGGCTGGAGAGAGCAGAGCTCCCTCCCGTTCTCCAGGGCACGGGAGGATGTGCGCTGTGCTGTCCCACGGACCGGCTGTGCCCCCAGCAAACCCGTCACCGCTGCTCTGCAGCTCCCCAGCACACCCGTGCACAATGACATGAATTTGGGGGTTTCTGCTCACCCTGAATGCGCTAACAGCACATCAAGGACACTCCGGATAAGGGAGGCCCCAAAGAGGGCCCTTCTGCCTGGCCCCCACCCATCCGAATGAGCATCAGCTGGCTGCTGGGATGTAGGTCTTGGGAGCAGGGACATGGTGTCCCAGGGCTGTCACCTCCCTCCCACCTGTTCTCATCAGGCAGTGAGACCCAAACCATTATCACAGCCCAGGGTTAATCACGCCAACCTTATGCGGGGATTTGGTGGCCAGTGATTTCGGAAATGGCTTTTATTTTGCCAGTGTTTGTGAGCAGGCTGCTGTTTGCACGTGGAAATGATCTGCTTGCAAACCAGGGATCTGCAAAATGAGCAGTGGGGCTGAATGCCTGGGATCTGATTTATTCCTGAGGGCTCTGCATGGAGCTTTCAGAGTGAGGAAACCTGCACCAGAGAAGGAGGAAATTATTTGAAGGCAGTCTGCTTTTAAGTAGAAAAGAAATCATTTGCTGAATGTTTTAGATACTGTTGATGTTCTCAGATTTAAGGCATGAAAAGAAACCTTTTCTAGCAGCAAGGCTGTGAACAGGAGCCATGCCTTTGATCTGTGTCTGCACACAGTGGGGTGGTGTCCATGAATTACAAGGAAATGTAATGCACTGTCATTCTTAAATAAAAACACACTAGCTAATTAAATTGAGACCCAGTGACTGAGTGATTGGTCTGCAAGTTTGGAAATCTCTATCCCTTACTGCTCTTCAGCTTGGGGTAAGTCACTTAACCTCTGCGTTTCCCAGCCCCCCTCGCTGTAGCCTCTCTGTCTACTGATGAAAAATTAAGTATGATTTACACAGAGGGGTATGAACGTGTTTTCCTCATCCTTCAGGACTTGGACTCTGACATTAATCAGACCTGCACTCCCTGACACAGCACATGGTTGACCTCCACATGTCCTCTGTCAGCCAGGCTGCTGTCTGGGCTGGCTGCTCCTGGGGTCTCTGCTGGTCAGCCCAGAGTCAAAAGTTTGGAGACCCCAGTGTTGCCGCGCATGGGTCAAGTGGGGAGCACAGTCACATGAGACCATGGGAAACACTTATTCTCTCATTCTTCAACTCCCACACTGTGATGGGTCAGCCAGAACTTCCCAAAAAAGCATCTTGACTTGGCCAGGATCTTCATGTAAGAAATACTTACCCCACTGAGCATTAGCCTGACTCCTCCTGGACAGATCAGGTGGACAGCACATGCATATCTGATGGCCAGCAGCCCCCTGGAAGACACAGCTTTAGGCAGGCTGCTGAATGTCTGCAAAGCCAGCAGATCATTTATAAAAGTGGTAGATCATCATTAACAAAACCAGGAAGAGCAGGATCCTGCCCACGAAAGGAGCAAACTACCTCAGCAACGAGCAGAACAAGAGCTTATCCCCAAAGCAGTAAATGATGGATCAGCAGTGAGACAGCAGATAGCAAGGAAGACAGACAGATAGCAAGGAAGACAGACAGATAGCAAGGAAGACAGACAGAACAGCAGGGCAGGGTAAGACAGCGGCTGGCCACTTGAGGTTCTGCTCCCTGGCCGCTGCCCTGGGCTAGAGCTTTGTGGACTGACCTGGTGGCCGCTTCTTCTGCATCAACCCCTTCCACATCCCACTGGAATCACAAGCGTGAGAACAACCCACTCTGTAAGCCTGAACTCCCCAGGGGCCAGCCCAGGTTTCTCCTGTCCATCCAGTGGTGCCAAAGCAGGGCCCCCCCGGGAGAGCCGACGGCCCCCGTGTAAATGAGCCGGGGGTCTGGCACTCTGGGAAGGAGCAGCTTTGCGTTATCAGGTTTCCCTGCACACAGCCTGATTTATTAATTTTGGGAGCAATCTGTGCTGGACTATATTCACCGAGCTAATTTTAAGTGGCTTTTTAAAGCAAACAAATACCGGATTTCAGCTATTCCTCCTCTGACGTCTCATCTCGAGCTGACAGCTTGCTCCAGCAGGAAAATAGGACCCCACAAGGACTATGTTTCACCACTGTGTATCAAAACAAACACACACACAAAGGGACCCGACTGCTAACCTCAAGCAGCTTCATTTATTGCACACAGTGCTGTATTCAAAGGGAGCCACCTGACCTGCCGTGGCCAGCCCTTTCTTCCCTGCCAGAGCATTTCAAGAGCAAAACCAAGGACTTTTGAGCAGCCGGGCCCTGCTCGGCTCACGCCTCGTGCACAAGGCAACTTTGTTCTGCACAGCAGGGTTCTGGCTGCCAGTCCTACACTGTCCCCACAGAGCACCCTGGGGCATCCCTTGGGGCAGTGCTTCAGGCTGGAGAGGTCCCCTTTGCCATGGAAATCAGAAGGCTGAGGAGAAGCCACCCATTGGAGCCACCGTGGTCCATTTGGGGAGTTTGAACACCAAGTCTTGCTGGAAATCACAGAATGGTGTGGGTTAGGTAGAAACAAAAGCGGGGTTGGAAGGGAAGGGGCTGGAAGGGACCTTAAAGCTCATCTCGTTCCTCCCCCCTGCCATGGGGACACCTTCCACTAGCCCAGGTTGCTCCAAGCCCTGTCCAACCTGGCCCTGGACACTTCCAGGGATGGGGCAGCCACAGCTTCTCTGGGCAGGTAGAGCATCTCTGGAGCTCCGTGAGATGTTCAGTCGGTGCAGCACAGGATTCATGACAGGAAATGGAGCATTCACTGTTTCTGTATGTTATTACAAGACTGTAAAAAAACCCAAACAAACCAAACCCAGATTGATGATTTACATTCAAATACTAAATGAAATTACCCTCTCAAGCCCCATTGCAGTTGGGCTGGTTCTTGCACACAGGCCTAACACAGGGGCAAGTCCTGGCAGGAGCAGACCTGAGTCCATGGCATGGGGTAAGTGCCTGAATGGTACCCGATGGTGTGTTTAGTTTCCAACTGTAACAACACTGAAATTCCTTTCTCTCCTCTGCTGCTGGCACTGTTGCACAGCAGCAGGTGCAGATGGGTGGCAGCTCTGCTCAGCCTTTGGACAATGTGGGTTTGTTTCCTGCAGCGCCCTGGGAAACAGTGGAAATCATCTGGGGGGACTTGACATCTGCAAAATTTAATTTTCAGGAGAGTGATGCCTATTCCAGAACAGCTTCAGAAACAGAGCTTTGGTGGAAGAAAAAAAAAATCTACATCGTTTTCCATGCGCAAAGATATTAAAGCAGCTCTCAGGGAGTTGTCCTCCTTCCTTTACCTCTCAAAATGTGAAGAAAACAGTTCTGGTGTTTCCAGATCCCATGCAAACATGATGTAGCCAGTGGATGGAAGGGGGGATTCTGCCCCTCTGCCCCCTCAGGTGAGACCCCACCTGCAGAGCTGCCTCCAGCCCTAGGGAACAACAGCACAAGGATGTGGAGCTGCTGGAGAGAGTCCAGAGGAAGCCACAGAGATGCTCCAAGGGCTGGAGCCCCTCTGCTCTGGGACAGGCTGGGAGAGCTGGGGGGGTTCACCTGGAGAAGAGAAGGCTCCAGGGAGACCTGAGAGCCCCTTCCAGGGCCTAAAGGGGCTCCAGGAGAGCTGGAGAGGACACTGGATAAGGGCATGGAGCAAAAGGACAAGGGGGAATCACTTCAAAGTGACAAAGGAGAGATTTATATGGGACATACTGAGGAGAAATTCTTCCTTTCGAGAGCCCTGGCACAGGTTGCCCAGAGAAGCTGTGGCTGCCCCTGGGTCCCTGGAAGCGTCCAAGGCCAGGTTGGACGGGGCTTGGAGCAGCCTGGGATGGTGGGAAATGTCTCCAGGCGCCGTGATTCCTGGGTTTTGTCGGCAGGAAGGGCAGACACGGCGCTCCCCCGCGCCCCCCGCGCCGCCATCATGTCGCCTCTCGCAGGCGCACCTCGCGGGCGGCTCGTTGGTCTAGGGGTATGATTCTCGGTTTGGGTCCGAGAGGTCCCGGGTTCAAATCCCGGACGAGCCCTTTTATTTTTCTCTCTTCTCTACCCCCTCCTTTTTTTTCCCCCCCCACTCTCCTTCTGCTTCCGGTATTTCCCTCCCCACGGGTGAACTTTCCTTTTGGAGGATAACGTCCGCGCGTGACGTGGCGAAACGCGGCCGAGTTGGGGGTGGGGGGAAAAAAAAAAAAAGAGAGCTAAAAAGCCACTTCCTGAATTTGTCCGTCCGCGGGGGAGGGAGATCAAAACGAAAGCAAAAGACGGGCTCGTCCGGGATTTGAACCCGGGACCTCTCGGACCCAAACCGAGAATCATACCCCTAGACCAACGAGCCGATGGGATACTTTTTTCCCAGCCCGGCTTCCATTCCCGCAGTGATGACGTCACGCAGCGCCAGCCCCACTGTCACCTTCTCGAGCTCTCTGCTCCCAGCCTCGCACCCTCCCTACAAATATCTGATCCCTGTGCGCCCCTGCACCCACCTCTGCGGGCACCTTTGCCCCCTCCAGGGACATCCTCGTCCCCCCTTTTGCCCCCAGCCACCTGCTCCCCTGGCACCCACCTCTGCAGGCACCTTTTCCTGCTGCCCCCAGCCCTGCACCCCTCAGTGCCCGGGCTGCTGCATGCCAGGGTCGCCCCCTTGGGTCCTGCAGGTTCCCCCGAGATGCTTTGGCCCAGTGCCCTCCAGCCTCTATCAGGCCACCCGGAGCCACTGCAATTTCCCACGGGAGCATTTTTGGGGTCTTTGCTTCAAGGAAAGCATGCAAACCTGCAGGGCACCCGGCAGCTGAGCCAGAGCCATGGCACAACGTGCAGGGACGCATGGAGAGGGAGCGATTGGTACTGAGCCCCTCCACCATAAATTATTTACAGTGTGCGTATACACTGTATACAGCGTGAACCCCTGGCTTCAAGGATTTTACCGCTTACAGCTGAGGATGAAACACCAGTACAGGCAAAATTACCACCTTTTAGATACTCACTGAAAATTTCAGCAGCGCTGTAGGGCGTGAGCTGGAAGATAAATTAAAGTCGAGGCTTTTTTTTTTTTTTTTTTTTTTTGAGGAGGCAATTCAGGCTCTCCATCCTTCCATCTCCGGCCTGTGTGGATACCAGGGCATGAGCAATGCTCCAAAACGCACAGAGAAGAGGAAACATCCCAGGGAGCTGAGCGAGGCCCTCTCCCTTCAGATGACTTCCCTGTGTACACACAGCCTGGGCAAACAGTGCCCTGCAAATATTGATGCCTCGCATGTGGCTCAGCACTGGCGGATGTCACAGACGCACTGTTTGATGTGAGCAGTGTGATATGGTCTGGGGAAGGTGGGGAGGATTCAGCCACATGAAAAAGAAGCTAAAAGCGACTTTGGGATTGAGGCTGGCAACTCTTTAAAAAAAAAAAAAAAGACAGAACAGAACCAAACGGCAACTTAATGCCAGAAAAATTAAACCTCTAGCTCAGAAGCAGTATTTTAAAACTCAAATACACTTCAAAGTGTTCTGGACATGGGGTCCCAGTGCAAGGTCCCAGCACTTGGTCCTTTTCTCAAGCACAGTGGAGCCTTTGTTTCGTGTTTGGAGGAAAAAAAGTGACAAACCACCCTGTTTGGAGCCTACTGGGACTGGCCGCACTCCTGCTTGCAGGGATGCTTCTCAAAGGGTACAGCTCGCCTTTGGTATGTGAGTGTGTGACAAAAGAGAAACACAACCAATTTTAATAATTTTCCTTTTCATACACAATCCTCAGGGGCTGTTATCTCTCAGGAGCAGAGGAATTCCCCTGAGTGCATCAGTCATCAGGGGAAGAGGCGTTTTCACCACCACCACCAACCCCCTTTGTGGGGACGATGTGCCTCGTGTCCTGCCGTATCAGCCCCTTCCCTCACCCCACCTTCACGTGTGCTGCCAGCAAAGCCCAACTGCTCCATCATCCAGTCCAGGAGACTGAGTTATGATTGCAGTGGTGGGCTTCACTCCCCACTAAAAATCCCTCTCTGCCCAGTGTCTGCCACTGGGCAAATGCTGTTCCATGCCCTGGCTGCTACACTTGCTCCGGGCAGGCTCAGGTGGATCCACACTTGGCCGCACCACAGAGTTCTGTCTTCCCCTGTAGAAACTACAAGTTAATTTTCCCGTGGGACAGAGGCTTTGCCCGAGCTTTAAATCACACCCACCCTGGCTGGTCTCTCCTGCCTTTCCCATTCGCCCAGCAGAACGTCCCTCTGTCCATCCCCCCCTCCTCCAGGGGTATCGGGGCAGGCCGGGGGGAAATAATCCCGCAGCACCAAGTCCCCGGTCCCTCCGGCCGTGGGTCCCCTCCCGGCCGCCCCAGCAGCGTGTGTGCCGGGACGCGGATTTCTGTCGGCAGGGCGAGACGCCCGGCTCAGCTCCTGACGAACTCGTCCCGCGAGGACAATGATGGAGTTCCTGCGAAATTTTTTCCCGCTGACCTTTCCTCCGCCGTGGAGCGGGAATGCTTCTCCCAGGGAAGGCTGGGGACAGCGGAGAGCATGTTAGAATGCTGGAAAATGTGACTCCCTCTTTGTGGAATGCCATTTCCCCCCCACTTGCCTTCCCTTTTCTTCTCCCCCCCCCCCACCTCCCCTTTAGAAAAATGTAGCGCTGAAAACTCGAAAATTTAAGGCAAAAAATTGCTGTCTGCTCCCCCGCCCCTCCCCTTCTCAGCTCCGTCTGAGCAAGCAGCCAAGCTGTTAAATGCTTTTACCTGCTGTGTCCAAGTCAAAAGTTAAATAATGTGTGAATGAATGTGGAAGGAAAACAAGAGGCAGAGAGGGAGCGCGGGCGAGAGCCCCTCTTACAACAAGATAATTGCTACATTATGAGAAACAAATAACGGGCCGCTCCTCCCCAGGACCATGTCCGTGACATCCTGACAGGTACAGCTGAACTTCATTGCGTGCCTCTTGCCTTTTGCTGCGCTGCTGGGGCTGCATCCTGCAAACATGAGCCCCGGAGCGTCCCCCCCTGGCAGCCAGCACTCGCTTTTCGGAGCTCCGTGGATTTCAGACGGGTCACTTGGCTTTCCCTGGGCCGTCCCGCCTACAAAAATGCCTTTATCAGGAGGCTGGGGTCGCCCAGCCCCCAGTGCACGGCGAGCTGGGTGCTGTGTGGGACCTGCCTGTCACCCGTGCCCACAAAGACAAATTCCTGGCTCCTGCCAACAGGAGAGCAGTGCATTGCTCTTTCTACCTGCACAGTGCAGTTGCCACTTTTCTTCCTGGGGCTTGTTTGCTGCCCCTGAACGCTGGAGAGCTTTTGCTAAGCCAACACACTGTCCTTTGCACAGAGATGCTGCTTCGACCCTGCACGTTCCCACCGCTGCTGAGTCCCCTTCACTGCATCTCAGGTCCACCACTCCCTCCTTCCTCACATCCTCCCCAGGATCCCCCATCCCACCTCCACCCACGGGCTGGGGGCAGCATGTGGGAGGCGCTCACCTGGAGCAGGTTTGGGTTTGCTGTGAACTGAAAGATCAGTGCAGGTGCAGGAAAAGCTTCCCTCTGCCAAGTCCGTGTTCCTTGACTTTTGCTTCCAGGAAAACAATCGATTGGGAGTAAATAAGCATTTCCACACACCCCACAACAAGTTTACGACCTGGATACCCTTAAGGCTTTTAAGCAAAGACCACATGTATGCTTTTTTTCCCAACATTTTGTTTGGCAGGTGCTCCTGGGAGGCCAGGGCTCGGTGGTGGGGTTGGGAGCTGACTGAACAGGACCCGCAGCCGTGCTCACGAGACTGCAAACGTTTTTAAGGCTCTGGGAGAAAACACTGAGCAAAACAGTTTGAAGTTAGGTTGAAGGTACTTTCTCAAGGTTTTTTTTCTTCCCTCCAGAGGCAAAAATATATCACACAAGACTCGTGTCTTTCCCTTGCTCACAGATAGGAAGGTGGGGAACTCGGTGCTCACTCCTCTGCGCAGACCTGCCTTCAGCCTACCATACATTGCTAATATTAGTCCTAAAAGGATCCCGGGTACAGTTCTAAATACTGGAGGGGTTTCAGAAATGCTTCTGTGCTGCATGCCAAAATGCTAAAAGCAGGGCTAGATTGTGTCATCAGTTTTCAATCAAGCCCCTCTGAGCCTCTTTTTCAAAGCTGCTAAAAAAGTTGCACATAAAATGGTGAGCAAAGAGTTTCCAGACGGCTTGAAAAAAGGGGTTCCTCATCACAACTGCTGTAGGTGGTTTGGGGAGTTCTGATGGAGGACCTGGTCCTGTCTGGGTTCACAGGGCAGTAGCAAGAAGAGGGGAATAATTTTGCTTGGCTTAGTTTGCACATTTGCTCTGTTTTGCACCAAATTTGATCGTCGTGTTTTACAACTCCATCCCAAGCAGGAAATTTAGACTATGGATCAGTGGCTGCCCTAATTTTTATTGGCAAATCATGATCTTTATTGGTGGAATTATAAGCTAGCTGGACTTTACAATCTTTGTGTAATGAGGCCAATATATTGCTACCAACGTGACGTTTTAAGTTTAATGTAGCAAAGAACAAAGGTAGCTTTCTTCTTGCTTTCCTTCTCTTTCTCTTTCCTTCCTTCTCCCTCTCTCCCTCTCTTTCCTTCTTTTCTTTTTTTTCCTTCTTTTTTCTCCCCCACTATTGTTCTTTTTCTTTCCTTCCTTTTCTGTTCTGCTTTTTCCAAAACAGAGATCCAAATTTCCAAATCTGTCCTGCAGCACTGGTGCCTGTGTTAGTCTGGGAAAGGCTTATTGAAATCCCCTGCAGAGCAGTGCTTGGTAGGGACAGCACTGTCCATCCCCTTCAGAGGGAGCAGAGCCACCTGAATCACACATCCACCTTCTGGAAAGCTGGAGAAGGGTGAGGTGAATTAAACCTTTGGTGGGTAAGATTTGGTGGGTGTGAATAATCCCTATTCCTTCACCTCCCCCCAGCCTCTGCCCGAAACAGTTGCCATCCAGACAGGAATGACAAAGAGAGGAACAGGGATGTGAAGTGAAATCATATGCCTGGCAACAAATTATACTCAGCACTGATAAGCTCCAGCAGGGCCTTGTGTTTCCCTTCCAAAAAGTTTAAAACAAGCAAACAAACAAAGGAACCACCAGCCCTTTTGATGATTGTTTAGGGTTTTTCTTCAGTGACCACAGTGGTGATGCAAAGGATGAGAAGGATCAGGGCTGTGATGCTGCCAGAGGTGGTGCCAGAGCCAGAGGAGCACATCTGGCTCCTCAGGTCCTGGGGTGGGTTGGCAGCGGGAGCGGCAGGAGCCATGTTTTCCCTGCGAACCATCCAACAAACACCGAGTCCCCCCGCACCAGTCCCCATCCAGGCCAGGGCCTTGCTTTAATATCGCTTGCACTTAATCTTCAGTTTGCAACATTTACTTAATTCCGTATTGTTAAAAGCCCCAGAGGAAGCCCAGGCGAGTCCAGCCCCCCCCGGCCCGCGGTCCTGAGTTATTAATCTGTCATGTCAGCATATTTCACTAATACTGCCTTCCTGCCTAGGCTTGGTGGATACGCCATAACTCACTTACCATCTGCTGTGGAACTGCCTTGGAAGGTGTCTTTCTTCCACAGATTGTTGCTTTGATAGATTGGAGGTTTGTGCAGCCACGATACCTCATCCCATCAATTCTGAGCTCTCAGGAGGGCCCTCGTGGCTGGAGCATCTGATCAATGCAGAAGTCTTTAGCAGCACCTCCCCGTGTCCCCCAGGCCAGGGGAGTGCTGTTACACTCCCTTTCCAGGTGAGGACACGGGGTCCAGGTTGTGCCTTCCCTGCTGCAGCGTGTCCTGATGGCAGCTTTTTTCCCTGCCTCAGTGAATCCATGTCCCTGAAGGAGCTGTGTCTGTGCTGTGCTCAGGATCTGGAGCACAAGCCCCAAGAAAAGCAGCTGAGGGCTGGGGGGACTCAGCCTGGAGAGAAGGAGGGAACTTTCTGAAGTGATGGTACGTATCAGTCCCTGAATGTATGAGTTTGGCCCCAGTGGTTTCTGGTGGGTTGGAGCTGCTGCCAGACCTGGAAACCTGAACTTAAGAGGTCCTTTGGGGAAAACTTAATCTCTCTGGAGTGGGGCTTGGAAAACAAGGGCTGATCGAAGACCTGATTCAGTGAGAGGCAGAGCAAGAGGTACAAGGTGTTTGGAGTGACATGCCTCTGGTAAAACTTAATGTGTGGGGGTTTGTATGAAAGTGTGCATTAAATGCGCTAAGAAATTCAGTGTGAAGAGCTCAGGAACAGATCAAGCACGGGACACACATGAAAGTACGGATTAAAGATGTCAATCAAAGGAATAAGGGATATCAGCCTGTAATCCAAGAGAAGCTTGGATTACCCCATGGCAGCCAGGATGCGGCATTGTCCAGCTGGATTTTCCCTGCATTTTGGCCCCCAGGTAGCCCAAACCAAAGTGGACCACCCCTCCATACCTTGGCATGCTCAGCACCCCAAAGCCCTCATCTACCTGAAAGCAGTTCAGCACCCTCAGGGTTAAGTCAGATTTGGGATCCAACCAAGACCTGGCAGCTGATTTTAGCCCAGCATGAGTTTTTATGGCCAAGTTATAAACCCCAGAAAAAGAAAGAAAAATACCCCGAAAAATCCAATGAGAGGTTTATAAAGGAAATCAGGACAGAGTGGTGACTGTAGGAGCAGAAACAGGCATCACTGTAACACAGTCATAAACTGGCACTGTCCTGTGGGGTGTCCTAAAAGGAAGGAAAAGGCATCTAAAATGCACTTGGTAGCCCCAAAAGGCCTGAGGAGGTGGGTGCCACGACAGGATGGGAAAAGGGCTCCTTGCCAAGATGAACCTTAAAGGACTAAATATCCCCCAGGTGACAAATGGCACCCACGGTGTCCCCACAGCCCCTGGTGAAGGGAGCTGAGATGCTGATCCAGCCCCTCCACAGGGCTCACACCGACTCTTTGCAGCCCTGGCATGGGAAAAGTTAAACACATCCATTTCCAGGATGCACAGCTGTCTGCATGTGGGCAAACTCACATTGTACTGGGCGAAGCAGTGCTGGGCTGCAGTGATCTTTCACTGCGTGGGTCTGACAACGTGGAGGTGCTGCCTTTCCCAGCAATTAAGTAACAAGAACGGAGCTGTAAAGCTTCTGGATCTCATCTTTGATATTATCTGGCCGGAAGGGGAGACAAAACATCGGTGAGCTGCTTTGCAAATCCCAGCTCCTGAAGTGCTGCTCTACACCCTGGGCTTGCAGTAAGCTCGGTCCATTCTCTCCAGGACCTCGTAGAGAGATGAAGGAGAAATGGTGTTTGGCTCTGGCAGAAAGCGAGACAATAAAGAAACAATGGCCACACTTTATTGCCTCATTCACCCCTGGTTTCTCGAGGCTGACTTATGGAAGCTTTGATTTACGCTGGTGCAAGTTTTATCTGCTGCTGTCTTGGCCAGCTCATTCTTAATACCGAGACCTCTGGGCCTCTGCTGACTTCCCTGGGTAAATAAATTAGAGCAAATATAAACATTAATGGAAGCCACTTTATTTATGGCTAGATTGGAGTACTGTCTCTTACACCACGGGTCCAATCCAAAAGCCATTAATCCAAAGCCTAATGACATCCCTGCATCAGGCCCTATCTTTGGGCTTTTCCTTCTCACTATGAAAAGAACCGTTAAAAATAATTTTCAATGAGATTAGATTATCCTGAGAAAGCCATCCTGCACAAAACTTTCAACCCTTGTCCCCTCTGGGGAGGCAGAGCATTCGGGATGTTTTAGTGGCTGTTGTTTGAAGGCTAAGCTCTTCCTCCTGCCTCCCCCCTTTCCCTCTCCATGCCAGCCATCCCACCCCCTCAATATCTCCTCCTGGAGCCTTTTGCAATGCATCACACACTGTTTGTGGCCAAACACATTTTTGGCTCTTCTGGATGATACAGAACCTAATTCCAGCCCTTCAGACACTTTCTCAGATTGTTCCCTGCCAAACTTTTACTCTTTTGGACTGGTTGAATGAGAGAGAGCTTTCTGCTGCTTTTTATTTTTATTATTTTGATTTTATTGCTGTTGTTTATCCAGAGATGCTTTCTGCCACATGTACTTGGATAACTACTGGCTTGCCATTCCAGTGTCTGCCTTAATGTGCTCCTTGCTCCTATATCTCAGCTTCTCCAGCTTAAAAAAAAAAAAAACACAAAACAATCACCCAAAAAAGCAACAAAACAAAACAACCAAAGAAAGCTGCATACTGCTTTTGTGCTGAAGAGAAAAAGCCCAGAAGACAGAAGAACAGGGAGGCATAAAACGTTTAAAGAAGTGGAAAAATCTAGGAGTTGTCCCACAGAGTATTAGGACTAGTCAGTGATTGAAGCTGTTGTGTTTTCACATGGAAGTAGCAAGTTTTGGGTTATTCTTGTAGCAAAAGCCTTACTGTTATCACAGCTGTGGGGGGATGAAAGCAGCAGTGAGGAGGAGGAGGAGGAGCTCCTCAGTGAATATGACTTATTGTAGCTTATCAAGGCTCTGGGGACACCTCATTGTGGCCTTTTTGTACTTAAAGGGGGCTTATAAAAAATTATGAAGAGTGACTTCATACAGGCAGATAGTGATAGGGGAAGGGGAAACTGTTCTAAACTGAAAGAACGTAGATTTGGATCAAATATTCGGAAAAAATTCTGTCCTATGAGGGTGGTGCACTATTGCTTATGAAATTCAGTGTAACAATCCTCACTTCCAGGGAAAACAGCTTGTCGGGCAGGTGGGGTGGGATGTCCCCAGTGGGACACAGGTCCCAAGCTCTGCAAGCTGATGGAGCAGCACCGTAATCCCAGCGAGGTCCTGCCAGCACAGCAGAGTTTTTACGGTGGACATACTCCAGTAGGGAAGAGAAACCAAAGCCTGGAATGGGGTGTTTGTGGGTAAACAGAAAGGCTGAACCATCAAGGTGGAATTGGAGAGAAATCACATCAGGATTGCAGAGAAATCACTCAGAGGGGAAAAAAAATCACTGCTGTCAACAAGAAGGATTTAAATCAAGTGTTTTCCTGGCAGTTTAGGATAAAAGCAAAACAACCAAGCCTGGGGAGGGTCGAGTGAGACAAATACATGAACTGACTCCTGAGAAACACAAAAAGATTTGAGGTAAAAACATAAAAGTCTGGTGTTGCCTATGGTTTAGGATTACACAGAGCAGAGTGTATCTGGGAGAGGTTTTCCTTGTCCAAATGGCTCCAGGCTGAGTTTCAAAGCGTGGTACCTTTTCTGCAGGTCAGTCTTGCCTGAAAACCTCTCCAAGCCCTTTGGATAACCCGGCCCTCGAGCATCAGATGGTCCCAAGCCCCACTGAGTCAGAGCAAAACCTGACCCAGGTCTCTCCGGACCCCTGCTTCCCATCACAGCCAGAACGAATGCTGGGACCAGGGACTAGATTAAAACTGGGCAGAAACAGGGATGTCTAACAAACGTCTCGCTCACAGATGAGGTGGTCCTACTCTCAGCCAGCAACTGCAAAGCTGGGACCATAGTGAAAGGCACCGCCCAAACGTTTTACATTATTCCTCCGTTCCAAAAAGGCTGCTTAGGCGTTTTATCCTTTCCAGTGGGTCTCCTTCCCTCCCCTCTTGCGAAGCACTGCTGTTAATTATGCACCCACTGCCCCGTCCCCTGCAGTGGGCTCCTGCAGCACAGGGTGGGTTACTGGACTTCTGCAGGGAAGGGAAAGCACCACCCCACCCCGGAGGGACCGTCCAGCCTTGGAGAGAGGAGTTGACAGCTGGTTTTTATTAGGATGGAGGCCTTCAAAAGGCAGTGTTGGGGTAGGGGTGGGACCTTTGGTGGGGAAGAGAAGCCTTTTCTGCTCAGTCCCAGGGCTGGAAGGATGCTTCACAGGTGGGTAATTGGGATGTCAGTGCACAAAAATACCTGCAGTATGTATTTACCCCTCAGGAGTGCCAGTGAGCAGCTCAAAGGAAGCACTCTTCAAGTAAATTCCCTATTCTTGACTTAAGTTGGAGGAACTTCAGTTTCTGAGTCCTTACTTTTTTATATCTGCTCCTGCTCTTCAGCACTGTGCAAATGATTTTAGCATCAAACATTCTTTGCTTGTGGTCTCTGTCAGAAAATAAAGCATGTGGGTGAACATTCAAAATTCAGATAATAAAAATATTATATGGCTTATTTTAAGTAGGTGGAGGAGCATTTAGGTGAAAAAAAAGGTCCCTATCAATGCTTGAAATTGAAACACAGAGATCCAGTGAAAAACTTGCATCTGCTTAAAGTAGTAAATAAATAGTGTCAAGGGCACAGACCTTGTCACTGAGGTATAATTTATTATTATTTGTCATTTCTCACCAAAAAAAACACTCAACAAAGTCAATGCAGGACTTGGGGGATTTAAGAGAGATGTTTCCTGATGCAGAGTGTGCATAATGAAGCTTAGCTGTGGCTGATGGAGCATTCCAGTTGTGGATCAGGCCAGTAAATGGCCACAAGCTCCAAGTTATTTATATTTATAGGTGAAGATGAAGATGGTCAGAATACTTTAAAATGGAGAAATGGCATCCTGTCACAGGCTCTGGCAGCTTCCAGCCTCTGGTCCCAGCTAAACAATTAAAAAAAGCCCTTGGGAACATTTATCCCTGGCTTGTTCAGAGCACCCTGAAACTCCCTGATAACCCCCTGACTCCACAGCCCCCAGCACACAGAACCCTGCTATTGAATATTCGGGGAGAGCCATGGCTCGGTGCAGTGCTGGAGAGGCTTTTTAAAGGAAGGAGGCATGGCCCCCTGCTCCAGGACAGTTTGGGCTCTGGGTCTGCACGTGTGCAGGTTATATTGAGTCATCCATGGAGGGTCTCCTTGTGGGGCAGGATGGAAGTGGGAGGGTGAGGAGATCCGTGCACGCAAACGAGAGGTAAATGAAACGCCGCTGAAGGCAGCAGGGTGGTCCCTGGGCATCAGGAGCAGAGCAGGCCTTTTCTGTGGCTGTGTGGTGGGTTGAAATGCAGCTGAGCTCCTCAGCACCCGAGTGGTCCCTCGCCCCCCATGGCAGTGGTGGGGTTTATGCAGTCTGGGCAGCTCTGCAACCCACTCAGGACTTTTGCAAAGGGCTGCAGGACTCCTTCTTGCTCCTGAGTTACTTTTGAGGTCAGAGACAGGTGCAGCTGCAGGCTGGGTGAAGGGACTCTTGCCTGTGCTGGCTTTGAAGACTAATGTCAGTCTTCTAAGGCCCAGGAGAGTCCTTGTCACCCTCTGCAGCTGCCTGAAAGGAGATTGTTGGGGGATGCGGGTCAATCTTTTCTCCCAGGCAATAAGACCGGAGCAAATGGTCTCGAGTTGTGCCATGGGAGGTTAAGTTTGGATATCAGGAAAATTTCTTCACTGAAAGGGTTGTGCAGCATGGGAAGAGACTGCCCAGGGCAGTGGTGGAGTCCCCATCCCTGGAGGGATCGAAAGGCTGTGTACATGTGGCACTTGGGGACACGGGTTAGTGCTGGCCTGAGCAGCGCTGGGTTTTTCCAGCCTTCATGACTCTGGTAAGGCTTCTGAGCCTTAACAAACCGCTGGAGCTCAGGACAGCCAGGCAGCCTGGAACCATCTCCTTCCCCCCACAGTCCTCCCCCACACCACCGCGTCTGGCCTCTCAGCTCTCAGCCCCAACACTCAGCCCGTGGGGGTCCGGTGGCAGGACTCCCCTCGCTGTGTTGTTTGCACAGTTCTGAGCACAGCAGCTGCCTCCTGCAAAATCCTGAGTATTACAACTACTCTTACCCACTGCTCCTGCTCCCACTGATTAATAACAACGGCATTTTCCCTGCAGCCCTTTAAAGATGAAGATAATTTGGAAAAAGGCTATTTATACAGCAATCACTGCACTTGCACAGCAAGTCAGACTGCAATGGGTATGGCAGGCAATTTCCCCAAGTAAATAAGTCCTCCTTGGAGAGCCCTGACAGAACCTCCTCTCGTAGGTGCACAGTTCTGGGGGTCGGTGGGACGGGAGGGGGGCAGGGAAATGGGAGGTCAGAGCAGCTTGAGCACTTCTGGGCTGCTGTCACACGAAGAAAAATGGACATGCTGTGCGAAGCTGCTGGCAAAACTGGGGCTGAAACAAATAAGAGTGGCTCTGGGAATTTGGGACTGGGTACCCAGGGTTGTCTGCAGTTCACACAGGACCATTAGCGACCTGTGTATGTGATTGCAATGGCACAGGGACACATACAGAACAGTATTATCCCACAGAAATAGCTGTCTGGAAATAGGCCTTCAGGAAACTTCTTCTGAGTCCATTGCTCCAGAGACTAAAGCATTTATTTTGTTCTTTCCTTTCACCTGAAACCCTCGATTAAACCTGCTGAAAAAAATGACCCTGGGATATTTGCACTCATCACCCCTTTGTTCAGAGCCCAGAGCTGACACAGATCTCTGAAACTCACACTCACTTTTCTCTTTCCCCTTATCATTTCCCCTCTTTTTCCCTCCTTTTTTCCTTTTCTCTTTTCCTCATCTCTTTTTCCTTTCTCCTATTTTCTTTTCATTTTCTATTTTTTCTTCCCCCCCCATTTCCTTTTCTCATGCTTCTCCTTCTCTTCTCCTTCTCTTCTCCTTCTCTTCTCCTTCTCTTCTCCTTCTCTTCTCCTTCTCTTCTCCTTCTCTTCTCCTTCTCTTCTCTTCTCTTCTCTTCCTTTTTTTCCTCCTCTCCTTCCTTATCCTTTTTTCCCTTTTCCCTCTTTATTTTCCTTCCTCTCTCTCTAGCCGGGCAATCACGAAGCCTCCAACCCCGAAACCGATCTGAAAGCAAAACCCAGAGCTCAGCATCTTTGCTTTGCACCGATTGCAGGCGGCTCAGGGGAGCAGCGGCCGCGGGCTGGCCGCAGGACGCGGTGCTGGGGCTGCGGGCGGTGATTTCTGACCCTGGCAGAGAAGCCCCTGCAGTGCCAGCCCCGAGGTGACAAAGTGTCCCTGTCCCTGTCCCGGGCAGCCCCGGCGCGGAGCCCCGTCCGGGAGCGCTGCGTTCGCACGTTCCCGGCAAAGCACCGCCTCACAGTTTTGGCTGCTGATCGTTAGATTAATTAAGCTCTAATAATTAATTAAGTAATCATTAATTAACCTCTCACTAGAATAATGACGCCCCGGGGTCCCCCGGCCCCGCTGCGGGGACGGAGAGGAGAAGAGATGCGGAGGGAGCCCCGGGGAGGGGATCCGGGGATGGATCCGGGGAGGGGATCCGGGGATGGATCCGGGGAGGGGATGCGGAGGGAGCCCCGGGGGGGCATCCGCGGGCGCGGGGCCTTTTGTTATGCTAATCCGGGCTGACATCACGCCGCATATCAAAGCCGAGGGGGCCGCATATAAGGCGGCTCCGGGGGCCGCCCCGGCAGAGCGGCCCCGGCCCCCGCGCAGCCCGGCCCGGGCGGAGGTGAGCTCCGAGCGGAGCGGGGAGGGAGCGACGGTGCCGGGAGCGGGGGGACGGGACAGGGGCTCCGCGGAGCCCGCCGGAACGCCCGAGGGGCGGGGGTCGCCAGGAACAGAGGTTTGCGGGGAGCGGGAGGATTGCAAGGGCAGGGGATGCATCCCGGGGGATGCGTTAGAGCTGGGAGAGGGGTGCAAGGGAGAGAGGAGGATTGGAGACTGCAGGGGAGAACTAGGGGAGACCCGGGGGCATGCAAGGAGGCAGGGAGATCCGGGGGATTGCAGGAAGAGGGGAGACGCGGGAGGGTGCGAGGAGGAAGGAGACTCGGAGAGTGCTTTAGAGACTTGAGAGCCGGGGAGGGGGAGTTGTGAGGGCGGGAGAGAGGGGAGGACCCCAGGGAGAAGGAGACCCAGAGGGTGTAGAGAACCCCGAGACCGATGAGCAGCAGGGGAGAGGGGGGACTGGGAACCCCCGGGCTGACGGGAGAGGGAAGACTCGGGGCTGGGAGTGTGCGGGGCGATGGCAGGAGCGGCAGTGGAGAGCGGGAGGCTGCAGAGGAGAAGGGACATGCAGAGGGGCTGCAGGGGAGCGGGGACACCCGGAGCTGGAATTAACTCCACCACCCCCTCTTCCTTCCCTGCTCCCAGTCCTCGCTGCAGGTCATTTGGGGATGCGCTGCCCCTAAGCCAGGCTCCTGTACTCCTGGGGAGCTGCAGCCTGGCAGCAGGGGCAGGTGGATGTGTTTCCTTCTGGGTAGGAGAGCTGGAAAGATGTGAGCGGGATACTCACAAGTTTATACCCGGTTCAGATTGCCTGTTCCCATCCCCAAGTCCGGACTCCCGGAGGTGTGGGATGAGAGCGTTTTCTGAGTGCAGGATTGGGACTGGCCGCGAACAGCCTTGGGGTGAAGAGGAAAGAGCTTTGAGTTAAAAACGGCTCCGCTTTTCAGGAGCCCGCGGGCCACTTGCTGCTGGTTTGATCAGTGACCCAGAGCTCTCCGGAGCTGTAAACATCACGTCTGCCCCAAAGAGTCTCCCTCCCCTCCCCTTGCAAATTCCTCTTGCAAATGTAACCTGTGCTGGACTGAGTGGAAAAAAGCATTATTACCTCCCCAAACAGGGGTGCAGTTTCAGACCAAGATTGCAGCTCTTGCTGCTCTTTCTGGGTGGGGATGGGGGGGTTAGATCACTTCTCTTCCTCTCGGGGGTTGGAAGAAACCCAAACCGTGACTTTTTCAAGGCAGGGGGGAAAGCAGAGAACCGTGTTGGCTGGTCAGGTTTAGTGAGAGTAAAATCTGAGACATTTTACACACAACTGTGCAGCAATTCACGGGAGGGAGATAAGGGGTCTGAAATACCTAAAGAGGCACTGAAAGGCATGGGCAGGATTAAGGGATGAAGGTTTCCAGTGTGGTCGTGGAAGGGTGGGAAGAAAAGAGCTCCCAAAGATTAAAAGATACAGAAATACTTTGAAAGAAGAAGATGTGTGTGTGCCGGGATGCTCATGGGAGTATTGCCTTCAAGGGACACAGCAAACCCAAATCCAGGCGGGCACTAAAGAAAAACAACCCGTGGCAATGAAATCGTGCCTCCCTCGTAGGGAGCAGCGTTGTCTCGGACTTCAAGGGAGCCGGGAACTCGCCCCTAGAGGTTATTAAAATCCTTTGTAATAACAGCACTTCTCTAGTAACCCTTTACACTAGGCACCGGGGCTGGGAGAGCCAAAAAGCAGCCTGAACTGGAAAATATGCTGCAGATGGCAGAGAAAACACCCAGAAATATTCCTTGCCCCCGACCCAATTGCTCCCCAAACGCGGATACTGAGGCAGAAAGCTGCATCTGGGCGAATCCAGAGCTGGGCATCAGGTAGAATGTGCTTTTCCAGGACAAGAGGAAACCCCAAAGTGGTGCTGACTGCTCCTGCCACCCCCAGTGCCTCCCCAAACGCCTCTGACGGGGTGACGGGGGGCATGAGCAGTCCCAGCTTGGCTGTGCCAGTGTGCCAGGAGATGGGCTGGGACTCCAGAGCTGCAATGTGGTGGGCAGATTTTGCTGTTTATTTTATTCTTGGCTTTCTCATGGGGTGGGAATCCACGGCAAAGACCACAAAAAGCAGCCCGGAGCCGTGTCTGAAGTGAATAACCGAAGGGAAACCCATTTACTGCTATTAATACCGCTGCTAAAATAAGCAAGCCGTGCCCTGGAGACAGTCAGGACCCCTCTAAGAATTTAAGTCCTGCACCTGGTTTGTTTATTTGTTTGGTCTGAAAAAGGGCAAAACAACAGAAAGAAAAGCAGGGGAGAGCTTTCTTGTCTCCTCCCGGCTGCTCCCCGGAGACGAGAAATGGGATTTTATGTTTACGAAGTTGCAGCCTTTTCCGTGAGCTCCAGGTGCCCGAGGACTTGGAAGAAGTGAGAGGCAGAGTTAATGAGGTGAGAAGGAAAGCAGAAGGGAAAGAGCAAAACACATTTGTTGTAACAGATCAGAGCGAAACATCTGCAGGGCACGGGCACCTGCATAGAGTCGGGAAATGCAGTTTTTATAATTTGTCTTCTCCGCAAAAAAAAAAAAAAAAAAAAAA
>VZRE01001321.1:78034-245761 GCA_013396775.1 Cephalopterus ornatus
TCTTTTTTTTTGTTTTTTTTCCTTTTTCCCGAGCAGTTGCACAAACCTTTTGGAGAGGGGGATTAAAAAACCCCCCTAAAGTGAAGCAGCGAATGAAGTCTTGCCATGTGCAGAGTTAAATGGAAACACACAATCAGACCATAACTCAGGGGGTAATTCAAGCCATACGGGTTGTCTGTCTGTTGACTCGAGGGTTGTATCAGGGCTTGGCAAGGGAGGGGACTGAGAGGGGATAATCCAAACTTTTTCGTGATTCATAAACCACTCCTTTGCAATTGGGGTAATGGATTTCTCTCTGGCCACGACTTGCTGAACTTCAGGGTTAACGTAGCTCGGACTCTTTCTCCCTCTCCTTTCAGGTTGTTCATCTCGAAGAACAAGCAATACCCAAACTGAAGGGAAATACACTGTGTGAAAAATTAGGAAAGCTCCTTTTTCTTTTTTTTTTTTTTTTTTTTTTTTTTTTTTTTTTTTTTTTTTTTAATTTTTCTCCGGAGAAGCTGATTTCCTTTGGCAAGAGGGGGAAGGTGGAGAAAATGAAGCCAAGTCTGCGATTTTTCTTCGCTGGTTTTCTGTCGCTGATTCTGCAGACGGGGCTTTGCTACGGGATAAAATGGATGTAAGTACCTGGCTGTCTCTCTGCATTTTTCACGTTTTTCTGGGCATTGCTGGTCTCTTACAGTTTGTGTAACTGCTGTAAAGCTGTTTAAAGAGCAGCGAGAGCTGCAATTCTCCGGGCATTCATTGATTTCAAGTGTGTGTACTAGAGGCTTGTGCTAACAATGTGTCTCCGTCTTCTTTCCAAAATACGCATGATTTAGGCTCGGGTTTGTGGGGTTTTTTTCTCCTCATTGATACCAAAGGAAAGGAACACACTTGAACAGCTCACATGAGCCACTTAATGAAGTTTCTGGCGTTCGCTCCTGCCTCGCTGGGGAACTCTCCCACCAGGACCACTGGTCGTGCTGAGCAGGAGCTGAGAGCAGTGGGAGAGGCAGCTGAGATAATGCCACTGATCTCCAGCCACAGGGGATGCTTGACAGATAACATGTTTTTTTTGTGGACCTTTTAACCTTTGGATTTTGTGAAGGGTGTTAAAAATGAGGCGAGGAGTGTGGGGGGGAGGAGGGTGAAGAAATACCGGGGAGTGTGGTCAAGTCTGGATTGAGTTTCCGTGGAGGCAATGCCACTGCAAACAAAGTGAAAACATCCCTATCTCCTTTCTTGGCTTCAGCAAGCGATCAATTAGTTGCTTACTGCAAAATAAACAAACAAGCCCCTCCAGCACCAATCTGGTTTCATGCCCTTGGTGAGTGATCTGCCTTTCCTACTTGAGTTTGGAGCTGGGCACAAAACAAATAAGAGGATGTGGCTTTGCCTCAAATGAGCATCTTTTGTAAAAGCCAAGCCCAATAACATACAGTGCCAGGAAGACTGTTGTGCATTGGGGAAAAGATGTTTGGGTCAGGTGAGGAAACTGGGACAAGAGGTTCCTGTTTTGTTACTCCTTCTGCCGCAGACCCTGTCCTATGTCTAATTCCCATTCTACTGTTCCAATCCCTGTCATTTGAGGGTCTCTCCATGCCACCTTTTATAAAGGCTCTCTTAAATTTGGATGTCTGCAGATTCAGGTATCTTGTTGGAGCCAGTGTTTTCACTGCCCAGCACTCAGTCAGGGGAGAGAGGACCTTCCAGATGGCCATTCCCCCTCTGCGAACACAGACATCCCACAGAAGCAGCAGCTGATGTCCTCTGGAGATGCAGTGGGCTGCAGGGAACTGCTTGGGAGGCTCCATGCTCTAAGGACCACCTTGGAAGCAGAGGAGAGTCAGGATGTGATTTGCTCCTCACTGTCTTGGCTTTACACCTTGCCGCACAGTTACACAGCCCAGCTGTTCTTTCTGCCAGCTCCCTCCCGTATTTAGGCTCAGTATTAAGGCTCTCAGCCCCGCATATATCGAGCACCTTGCACGGGGCAGGCATCTCCTTTCTGCGGGACGTTTAGCGACACGCTCACGGGGCTCATTTGCAGCCCTTGTTTCTCTGCAGCACAGAAAGGAAGCTGTTGTGTGGCACCCCGGCTCAGCAGGGCACTCAGTGCAGGGCACTCAGTGCAGGGCACTCAGTGCAGCCCCAGGACTGGGGGGATTGGTGTCCCTCCTCAGAAAATTGGGAGGGAAAGGCTTGGCTTCCCCCAAAGGGCAGGGGTGAGATGAGCTTCAGAGGGAGCCTGAGAGTCTGGTGACAAGGCACAGACATGAAAAATGCTGGAAGGCAGGGCAAGGTCCCCCATAGCTCTGCTGGCAAAAGCTGCGAGGGGCTGATTTTGGGGATGGGGTGTGGGAGAAGCATTTGGAGGCAGAACACCGCAGATGCTGCTCCTCCCCTTCCCAGCAGACATATCCCCCCTGTGGAAAAGCGGGTGGGGAGGACGAAAGCTGGGATTAAAGCGGCATTTGAAGCATGAGCTGTGTCCGGATGTGCTGCCGGGGCTCCCCTCACGCCTGCCTGGGACCTGGCAGAGACCTGCCCTCCCTGTCCCTCAGCGGGGTGCTGCCGGTCGGGGGTTCACTGAGTTATGTTTGGGGTTTGATTTTCATTTGCTGTTTCTCCTCCTATGGAAACATGGGCCAATTTCCCCCGCTCCCCATCACTCCTCTCCCTCAGGGCTCAGGGTCTGCCCGTGGAAATCCCACTGGTTGTCTGGTCACCAAGAGTTACCCAACACTGAGCAACCCCTCAGAGCTGCAGTCCCAGCCCCGGACTCACCCTCTGGGTGCTGTACAATCAAAACCTTCTCCTTCCCTCTCTCGCTGGTGGATGGGGAGGGAGGGAAGTGCTCCGGGATGTTTTCAGCTGTGGGCTGGTCTCCCTGCCCTGCCCGCTGTGCCGTTGTTGTAGGCACGGTGCCAGAGCCTGGCTTCAAAGGGGATGGGGAGGGGGAGATAAGGACGTGGGTTTCGCCAGCCTGAGGAGGAGGGAGCGACTGATACGGCAGGAGATAGGAAATTCAATTTTGACTCGGTGCGTGATGTAATTGCAGGGGGAGGGGGAGAAGGAAAACACGCTTTTCAGCCATTTAGGACTACCCTGTAACATAAATATCCCCTGTAAATGAGTAAAAGCTGGGAGAAGGTAAAAAAAGGAGTTATTTCTTTTATTTGGCTTATTTTTATGAGTTGTTTGGCCCAGGTCCCCAGCTGTTGGTGAGTGGTAGTGAGCACGCCCAAGCCTCCAGCGAGGTGTGTGGACAGTCAGCATCGTGTAAACATGTCCTTGCTGATGGAGAAACTTCGTATTTTGGGCTCTTCCACTCCAGCTCCAGAGAGCTGCTCAGGGGTACAGTCCGGGTGTGGGCAGATCCTCGCTGGAGCAGGGCTGCTGTGGGGAGGCAGCCTTTCTCTTCAGTTTTATTTTTGCAAACACTTCTCCATCCTTAAAGCAGAGGGTGGAAGGAGTTGCATTGTTTTGTGGTCCTCAGAGCTTGTCCTGTGTCCTGGTGGCTGGGGGGTGAGGCAGCCATTGGTGTCAGTGGGATACGTCTTAGGGCCAGTGCATCTGGGAACTCTGTCGCCTTCCCGTCTCCTTTTGCAACCCCTTTGCTTTCCCAGGAGGGCTTGGGTTTGGCCTGGCAGGTGCTGGAGCAACTTTTTTGGATGGAACTGAAAACTAGATGAGCACTAGAGGGAGCTGCGGCCAGATGTTGCCGCGGAGGCTGCAGATGTTGGCGTGTCCAGGCACAGAGTAGCTTTGGAGGCACTTCTGCCTCCACAGGGGTTGGCATCTCCTCTGTCCCTCTGTGCTGTCACCTTCAGGGCAAGAGTGGTTGTAAAGAAGCCAGATGCAGCAAGTGGGGTTTTTTTGCACGGCTTGCAGAATAAGCCCATGATAACAAGAGCCAGCAATGGGAATCCCATGATCTTTAGGTGGAGCTTGGTCCCTTTGGGAAGCCCCTGTTGTGGTGGCCCAGTCATGCCCCGTGCACTCTGGAGCCATCACCAGCTGAGCACAATTCCCATGGCTAAATCACAGCCCTTCAGAACCAAAAGGCGGCTGAGCCACACCTCTTTTGGTGAACACAGGATGTCCCCCAGCCCACCAACCTCGAGCAGCCCTTCAGCAGCCAGCAGAAAGCAGGGGGGAAATGGAAAGATTTTGTGCTTCCTGGCAGCTCCTGCCTCTCTCCCTCAGGCAAGGGTGGGAGGGAGCTGGACACGGGGACAGGGCGCCGCTGAGGAGCCCGTCTGCCTGGCACAGGGGCTGCCAGATGAGCTGCTGGGAGAGGGCTGAGGCTGGGGGGGACAGCAGGGGAGGGGCTGGGGGTGAGCAGAGGGGGGGACCACGGCTTTGAAGTTTGCTCCTCGCTCCATAGGCAGCTCAGGAAAACTTGACAGAGCTCCACGGCCTTCTCGGAGCTCGGGGAGCCAACTCTGCTGGCACGGACTTCAGTCGGGCTTGGGCTGGGAATCAGCTGTGCCCGCTGCTGCCAGAGCTCCATTTGGCACCGTATCTGCAAGCAGCTCTTATTTTAAGCTTCAGCTTCAGGTTTGGCTCCCCCCCACCCCCCCCACTTCTCCGCTTCTTCCTCCTCTTTCTTCTACCATATAAATTCCGCTCCCCTGTTTGAAAAGGCTTTGCAGGACCAGGGGAAGTGTTTAACCAGGGGATGTGGTGTCTTTCCCAGCACTTGTGGTCCCCGCACTGGGACTGGGGCAGAGCAGGGTGGCAGGGGCATGAGCTTAGACAAGGTTATTGTAACCCTCCTGCAAGCCTTTTCCAGATGAAAGCCTGAAAAAACGAGGCTTCTGCAGATTAAAAACCTTCGGTGAGATCGAATACAAAAGAACCCTCAACTCTGCCTCTCTTTATTAAAGTTTACCACACACTTCACTCTCCACAGCCATGTAATTTTGTCTAAATCTTTCTGTTTCACCCAAATCCCTGCAAGATTAAGGGGTTTAGGGATAGGCATAAAAAAAGAGTGCCTTTGCAGAAAGCAAAGCTGGCAATTTGAAGCACAAGTTCAGGGTTTCACCGACAGTCCCTCTGTGAGACTTTTGGGTCATGTCACACGAGGGAGAATGGGGAGATGCCCCCAGAGAGAGAGGAGATCCTTCCACCCTTTGAGGGTGTTTTAAAGGACACCAACGCTTTGCTGCTCCGCTCAGGGAGTTTTTTCTCCCTTTGGCTTGCCCAGCAGCAGTGTCTCACTCACAGTGGAGCCTGTGAACCAAATAGTGTGTGGCTTTCACTGATACCTACTGAGATCTGAAGGTGCTTCTCCCTATGAATAGGTGCAGCTCCTATGAATAGTCTTCTCATGGAGCCCAGACCTGCAGGGATGGGCCCATACCTCTCAAAGGACTCAACACTGCAGAGCATTCATGTTTTCAAATGAATTTATTAACTGCCTGAGATAATTAAAAGAGTAAACGAATGTCATGATTCATCCCTGCATCATATTTCCTCTGTAATTATGTTTATGGCTTTCTGTCAGCATCCATAACTTCAATTGAAAGCCCTGCTATGCTATATATAAAACAGGAGGTGTTTGGTTTGGGGCCTGTTTATTTAAAGGGATGGGTCAAATCTGTATATCTAAAAAAAACCCCCTGGAACAACCATCCCTCAGTTGCCCTCCTCTTTGCAGAGAGTGAAGGATGGAGCAGGAGAGTCAGGGCAGAAGAGCAGGGCGTGAGCAGGGGCAAGCAGTGACACCCAGCAGTTCTAGGGCAGCAGCAGGGAAAACCCCCCTTCAGGTGAAGGCTGTGAGCCCACAGAAAGATGTTTGTCAGGGATTTTTTTCCCAGATTGAGGACTGTGCTGCTAACTCTGCCCTCCAGGGCTGCTTTGTTCAGGCTGGCTGTGCCCCTTTGGTTCCAGTTTCCTTCCCAGTGCAGGTGATCCCTGGAGACTGGGTGAAGATAGGACAGAGACCCACCACCAAATCCCACCATGGACCAGACTCTCCTGGAGGAAGGTGGTTTCCTTTCCACTGGCCCACAGGTGTCCTTTTCAGGGGGTGGCTATCCCTCCTCTGATGTTGCTGGAATTTAGGGAGTAGGGAAGGGCGGTGCCTTTCCAAAGGGACACGGAGTGGAGAAGATATTTCTGAATGTAGGACAGACACTGGGCAAACCTGGGCTGTCAGGGCATGGACTAGATGACCTGTTGGGCCTCTCACGTTCCTGATCTGTGATTTATAAAGGCACTTTTGAGTCTCGGCGAGTGACTGCAGCAACTGAGTTTTCTTTTCCATCTCCATTACCCTTTACTTTTTCCTCCCAGTGCTTGGAGATGTTTCCAATCATAGGTTCTCACAAGCAAAGGTATGAAGTTCAGGCCTGGGAGATGTTCAGAAAATACCTTCCTGCATCCTGGAGTTTTATTCTTGGTGGGCTCCCTGGAGCTCAGCTCATTCGATGGGAAACAGCCACTGCTGCCCTTTACTGAGTTCTCACCAGCGTGGAGGTGGTTTTCCCTCTTCCATGAAGGCAATGTCCTTCTCACTGCATTGAAAACCTCCTTCTCCAACGGTGTTCACTTCAGGCCATCTGCACCAGCACCATCTTGTTGTATCACATCCCCCTTTTCCACACTGGGGATCAGTTCCAGCCTGAATTCAGCTTTCATCCCAACCTGCCAGGGGTTATATCTACTGCTCGGGGCTCACCTGTCATGCTGAGATACAAGTGCCTCAGTGTAGCCTTCCAGGTCCTCTAAAGGTGCTGAAGGTCTCTATACAGGACCAGAAAATGTGGTGCAGGATGTGGGAGACACATGGATCCTTCTGGAGGGCCAGGTGGAACATCCCAAGGCTTCTCAAGTGTCACATGGCACCTCTGCTTAGAAAACTGAGCTGGTGCCCTGTAGTACAGCCTCCCTCAGAGCCTTGGAATGCTCCTCCTTTGCCTGAAGCTTGAGCTGTGGAGCTCTCTCCCTTCTCCTGCCACACCCTGCTTGCTTCCTTGGCTGCTGGGACGTGCTGTGCTGGAGTATTTATCATTTTTACTCTCTCAGTGACGAGCTGCCTTGGCCTCCTGCCTGATCTGTGTTGCAGCCCATTCCTGGGAGTTGCTGATAGGCTTTCTGGGATAAGTTTTCACAGGTCCCTGGTGCCAAGTGCTGGGGGTTGGACACATCTCACCCAGCTCTGTGCTTATACAGTCCAGATGTGTGTGTCCCAGCTCAGTGCCTGGCTTTCCTGTGCAGTGCACAAAAGGAGTGTTTCTGAGGCATGATGTTATCTTAGTGTAGGTCTCAAAAGCACATCAGGCAAACTGCTTTCTGGATGTGGCTTTCTCCTGTCCTGGTTCACATCTAAGGAGGGATGAGCTGCCTTCTGGAGGTGCCCCTCTCCCAGCAGTGAGCACTTCCTGGACACCAGTGTGTGAGGCACTGAGCTGAGCTGCAGGGCAGCATTCCTGACCATTAAATTACAAATTATTTAGGTTGGAAAAGACCTCTGTGATCATCGAGGCCAACCAATAACCCAACACTGCCAAGCCCACCACTTTTTCCTTTCCCTTGAAATCCACTGGCCAGAATTTCTGTTCGCAGTGTGTTTAATGGACCTCCTCAAACACACGCATGATGGATGTGTTTACGCTGC
The DNA here is from genome assembly GCA_013396775.1 of Cephalopterus ornatus. Lineage (NCBI taxonomy): Eukaryota > Metazoa > Chordata > Aves > Passeriformes > Cotingidae > Cephalopterus > Cephalopterus ornatus. Next base: position 85,647 of record VZRE01001321.1, read on the forward strand.
CAGCAGAGAGGGGCTTTCCCTTCCAACTTTGCCACTGATTGTCTAGTGCCAGAAATGCCAAACTCCAGTGCCCTGGGAATTGGTCGGTGCAGACCTGCTGGGCCCCAGCGAGGATTGTGGCTTTTCCCTGCCGGAGGAGTGGTTGGGGTTACTCACAGCAGCCCTGAGAGAGCTCCAACACCCACAGCAGCTGGTTCAAGCCAACCTTGAGGGAGCTGGTGGAACACTGATTCGTTTTCCTGAAAGCAGGAGATCAGAGCTTATACCCCCGGTTTTGGTTAGGGCTCAATTTTAGCTCTGTTTCCATCCCATTTAACTTCTGAAGGATGTGCATGTTACAGCAATAAAGTCAAATGCACCCAGAAATGTGTCTGCTAATCAGCCAAACTAACTAAGATGGCTTGGGATGAGACTGAAAGGCAACACATTTAACAAGGAGAGAAGGAAATATGTGTTAAAGTGGTCGTGTTGCCAGGATCAGATGCCAGTTATTGATGCAGCCAGCTAGAAAGTTGTTTTATGGGAAGGAATAACATTTATGACTACCCTAAGCAGGCCGTAAAGATACAAAGGGAGTTACACAGCAGGCTGCTGCTGATCTCTCTGGGTGCCTGGGGGAGAAGAGCACAGCCCTGCACGAGGCATGGCAGCACTGGCGCTTTTTTTGCTTTTTTAACATGGAAAAGTTGGCAGTTGGACACTAGAAGAACCAACAGGACCTTTGGGGTGCTGTTGTTTCCTTCCGTGGTAACAGATGTGCTGGGGCTGGTGGGTCCTTCCTTGGTTTGGCCGTGGTGCTCCCTCTGCACATCCTCTCATGGTGCCTTTGCACCGTGGTTTTTGGGGACCGGAGAAAGCCTTACCTAGGAGCAGCAGTGGTGGGGTCATGGAGGCCCTTGGCCTTAACTCCAAGTGAAAGCATGTGTTTTGCAAATTTGCTGGCTTTTCCCTGGGCCTTGCAGGGGATTTTCTCCATAATTAATTATATGGCATTTAGCATAATCCTTTGAGAGTGTGTGAGACAGATGCCGAATGCAAAACACTGATAACACCAATGGCACTTTTTTTCCCCTGAATGCCACAGCCTTGGAGGATCCAGTTTTCTGTTATCATGGAACTGATGGGTCATTTTTCAATCTGCTGGGAGGTCTGTCCTCTTCCTTCTTCAGCAAAAACCTTCCCGTAGGATTTACACATTCAACTTGGCACATGCCCCAGGAGCTTTGTGCAGACTCCCCTCAATAACAGGGGGAAATGTGCACTTCTGGAGGGGGTTTCTTCCCATCTGCCTTAAATGCCTACTTTAAAGGAGATAAATCACTCCTCATAGCTGCCTGTCTTTCTCACCAGCTTTAACTGGGCCCCTATTTACAGAAAGCTTCAGGTGAGCACAGGCCACTGGCCTGGGGGTGGAGAAATTAATACTGACCTAAAGATCAACTTTGAAAATGTGTTTTAACGCTTTTTTGTGTTTGTCTCCTCAGAGCTCTGTCCAAGACCCCTCCGGCTCTGGCCCTGAACCAGACCCAGCACTGCAAGCAGCTGGAGGGCCTGGTGGTGTCCCAGGTGCAGCTGTGCCGCAGCAACCTGGAGCTGATGCAGACCATCATCCAGGCGGCACGGGAGGTCATCAAGACCTGCCGCAAAACCTTCTCGGACATGCGCTGGAACTGCTCCTCCATTGAGCTGGCTCCCAACTACCTGCTGGACCTAGAGAGAGGTAAACAGCCCTGCGGAGGGATGGCAGCGAGGAGGGTCAGCCAGTGTGTGTGTGCTGGGGAGGGGAAGGGTCTTGCTGCCGGGGGGACATGGAGGGACTGCCCAGGGAACACGGTTGTCCTGTTCTCCGAGACCGCGTCCATCGTTAGGGTGCCAGTCCTGCCCAGGAGCTCTTGTGTCCGAGACACCACAGCCCTTACAAAGCAGACCACCACTCTGGTCTGCTCATCTCACTGGGGGTCATGGGAGGAGCACAAAGGCAAACGGAGGCGGGAGAGTCCATGAAAGGGCTTCTCCGCATGCTCCAAGAGCAGATCACACCACAGTGGAAAGCTGCATAAGTCCATGTGACTCTTTGCCCTGCTGGGATGTTGCCTTTTGTTGAAGAGTTGTGCTCTGAACTGGTGATGCCATGGGACATCTCAGCTGCAGCGAGTTGGTGTGTCGGCTGCTCTGTGCGGCACAGGTTGTGTGGGTCTCTTTTTGGGGAACGTTGGCCCAGGGGGCTGAGCTGGAGTTGTTGTCTCTTGCAGGCACAAGGGAGTCAGCATTTGTGTATGCCCTTTCTGCTGCTGCCATCAGCCACACCATTGCCAGAGCCTGCACCACCGGGGACCTCCCTGGCTGTTCCTGTGGTCCCATCCCAGGTGAGACACCTGGACCTGGGTATCGATGGGGAGGATGTGCAGACAACCTCAACTATGGTCTTATCATGGGGTCCAAATTTTCAGATGCTCCCATGAAGATGAAAAAATCAGGATCACAAGCCAATAAACTGATGCATCTGCACAACAGTGAAGTAGGGAGACAGGTAACAAATCCACGAGGGTTATTGTACTTGTACAAACATCTGTAGTGGTCGGTGGCTCTGTGAGGTTCAGTGTCTCTGTCAGCGAGGGAGAGCAGCAGGTTTCTCTGATAATTCTCTCTAAGTCACCCTGGGACTCAGGAGGCCCCAGATGCCATAATCAGCCCTGTGTGACCGTGGGTGGGATGCCTCATTGCCGCCTGAGAGCCGGGGGTGGCTCTGGCTCGCTAACCCAGGAGGTGTGGTGGGGCCGGCTTTCCAGGGGCGCCCTGCAGGAGAGGTGCTATGTAAGTGTGGAGGGTCAGCATCTGCAGCAGCTGCCTCCAGCCGTCCCTGCAGCCAGGAGGGATGATGTCTTCTCCTTTTCAAGCTGCTTTGCTGGTGATCATTCTCGTGTCTGGCAGAAGCTGCGTTTAGCAGCTCACACCCAGCGGAGGGCTAACGCTGGCCGTGTGCAGTGGTTGCGCTCTGAGGTGCAAACCCTGAGAGCAGCCCTCCTGCAGCCGGACAAGTGGGTGGGGGACTGTAAAACTGACCCCTGCACCCACCTCTGGGGCTGCTCCCACCGCACAGCCTGGTTCTTCCAGGGCTGCCTGCGCAGACACAACTTGGAGCGTGTTGAGCTCATCGGCAGCGCGCTGTGAGCTACAGGCTGAGTGCACCTTTGCAGAGCACAGCCACGCTCAGCTTCCCTCCCCTGGGACTTTTTGTTCTACTATTCCCACCCTGTTTGGTTTGGGGGTTTGTTTTGTTTTGTTTTGCTTAATTTTGTTTTACTTCTGTAATGTCCTGAGTTTTCGTTTCAATTGCAAAGGGCAGATTTTTGTCTGGGCCACGGCGTTGCCATGGCTGGTGCATTGAGCCCTTCCTGGCAGCATCTGCCCTGTCCCACCGGAGTGAGACCAGGGCAAAACCAAAGTAAAAGGCTCTTTTGGCCCCATGGTCAGCAGAAAGGCAGAGTGAGAGTGCCCTGAATTCATTAAAGAGATGACATTTCTCTTGCCAAATCCCAGAGCTGCTGGAGGCTGAAATGGATGTTAATGATCTATTTGTGGAGTGCTTTGATTTTTCAGCTCCTGAGGAATTTAGGGGGTGGAAATGCAGCCCAATGGAGATATCTGATCAAAATCCAAAATACTGCTCTGTCTGCTGGCTGCAAAGGCGCCCTGGTGAACGTAGTTCTGGGCTGATAGTGATCACCAGGGAGCTGTGGGATCTCATTCCCTTTGCAAAGTGACTGTGCAGAAATAAGAGCAGCAGTCCTTCTCTGTAGCATTCCCTGCCGAGAAAGGGCCTTCTTTAGCAAGCTTGTGGGATGTGTGGAGGTAGGAGAAGGGCATTTCCTAACTCCTGCATTCCTTTTTGCAGGTCTTGAAAGCCTCTCTTGAAATGAAATGTAAGTGCCATGGAGTTTCTGGGTCATGCTCTATCAAGACCTGTTGGAAAGGCCTTCAAGAGCTGCGAGACATTGCACTGGACCTCAAAAACAAGTATTTATCTGCCACCAAGGTCGTTCACCGGCCCATGGGCACACGCAAATACCTCGTGCCAAAGGATATTGATGTCAGGCCAGTTAAGGAGACAGAGCTGATTTACCTGCAGAGCTCGCCTGATTTCTGCATGAAGAACGAGAAAGTGGGGTCACATGGCACCCAGGACAGGTGAGGGTTCTGCTGTGGGTGCTGCCTGCACCCTGACCCCAGAGAGGGAAGGGGGGAACACGTATGAGTGAGGGGCGAGTCACTGGGGAGGTAGCACGTGCCTGCAGGTAAAGAACATCTCTAACAGATCTATCTACAGATGCCCGATCCTGTTAATGGTGGCTGTGGCCAAGGCAGGCCTTCTGACAGCTTTTGCATCACCCAGGCAGGCACGAGATCCAATTTGAAATTCCCCTCAGCTCACCTCCACAGGAGCCTGTAAGGATCCAGCAGCTGCTTTACGCTGTGTTGGGTCTCAGTCATTTCTTGCAGTCACTGCTGATCAGATGAGTAGTTACTCTAAGGCTCCTCTGAGTAGGTAAATATTAACCCAATTAAGACCAGTGCTCCTATACAGCCTTAAAATAGCCTGAAAAACTACAAAGATTATTTTTTACGTTTTTTTCTTCTACTGCAGCTCCAAAATCCAGGTGTGTTTGTACTGCTTATGACTCAGCAGAGGAATTTCTTTCTCTCATTAACATTAGAGATTTAGGGCCGTGATGGCCAAGCCCAGCCTCCCCTGGGCAGGGTGCTGTCCCCTTCCACAGGCAGCAGACATGCCTGTCTCTTCCCACCCGCTGTTGAATTTCATCCAAGACAAACTAACCGGGCATTTCAGCAGCCTGAGCATCTCTAGGTGGGCAAACCCACCCGATGTCTCTGGAGCAGACTCATCAACAGCCAAACAATTGTGTGTTTCCAGAATTTTCCTATTTTCTGTTAGGTGGCTGCAGTGGCTGAGTTTCAAGCTGTCTCATTAGTTGCTCTCTTGCTGGTTTGCTTTTCTGTAGATAGTTCTTATAACTCTTCTTTGCTCTGTGCTGGGAACACCAGGCTGAGGTTCATCTCCAGCCCAGCAGTGGGGCAGTAATTACCAAGTGAAGGTGTTTAGGGATCACTGAGGGTTGCAGGGGAAAAGCATGTATGGAAACTGCTTTCTGAGGGAAAATGTCATCTGAGTGGAATTGGTGTTTTTGTGGATTTGTGTGGATTTTGACTGATTTGTGTCTTGAAAAAGACCTCTTTGTTGTGCCACTCTGTTTGGAAATGAAAAAAAAAAATTGGTGGAGGTTATTTGGAAGTGAGTTTTATAGGGATTGCATGAAATGAACAGGTTGTGTCAAAACCAGACTGAATTCACTACACATTTGCCAAGTAAAGCATTTTCCATGAGCTGAAATCCTTTCAAGGGAGGAGGGAGGTGTGACTTCTTCTTCTTCATCTAATCTCATTTTATGGCAGATTTCAACTTATTATCCCAGCAAGGGATGAAAAATATGTCCAGGTCTTGAATGATTATTTTTTTTCCCCTTCTGGGGACAGGCAAATGTGCATTGCAGGCGTCCCTTTATCCGAGCAGGGCGACAGCAGCGATTGTGGGCCTGCCAGCCGCAGCCCCGGGGAGGGAGCTGGAGGAGGATTTAGAGGCCGAGATATTTGGGCAGGAGGGGAGGACTTTCAAAGGGAACCCGTCAAGAAATACTCCTCCTTCCCAGACGTGCAGGACGAGATGGCCGTGGGAGGGGAGGAGGGTGAGACAGGTCCGTGCTGAGCCTCAGGCATCTCTCAGGGCCAGATTTAAGCTCATGTGTGGCTGGGCTTCTTTTCATCACAGTCCCTCTGCAGGCTCCTGAGAAGCTGCCTGGGGTCTCAGAGCTGGCAGGTGCAACACAAGCCACAGCAGCCCCTTTGCTGCACTAAATTAGCAGAGGAAATAGGTGTAAAAATGCACACGTTGTGCGTGAAGATTGGTCCATTCCTCCCTGGGGCGAACGGGGACAGCGAGGGCATCTTCCCCAACCTCCTCCCCCCATGGATGCCTTTTTCCCTTCGCAGTTTTCCTCTCATGAAGAGGACATCTAACTGCGTTTTTGAATGTGGTGGCTCTGTTCCAGCCTGCTGCAGGGCTGCAGGTAATTCCTAGTGACAAGGGCGAGGAAGAAGGAGCACAAAAGGGGTGCTGTTAAGAGAGGGAACAGCAAGATGTGGGTCCTGCTTGCTGCACAGAGGTGTAAAAACACTCACATGGAAATAGCTCGAACAGGTGTTTAGTTTCTAAGTCAGGTCCTAGAGGCATCTGAACATTTTATCCCTGTGCACATCCAAATTTTCTGGAGGGAGATCCCACTGTTTCCCACTAGGCACTTATTTAAGGTCTTTTATGGCAAATGCAGTCAAAAAGGATTTTTTTTTTGTGATAGTCTCTCAGTTCATCTTCTCTCTTCTCCACCACCTGCCCATTTCCTTTTTGGCCTTTTTCTGGGTGCAGAGGTCAGTCCATGGGGTGTTATGGTGTATTCCCCTATCCCCACAGTCTGGGAGACTTCAGGCTTGGCATCTTCAGCATCTTTCCAGCCCTTCTTTTTGCCTCCAAAGGCATTCAGATGGGAGAAGACCCCACTAACAACCCCTTTTCCTGTTCCTGGATTAAAATATTCATATTGCTGTGTTTTTGTTACAAAAATTGACCAGTTTTGTCTCACATCCCCCCTCCCTCTCCCCACGTGTGCTGCTTGCTCAGGGCACACTGGGAGCAGGACAGAGGCTGGGGGTTCGTTTGAACACCTTGGGCGCGGTGGTTTTCAGTGTGTGCTGCAGGGAACAATCCTGCTCCAGCAGGTGGGTGGAAGGGATAATCTCATTGGTGATCTCTCTAATGCGAGGCGTCACATTATGCAGACTTACTGTGTGTTTTTCAGGCAGGAAAGGGAATTGAATTACGTTGTAGTGGAACTGTCTGAAAACCCACTTGGAAAAGGTGCACCCGCTTACTCAGAAGCCTTTCAGAGCTCTTTGCTGAAAAGATTTCGAAGCCCTCTTCAGAACAAGCCTGAAATGTCTTCTAGGACACCTTGGACTTCCTTAGCTGGTTGAAATTAGAAAGGGTTTGGAGACCTTCATGCCTACAAGGGCTTGGGGTGTATCCAGGTTTCAAAGGCGGGGAACCGAACCCAAACTTGAGATCTGAAACCTCTTTGAAGTGCTCAGGGTCTGATTAAGGTGCTGAGTTATGCAACCAGTGTCCAAGTCTCCTGCAAACGAGACTTGCTGCTGCCTCACTGACTCCAGCCCAGCTCTGTGTGCTTATATCCCACCATCACACTTCCAAAGCCCATTAAAAATGATCTGGAGGAAAACCTAAAGAAGCTGATCTGTGGAGCTGCAAGTGGATTGCTCAGCTTTCAGTACAACAAATTAACCACTGAGTAAAAAATGTAAATGTCCCCCTTTCAGAGATTTCTTGGACAAAAGCTCTTTTTCATCTTTAGTTCAGCTTCTCCTGCCTGAAAAATTAATTATCATCTTTGAGTAAATGAAAAATAACAGCAGACTACAAAACTGAGGTCTCTTTTGTGAGAAAAGAAGCAAAACTATGTTAATATTTTTATCAGTAGAGTGCAATGTATCATGTTTCAAAGGCTGCTTAAGGTTCCTTAATGAGTCCAAGGAACGGGAAATTCTGCCGTGCATGCAGAAGCAGCCAGCCCCTGAAGCCCTGCAGAGATAACAGAGCAGGTTATTGCTGAGCCTTCCCAGAGCAGGCTTGGAGTCAGGCTGAGCATGGCAAGGAGGAGGGAGCTCCTACTCTGCAGAAATCAGACTGCAATGGTGTGCTGCAGCTTGGCACAGGTTTCCCAGAGAATCACAGAATCGCTGAGCCAATTAGGTTGGAAAGGACCTGTGAGGTCCTCGAGTCCAACCCGTGACCCCACACCATTTTGGGAGCCGGGCCAGCTCTGCTTTTTTTGCATTTTCTCAGCTAATGCCTGGGGAAGATTGAATCCTTTCTGCTTTGAGAGACCTGGATTTCACCACAAATTTTCCTGAACAGAATCGTGAACAACAAATGTATTGATGGAGAGAATGATTTCACACAGTAAAAATGGATAATGAATCCAGCTCTCCTGAATGCATTTAGTCCCTCTGCATCAAAACAGCACTAGAGTCAGGGAAAATTGGGTCTGGGAATGATTTCCATGGACTCTGATCTTTTCAGGAGCTAGGCTGAACTGAGATCAGCTAGGCTGTTACTGAAGATGTTTCTCTGCTCTTAAAAGCGGTTTCCCCAAACAACCTGTTCCAGGGCTTTACTGTCCTCAGCATTACGTTTTTCTTAATCTGTATTCAAACTAAATATAATCTAAAATCAAACTAAAAATTTCTTGTCCTCTCTTCTCAGCATATAAAGAGGATTTCTTCTCTCTCCTTGTTGCAATAATCTTTTACAGATGGGAAGACATCTCTTCTTACACACTTCTCTAAATCAGTTCCTTCATCATTTTCTAGTTTTCTAGTTTCTAAACAGCTCCTCAGGCTCTCATGGGAACATTCCCACATTTATCTGGATCTTTCTCAAAGTGTGGTGCTTTACTTTGCATTTTAATCCACTCTTGCAGAACGTCCTCAGCTCTTTCTGCCCCAGGGTTATCCCACATTTTTAAGCTCACTCTCTCCTCCTCGTTAATGAAAATCCAGGCTGGTTCCAGGCTGTCCCTGGACATCTCCTCGCTGACATGAGCTATTGATAACTCTCTCTCTCGTGCAGTTGTTCAGTGTCAGTCTCAGTCATTCCTTGGGGATGAGAAAGCAATTTAAAAGTAGTTAAGATTCTGCCCTCAAAATCTTACATGAGGCTGTGGACTTTGATGTATTTTTAGGAATGTCCATTGTGTTACATACCTCCTGAGGGACTTGAATTATTTTTCTCTTTCTTTCCTTTATATACTGTGCATTACTTGGCATTGCTGGAGCAAGGGGCACCAAACAAATAAATTGGAATTTGATTTAAAAGAGAAAAAATGAATCACTTCTTTACACAGCAGTACTGTCTTCTGGAACTTGTAGCTGCTGGAGTTTGTGGAGGCAGATGGTTTCCCTGAGGTCATAAGGGGCTGAGGGAAGCACACAGCCACGATGCCCACAGGAGGATACTGAGATGTCGGGGAAGGAACATCCCTTCCATCATCCCTAATGCAACAGCGCAGGTGCTGGTGCTGTGTGAGAAACAGGACTAGACATAGGGGTCAGGTTTGTGGTTTCCTCCCTCAGCAGCATCTCCCTCACCCACTGGGAGGTGCCCTGGGCCAGGCAGGCAGTCGCTGTGCCCCAGAGTGACTTTTCTTATGTCCCCATCAGCAGCTTTCACTCGTCAATGGGACTGATGGAGAGAGGTTCCAGTGCACATCTGGCCTGGCCCTGTCATCACCTGTCACAGTTGTGGGTGACACAGCACAGATGGGATCCCAGATACCAGTTGCACAACCAAAAAAAAAAAGGATCTGTCCTTCTGTCTGCTCATGGGACAGAATGAATCGGGATCCACAGTGACACTGTGGGACACGGCCAAGGTAACGGCTGGACTTCAGGGATCTCAGAGATCTTTTCCGGCCTGTGTAATTCTGTGATTCTATGATCTCCCCATACCTTTTAAAATCAACCTCCCCACTCTCCATGCGGGGGAAGACTCTCAGAAGTGCTGGGGTGTCCTTCCCCATCTCTGCCCAGGAGCCTCCCCTACGATGGGGCCGTAGGGTTCCTGCAAATGAGGGCTGCAAAGGGGGGCTTTGGACAGCACATTGAGTGGGATTTGTCCAGTCAGCAGGGCTGACCTCCTCCCTTCTTCCATAAAGATGGGAAAAGCGCTGTGACAATTGCAAGGCTGTTCCTGAGCCAGGCCCTTGGCTGGGACTGCGGCCGGAGCATCGTTTCCCAGCAGCGTTCCAAGTGCTCGCAGAGGTTACGGTGTTGTGTTAAGATGCAATCTCCTCCTTCGTGTTTTCTCTCCGAGGCTCAGGAGGAGGGCATTTCTCGGGACTGCTGGAATCGTGCTGGACCAGGCCCAAAACAAATGAGACTGAACTTAACCCATCAGCGGCAGCCGGGTGGGATCCAGCCGTGGGCTCGGGGAGCAGCTGCTCAGGGCAGCTTCTGTGGGCAAACTCTGCTCCTTGGGCCCCTTTGTTTTCCCTCTCTGGCTTTTTGCTGAAACATCTCTGTTTTATCTTGTTGAAGGAAAAAATGAATGTAATTCATCCAGGCCTACACTTTAAAACAGAAAACAAAGTCTCTGCTTAGTGGCATTGTCAGGAAAGCTTTTTAGAGGCCCATTTAGGTTCAGGATGGGGTCAAAGGCTTTGTTTTGGCTATTCAACTCATCCATCCACAATGCCCCTGTTTCCTTATACCCAACTGAGGGAAGCTTGAGGATTTTTTAAAAAGATTTTGGCATTTTCCTTTCTTTGATCCAGGCTGGGAGGGATGGGGATGGCTGTGGAAAGGTGTATCTCCTGCGAGATCCACTTTTCTTTTGGCAAACCACAAGAGTGGATGGGGGTAAAGGGAGAATCCCGGTGCAGCAGGAAAAGGAGCTTTACTCTGTTTGGATGGGGTAAATGCCAGTGTTGGGTGCTTGGTGAGCTTGTGGAGCGAACAACCTCAGTGGGGAGCTGGAGTCAGAGTGGGCCCCTGTTCCTTGGCTTGGCCATTTTGTGAGGTCCCAGCATGAGGTGGTGTGGATGCACCACACATCCCTCACCAGGCTGCAGTTCCCCATCTCCCCGGGTGAACCTCAGCCTTTCCATCCCCTAGGAAAGCTGAGGAAGGTTGTCAAACACCCTCCCCTCTTCTAATGTCAACACGCCTGCATTTGAACCTTTGCTCTGAATATTTAATGCATTTACTAATACATTTATGAGGAGTCATGTGGAGGTTTCCTCGTGGAGGGGCCCTGGCTCTCAGGGGCAGTAACAGGGCCTTTGGTTCAGCTTGGCAAACACGCTCTGAGTGCTGCAGACTCGGCTCTGCTGGAGGCTTTCAAAGGTTTGTAAATATTGACACACACTCCCGAATGAGGGGGGCTGGGGGGGCCTTTAAACACTGAACCTGGAGAGGAATGTGGGGTGGAATAACAAACAGGAGGCAGGAGAAAATGAAGGAAGAACAAGAGCAAAATCTCAACACTTCATTAATCCTGTAACTTCTCCTAAAGCATTACCTCATGAGGAATTCCTATAAATCTCATGGATTTGTTTTCATCCATTAATGGTGTGCTCAACTCATGCTCCTCTGTCCTTTCCCTGCCCCAAAGCAGCCTCAGAGCGTTTCTGTCCAAAATAGCCACGGAGAACAAGATTTAGGAGAGATGTCAGCAATCCCCCCACTCCACAAACCACCTTTCCTACAGCAGTTTCAAGCTTCCATCAAGTTCACAGCCCCTTGGTGCTGGGTACATGGTGAGATTTGTTACCCTGAAGTGTAAGCATCTGACCAAACATGAGTATTTCCACCCTGGGTTGTCTCTACAGTCCACGGGGAAACACCGTCTCTAGGACATGGTTCATCTCATCCCAGTGTGCTTTCATGTCCAGTGACTCAACTTGGAGTCTTTTAGGAGAATGAGAGGGATGGTTTTTGAGCACAGCTGTGAAATGGTGACCAATGAAAGACATTCCTCAGTTCAGGAGTTGCTTCTGAAAAGCTCGAGCCAGTCACTTGCAAGCAGACAAAAGTGAGGGAAACCCAACACAAGGGCTGACTTACCCTGGTGGGTCTGGCTTTAATTAGATGCAGAAGCAAAACAAGCAGTGGAAGTCCGTATGATATTTGGTGACTTGTCATCCTGCCCTGTGTTCCTGCCACGCTTGCTGCTCCTGGGTCAGGACCTGGGGTGTTGTGGGGCTGCTCATGCTGGGCTGGGAGACAATCCAGGGGGAAAAAGTGCAGCTCTGCTAGTGTTGGTTGTCATCGCCCTGGTGGGATCAGGGCTGGACAGTGGCTGTAACAGCCTGCTCGGGATCTTTCCCAGCCCGGGATGCTTGGCACGGAGCCTGGGCAAACGCTGTGTGGCTGCAGGGTTCCTCCTCCATCCTTTTCAGGGTAGAGAGGGCTGGACAAACCCCAGGGTTTGTTCTTTAGGGTGTGATCTTCTTCCAGCTCCTTTCAGACAGTTCTGGAGCCTGCCTGGGAATAGAGATGGCTTGGGACGAGGAAGTTTTGTTGGAGACGTATCCCAAAACCTTTGCTTGTCTGCCTGCACGGGAGGCAGGTTCAGGAGCATGAGCTGGGAGTCAGAACAGGAGTTCAGTGTGATTTTGGGTGCCAGAGCAGCTGATGTGGGCGCAGCCCGGGGTCACCGCGCTGCCCGGGCAGGCGTGGGGGGCTGCTTGGCAGGGTGCTCCCCCCTGGCACGTGCTTTGTGCAGCTGAGGTGTGCCTGTGCCCCAGCCAGCCCCGCAGAGCTGTCAGGCCCAGCAGCACCCCAGGGCAGTGCTTTGGGAATCCCTGCAGGAACTCCACTCGCTCACAGCATCTTCTTTCTTCCAGACAGTGCAACAAGACTTCCAATGGGAGCGACAGCTGCGACCTGATGTGCTGTGGCAGAGGGTACAACCCCTACATGGACAAAGTGGTGGAGAGGTGCCACTGCAAGTACCACTGGTGCTGCTACGTGACCTGCAAGAAGTGTGAGAGGACTGTCGAGAGATATGTGTGCAAATGAACACCCTCCCCTGCCCCCCAGAGCTGAGACAGCAGCACCAGCGCTACCCAGAGAACAGAAAACATTGCCTTGACCAGAGGTCATTTATCTTGCAAAGACACAGACTTGAGGGAAGCTGGCAGGAGGAAAAGCAAGCAATCATACCAGTAAGAATAAGACCCTTAAAAAAAAAACCCAAAACCCCACAAATGTTTCCCCCCATCAACAAAATGCTGAGAAGACAAAGCCTCATTTGGGATGGTATCTCCTTCAAAAATATTTCCTATGGTTGCCAGTGATATCCAGCCATCGAGTGCCTCAGTGTTCTGAGAAACAAGAGTAGAAACTTTCCCCCGGGGGAAGAAAAGCAACTCCTGTTTGACAATAACTGAGGCTCCCACCTGCCTGTGCCTTCCAGCACAGGTACCGAGTCTCCATTGGGACCACCCCAGAAGGGAAAACACTACGACTTTTCAGCAATAACTTTGTTGCCAAAGACTTAATTTTTAGCAGGGAATCATCCACCGGGAATGATAAAGGTGGAAAGATTTCAGGTCAATCCCCTGAAAGGAACAACTCATTTTAACCTTCCTTTTACACAGGTCTGCAACTTTGAAGTTGCTGCTGCAGGAAAAGCTGTCCTTGATTTGTCCAGGCTGGATGGGTGTTCAAGTTCAGCCACGGAAAATGTCCCCAGGCACTGGGAGTCCCTGGAGGCAGGCAGTGTAGGGCAGCCTGAGAAGGACTTTTTGGGGCTCACAGGACAGTAGTGGGGCTGCTAGGATACAATAACAGAGTGAAGCCAGAATCCAGCAGGGAAGTCAGACAAAAAGCAAGCTCCTGCTCTCTTTCTGTTTGCCCTTTGGGTGTGACACCCTCGGTCACTGACATTGTCCCACACTGGGCCATCAAGTCCTCGGGGAAATGTGCCACTGTGTCTTTTCCCTCAGCAAAACTGTTGGCCCAACCGCAGGACCCCGCAGAGAGCGGAGCAGTGCTGGCTGCAGGGAGTGCAGCCGTGGAGGGCAGCAGCCATTCCCAGCAGAAGGGAACGGGAATGTACCAGTCCTTCCTGTGGCCCTGCCCTGGCACAGCAGAGAACCACTACCTGTGGCTGTAAATATTTCCTTTAGTACGCGGATATACAGAAATATTTATATCTCGTGCTTTCCTCTACTCTACTCCCTACATAAACATATTTGTATACTATAAACAAGCATTACCCATAGTATGAAATAAATGCTGAAGTTACTGGTGCAGCAGCAGAATGTTAGATAATTATGTTTCCTTCTTGGAAAGCAGCTCTGATCTTCCTCCCAGGGATGGGAGAAGAGCAAGGCTCGAGGCACTCGCTGGCGTGGGATAGAGAAGTTCCTTTATTCCCTGCCTCCCTAGCCTCTTCGTTTTGAGCAGAATTAGCCAAGATACAGTCAAGACAACGAAACAGAGCATGGGTAGAAGGGAAGAGTCACTGTTGTTGTTTTGCTATTTTATCAGTGATCCCTCTCATTGGGAACATTTCCCAGTGCCCCCGAGGAGCTTAATCACGAACTGGACTAATTTCGCTCCTGGCTCCTGCATATGGACAGGGGTTGCTGTGCAGGGGAGGTTCTGGCTTAGGTTTGGTTCCCTTCTTTAGTCTGTTTTTTCTTTGCAGTGGGCATCCAGCTCTGTGTCCCACTGAGGAAAGATGACCTTGGGGAAGGATGCTGCTCCGGGAGCCTGTGATGCCCTTCACACCATTCCTCATGCAAAATGCTGTAAGCAGCCGAAAAATCCCTCCTGCAAGAATGCAGGGGGACACTGGCACTTTCCTAGGGGAAAATATGGCAGTAACACCACAACCTTTCTCCAAATCCTCTTTTTTCCTCTTCTCAGCCATTCCCTGGGGACCAACTGCCTCTGACATGACTGTGAGCAGCCCTGGGGAGCTGGAGGAGAAAGGCAGCAAGAGCTGTAGGAGCAAAATTAGAGAGATTCTGTTCTCCTCAGCTCCTTTGCTTTGCTGTGATGGGTTTGGTCTCCTGGCCTCCTTCCCTCCCCCAGCCATGAGCAGGAAAAGAGGGGCCTTTGCTGGTTTGTCAGTGGTTTGTGTTACTGTCACCCCATAAAAGCTGGTGGACTAAATGTCTCTGCAGTGCAGTGTGATGAGTGCTGGGTGTCTCTGGGCTGACATGCAGACAGGCTGGTGGCACAAATCCCACTGCTCTCCAGCACCAGGATATGGCTTCCTTTGATTTGTAAAGAAATGGTCTACTCTCGTTCTCTTGTGGAATTTTATTTCTGTTTCCAGTTTCTGATGAAGCCAACAAGGCAGGGATGTTCTGACCGAAGAAAAATTCGAGCATTTCAGTGCTATTCTGTAACGACTCTTTTTCTTGCTCCCTTGCTGATGTCCTGAGTCTTTCTGCTTGGTGAAAAAAATAATAAGAAGGAAGAAATGCTCTATAGGTACATTTTTTCAGCTGCATTTCGCTCCTCCCATGTGAGACCTGTGATCCTCGAGTGGCTTTCTCATGTCAGAAGAAATCACCACTCGGCAGAGCATTAGAGGGCGTGAGAAAAGCTCTCAGGCATGTGCAGGTCCAGCAGGTGGGACAGGGAGCTGCAGCAGAACCTCAGCCCTGGGTGAGCCCTGCTTCGTGCCTGTTACTGGAGATGCTGCCCTGAGGTGGCTGAAGTGTTTGGGGGTTCCAAATTTCTGCTGTCTTTAGATATTCCGTCCTGGGCTTCATCTGAATTTGCTGCTTTGGGAAGAGAGCCTGTGTGGCCCCAGCCCGCGGCTTAAGCTGTTGGTCCGTGAATTCCCTCTGTTACATCACTTTTGCCATAACTTCTGAGTTTCAGGGGCCTTTTTCTCTCCGGAGCAGCTGCACACTGCATTGCCTTTGAATACCCACTAGGAATAAAGAGAGAATCTGTCACACAGGACCATGCTGGTGGAAGGACTCATGGTGCATCGTCTTCAGACCAGTCCCTGGTGCTTCACTCCTGGCCCCAGCAGCAGAGCACAGGGAGCTCAGGAGAGAGAAGTGTCCTCACTCTCAGCTGCAATTCCTGGTGTAAAACGTACCTGCTGAACTGCCAGGTTATTTCCACAGGCAGTGGAAGGTGTCCCTGCCCATGGAAGGGGACAGTTCCATTGGAACTGGCTGATCTCCAAGGTCCCTTCCAACCCAAACCATTCCATGTTTCTGTAGTTTTCTGTGCACCTGTGCTCTCAAAGCTGTTTGGGAGAACATTTGTCACGAATCAGTTTTCCAAGAAAAATATATCCCTCCTTCCCTCCCCCCAGCCCCTCAGCAACCAGTTTTCAAGACTTTGCTCTGAAACATGGAGAACTTTCAGCCACTGAATAAAATGGCTTTAATTCCTGGGAATCTCTCTCTCAGATGATGCTACAGTTCCCTCTCTTACAACATTCCCTACCACATCCCAGCCACTGCTATAATTTGGCCCAGCTCCATGTCCTACTACACAGCGCTGCTGATTTACACTGGCTGGGAAAATACATCTGGTTTCTTCCCATAAATCCTATCATTTCAAAATCTTACACTGTTACCCCAGAGGGAAATGGGCAAACTATCTGCAAGAGTATTACATTGGTGGCTTTGTATCATTTATTAACTTGAAAAAATATCTATGATTTAATAAAACAGTTTGGACTTAATGCTATTTCCAAGTATGAGGGTTTTGCACCTTGTGTACATCCAGCTGGCTTTGTGTTTTTTGATGAATTCCCTCCCATTCTCACCCCCTTCCATTTTTATATCATTTAGGTTTCTCCCTAAGGTAGGCAAATGACAGTCATTATAAAAAAGTCCCATCTGATTGTTTGTTTTAGTCCACAAAAAGAGAAGGTATCTTAATCATGTTAAAGTAGGCAGTCCACAGTGTTTCATGTGCAGCTAGAAAAGCCCTTGATGAGGGGAAGGGGAGTGAGGAAACGCGGCAAAAATCTGCATACAATTAACAGTGTCTGGCAGGAAAGTGGTAAAAGAGTCTCTGAGGGACCATCCCTTTTCCTGCGGGAAAGAGATCCTTGGAGCCTCTTCCAGGTGAGCCAGACCTGTGCTGCCCAGCAGCAGGCACCTGCCTGGGGAAGATGCTGGGAGGAGGCTCTGGAGGAACTCGATGTGGGGAACAAGAGGAGCACTCAGCCCTGGGATCCCTTGGCGTTACCCCCCACCCCATGCCGAAGGATTTGCCTTCCCTGCATCGGACAGAGTGTTGTGAGGCACTGCTGCTTTGCTGCCCAGAGCATCACAGGCAGGACTTTCTCCTCTGCACGGGGAGACAGAGCCGAGAACAAGGTTTGGGAGGGGCAGAGAAAGAACAGGAAACTTCAAATCCACCTGATATTAACGACTTTAACATGTACAACACGTCGTGTTGTGTTTTGTTTTCCTCTCGGGACCAGTTTCATCAGTCAGACAGAGTTTGATTAAATATCTCAGCAGAGCTATGGTTTGTTCATCTAGAGCACAAATTACCCTCTGTTCATGGAAGCAGCATTAGCTGTGTTTTCGAATTGTAAGAGCTACAATAATAATAATAAAAATAATAACAATAACAATAATAGTATACATTGTGGATTGTTTTTATTTGCTCTTTTGTTAAGACCATGTGGACAGTGTTTCGTCTGTATTGTAAAGATGGTGGGACCATAAAAACAAATCCAGGTAAAGTGGGGTGCTCACAACCCTGTGTTTGCCTGAAGCTCTAGGGAGTGTGACAGCCTGATTCCAACATCCTCGAGGACTGGCTCCTATCTCAAAATTCATGCTGAATTTCACAGGAAAGAGAGGTTTTAAAACCATCATTCTAAGGGGCTTCTGTCCCTGCCCATCATTTCTCACCCTAAATTTCAAGTTATTTAGGATTATCCTGATCTGGGTCATTGTGAAAGTCGTTAATAGCAGCAACTGTGTCATCAAAGGAAACCGACCGGTGGGCAGATCTCAAACCACGGAATCAGAGAATGGTTTCAGTTCGAAGGGACCTTAAAGATCATCCCATTCCACCCACTGCCGTGGGCAGGGACACCTTCCTCTAGCCCAGGTTACTCCAAGCCCCATCCAACCTGGCCTTGGACGCTCCCAGGGATGGGGCAGCCACAGCTTCTCCAGGCAACCTGTGCCAGGGCCAATCCAATGCCCCCAGGTCTGTGAGGCTGATCACGCACAGGAGGATCCAGATCTTTCTCTACTGCTGCAGCCACTGAGAACAGCCCTCTCCCTGCAGCCCCTTTCCACTCCCCACCTGCTGGAGATGCAATTAATTTTACAAAGTGCTGCACATGTTGACCAGGGCCAGGCTCGGGCAGGAAAACTGTTTTCTTTCTTAAACTCCTGCTCCGTCCAGGGCTGCTCCTCATCTGGCTGGGGCGGAGTAACCCCGCTCAGTGCTCCTCTCTGCAGATGCTCCCTCCCTGCTGCAGGCAGAGTGCAGGCTGGGCGCAGAGCCGGGGCTGTCTGTGCCCTGGGGCAAGGGGCAGAGCGTGGCCAGCAGCTCCCTGGGTACCCCCACGGGAGGAGCAGCCCTGGCTGGGACATAAGAGCCTCCAGGAGACAGTTGCCTGGTTGGAGGCGGTTACTTTTCCTCCACTGGACTTTTCCTCCCCTGGACGGAGGGCTCCTCCCAGCAGTGAAGCCTCTGGTGCCATTGGAGGCTCTGCACAGGACCCAGAGGGACCTTGTCCCCATGGGAGTTCTCTGCCCACCAGGGCTGGAAGGGGGACATTCAGGAGACACCTATTTCAGTCGAATTTCTCCCCTGCATCTGAGGAGGCAAGGACTCCAGGACACTTTCTTATCCCCCCTAGCACTGCTCCCAAGGGCTCTTCCAGGTCCACCACGGAGCAGCAGACTGGGTGACACTCAGAAACGAGCTCTGCAAAGCCATCGGGCTCATTCTGCCTCCCAAGTGCCACTGACACACCTAGGCCAGGCCTGGCCTCCACATCTGGTCCTTACAGCCTCACATCACCAAGAGGGGCTTCTGAGTTAAGCAGGGCCTTATTGTAGAGTCCCAGGTTGTTGAATGAACTCCTCCAGCAGCAATCCACCTCCTCTGACTCTGGACAGGCTGTGGAGCGAGCTGTGCTCAGCAATTTGCACTGCCAGGAAAGACATTTCCTGAGTGTAGGGATCTGCTGTGCCTCCAGAGAGGGCATCAGGAGAAGAGGGATTCTGTCCACTGGGAGTCAGTGGGACCCTTTTCATGCAGGCACCCCTGAGCTGATGTGGGACATCAGGTGAGGTTTCTCCTGAGCCTGATGCTGGTCATAGAAGTCCTTCTATTTTGATGTTTGGCTTTGCTATAAAACAAGCGAATTAGTTATTAATTATAGCCGGACTATTGGCATCAAAGAATGAGCCTAAATGACTCCTATGCCCCAAATGATTACATCTGTTATGTTACATAAATTGCTCAAAGACACTTCCAAATAAAACAAGGAAACTCAATGCATGAATTCAAGCATTGTAAACATGTCAGTGTAGCTGGTTAGATTCACTTTTTCCTCTTCTCTCCATTAGGGGGAACATTTTCATCTTGGGATTTGCATGGAATTCTAAGGAAACTAAAAAAATTCCTTTTCATGGAGTTTATAAAGAAAATCAAACCATTCAAGTGCACTGTCCATTGCACTTGCAATCAAATGTCAGACTCAAGGCCCCTGAACTTGACTCATATTGATAATTGCTCTGGTACAAAGCAACTCTTTTTTTTTCTTTCCAACCATTAAGGAGAATATTTCAGATAATAAAGGGTAAACAAAGAAACTTCAAAGAACCAAATGAATGCCATGCAGTGACTGTGTTTTACATGAACAAGGAATTGCTGGCAGAGGATTTCTCCCTGCAGAATATTTTCCATTACTCTGTGTCATCTGGTTAATAGCCTAAGTGCCCTGGCTTACCTTCAGGAGACTCAGATAAGCTGAGAGATCTTCCTGCATGAAATACACTAACCATGCTTTCAGCATTCTGCTTTTTCTGCTCAGAATGATCTGGGCCAGTGCAACGAGATTGACCTTCTTCCTTGCTGCTGATAATCCTGCCGCACTTTGGAACATTCCTCTCAGTGCTGTGTGCCCTGGATGAAATACAGGAGAATAAAGAAGTCATGAAGAATGAGCTGATATAATCCCAAGAAAAAAAAGATCAGCTGTCAGGGGGAAGATACTCCAAAGTGCCTTTTAGACACCTAAATTCAATAGTGAGAATTGAATCCCGTGGTGACTACTTTATTATTGTATCTTTCGTCCTGGTTTAACCCAGAGCAGGTGTTCCTTCTCAACTTTATGACTAACACAGGTGTATCAATAGGAGAGATATAAAGAAATTTGGTCTGCGAATTCACCAAAATTTCTGTTAAGTAAAACCCACACTCTCTGTTAGCACAACCAAATGCAACTCCACAGATTTTGAATCCCAACCCTTTTTGACTCCTGTGCCATATCCCACGTTTTTTCAGGCGCTCTCGTGCAGAGAATCAGCTCCTGCAGGTGCCAGTGCTGGAGACACCCCCCCTGAGCTCACCCAGCACTGTTCCCACGAGGGATGGAGGGGATGAACTGCCCGAGCTCCCTCGGCCACTCTGCCTTTCAGCCTGGGCTGGAGGAGGAACACACGGTTTGTGTTTTACCTGCTCTGAGGCCTGGGCAGCCTCACTAATTCTGGGCTATAACTGAACCCACGGCTGGCTCTGCTGGCCTTCGGGCTCAGGGACTGTTCTCCATTCTGCCTGAGGGTACCTGATGGAGTTATGGTAGAAATCCAGTGGAGGTGGGTTTATATTTATCATCACCCTGTAACTATGACTGACACAAAAGAGATTAAAGCAATGAAACCCAAAATAGAACATCTTTTTGCAGTTTGGTTTTTTTTTTTTCAAAGGCCCAAAGCTTTCAGTTTGGATTTGCCTTGACAGGATAAAGTACATTTTCAGGCTCAGCTTCTTAATGGGCCACATCTGCTTAATGTAATTGTGCATCTGAACTGTGAGTCTTGTCAGACACGAGCACAGTCAGAGCTGCACTCAGCAGAACTCACTTTCCCTGGAATCAGATAAACTCAGCCCAATAAATTAGTTTTACTGCTCTCCGGATCACCCTGTTATCATTGCAAGTTATTTAGTCTGGGCTTCCCAAACTTTCCCATTCTCTCACAATGAAAGGGACTGAACTCCCAAAATAAAGAAATAAATTTCTCTCGCTTTTTATTTCCATCTTTCCTTATTTTCTTCCCTTCCCTTTTTTTCTTCTGCTCTCTTTTGCCTTTTTTTTCCCCCTCGCTTTCTCTCTCTTTCCATCAAAGGGCAATATAAAGTAATTCACAGTTGCACTTTTTTAAAGTATAGCTTTTTGCTCAAAGAGAAGCTATTTAATTAGGCAATTGTGACCTGGCTCTCAGCTGGTGTAAATCAGCAGCAATGATTTATAGCAGCTGAACAGATATATTCTGGTGTTTGGTAGCAGGTTTTAGAGGGCCTGCCTTGTAAAGTGCACTGGACTGTGTATTATATTAGCTAGAAGAATGTTTTGTAAAAGTACAGTTGTATTTTATGCCCTGTTTTGGGGGTTTTTTTATATCCTTTACGTTCCCACACAGTTTACATGATTAAAAGAGGGGAAAGATGGACTTGTCACTGCAGAACAGCCCCAAGCTGGGTGATAACAGTCTGAGCTCCCTCTTACATCCTGGGAATCTGTGGTGCTGAATATCCCACACAAGGTACTGACAGCCCACAAGTCCTGCTGGAGCCCACGGGGATCTAAGGGATCTAAGGAGCCTCCAGAGGCACCTGGAACTGTGACGGATGCGGTAAGGAGCTGGGAAGAGGTGTCCAACCACCACACTGGTGGATGGGAAGGAAAATAGGAAGCAGCACTTGGGGTATTTCATTTTCTCACGAAGGCTGGTGGATCAGTCCCTGCGATGATTGAACTCAAGGAGTGACAACTGATAGGTGTACGTGTCCTTAGGGGCATCTGAGAACCCGTGAGCATTTCCTGCTCCTCACACAGGGTTAGTTAGGCCTGGCAGAGGGGGAGGAAAGGAATGAACACTTGAGAGTGGCAAGATCCTAAATCTCCTCCCAAACTTGGCCAGAGTCTGTCTGTCAGAGCTGAGAGCTGTGGGAGAGGTGGCAAGGCCTGGTAAGCTGGAAGAGCTGCATTTTGGACCCTGGTTTGCTAAGGATTTAAGCCTTTTTTGACATTCTTCTTCCACCTTCACGAATGTCCGTATGTCCAGCCTCCATCCCTTCAGACGCCTTTTTCTCTCAGTGGTCAGTTCCAGCAAACTTTGGCAGGGAGTTGAGGTTTCAAGAGCATCCCAGCTGGACGATATCCCACCTGCCCAGGTGTGCCCGCTCTGTCACTGGGCTGGTTCATCCTGGGCTCCCTTTATAAGCAGTGTTAAGAAATTGGCACCAGGGACCTGTTTCGTCCTTGTGTAAAACAGCCCAGAACTACTCTGATTAAGGTAGCACACGCTGCCAGAGTAGTTCAGCATTAGTTTACTAAATGATCAATTATACTTGGGATACTTAGAAGAAAAAACAAAGTAACTGTACTCCTTGTAGAGCTGGGTGAATTAATTTTATTATTTGAATTACTTTAGTGACAATAACCCCAAACTCTTGGAGCTGAGTTCTTGTCTCTCTTCTGGCTAAATTGCCTGTGAAACATGTTAAATGTATAGGCGAAATAAGTCAAGAAAAGGCATTTCTATGTGAAACACCAATTAATTTCCTGCTGTCCTTTGTGCTTGGTATAAGCAGGGCTTCATGAGAGTGTGCTTTAGAGTGGAAAACCCTAATATCCTTTAAATGTGGTGTCCCAGCTATGGCTAAGCTTTCTGTTTGGACTTTGACCAAGCTGCTGGGCTTAAATCCCAGCTCTGGAGTTACCAGATGGACCACATTACTCTCACTTGCAGAAACCCCACCAGCCAAACTGTTTCTCCCAGAACAGGTCTGCTGCTCAAGGAAGGCGTGAGGCACTAATGGGACACTGTGCTCCTGTCCTGAGTCCCATGTTTCTTTGGGTGCCCATCCCAGCTTGTATAAAATTCCCTGGATCGTAGAAAGGGGGGAAGGTCCAGCGGAGGCGCAGCCCTGCAGCCGATGGGGCAAGGCCAGATGGACCTGCCCAAATGAGGACCGCTGGCATCTCAGCATCACAGCAGCCTGAAGTGCTTCACAGGGGAATGTCCCAGCCCAGCCAACAGGCCCTGCCAAAGAGAGGGATGTGTTGGAAATCACGCCTCTAGCCTGGACTCGGGTGCCTGTGCGGGGCCCCGAGGTACCTGCGCTGGCTGTGTGTGACTGGGGAGCAAACCAGGCTGGGGGCTGTGCCCTGGCTGCCCACGGCCAGGGGCACAGCACAGCCTGCAGCCAGGTGGTTTTTAACTCTCATACAGACGGCTTCACCCCTGTTGAGCAATGCCAGTGATCCCTGGTGTGACCATGCCTGGGTGTTGTCTGCACTCCCTGGCTGGGGTGGGCCTCAGGCAGAGACCCTGTATGAGATCCCTTTGTGTGCTGTTCGCAGAGAGGAGCACGCAACAAGGGCCAGAGGTTGATCACAAAATGCTTCAGAAGTGAGTGGCTGCCCTGTCCCTCGGTACAGCTAGCTTTGGGAGCTGGGGGTTCAGGAAGGAACTCCCAAGAGGTTCATTGTGTGGGGTTTCCCCTGGGCAGCAGAGGTCTTTGCACCATCCCCAAGAGCATGGAGGAGTTCGGGTACCACAGGATGATGTTTGCAGGGGCAGCAGAGGCCTCCCTGCCCTGAGAAACTCAGCAGGAGGCTGCTGACCAGTCCACAAGATCTCATGGCACTGCCAAACCCCACTCGTGTCCAGCACCCTCCATTCCTGGTGCATGGATAGAAGGGTGAGGAGCTGAGCCCCACAAGCATCTGGGAAAATGAAAAACCAACTAACTGGCTTTTTTGGCTTCATGTCAAGACAGAAAACAGATGGGATCCTTGCAGTGTGGTTTTCTCCCTCCCTGGCAAACAGATGCTGTAGCCTTTTCTAGAGCAAGCCCTCTCCTCTGAGAGCTGGCCAAGCTCCCTGCCAGGACGAGGAAGATCAGGAGATGCAGACCTCTCCTTGGCCCAGCTCACACTCTGCAGAGAGGGTGCAGGAGAGTGTGTGTGTGGGCACCGACACCCACTTCATCACTGCTCTGCAGCCCAGGAAAGGATCTGCCAAGGGAGTAAGGAGTGTGGGTTGGCTCCAGAGTTCCCCACACAGCCTTTGTGGGGCTTTTCTAAGCCAGTTGTGATGTGGGTGTAGAAATGAGTGGGAAATCTGGGCCCTTTGTGTGCACAGAAAGGCAGGTAGTAGGTTTAAGGGTGGTCTGGAAGGCAGAGGGTTGGGAACCATGGAGAAAAGAAAGTGGAACAATCAAGGAAAAGAAGGGAATGAAGTCACTGATTGCTTCTCAAGGCTGTATTTTAAAGTATCACCCGATTGGTTTTCAAGCCTGAAAGTTTTCGGGTCCAGTGAGTTTCCAGTAATGATGGTAAAATAAGGAGGAGCATTGAAAGGAATTTGTAAACTTTGTACTTCTTTCCCAGTTTTTAAAATTTTCATGAAAAGGACTTTTGTCCTTCCTGGCTTGAAATCAAACTTGGGAGTGAAAACGTGTCTATGTTCACCAAGAGAAAAGACTTTTCCTCAGAAAGATTTCCAATGCTGGATTTGTGACATTGGAGGCATTTTTTAAGGAAGAAACACTTCTCTCTTTCTAATGGTGTGACACATGGTGGGATTCCTGGGGTGGTCTTGGGTAGGGCCAGGAGTTTCACCACACCACAGAGTGGGGGCAACTAGGAAACAAGAGAGTGAGTTAACAGGCATCTCGTCTCATGGATAAGACAGCAAGCTTAGATTAGGTATTGGGAAGGAATCCTTCCCTGTGAGGGTGGGGAGGCCCTGGCACAGGTTGCCCAGAGAAGCTGTGGCTGCCCCTGGATCCCTGGAAGTGTTCAAGGCCAGGTTGGAGCAGCCTGGGATAGTGGGAGGGGAGCGTGAGACTGCATGGTCTTTAAGGTTCCTTCCAACCCAAACTGTTCTGTGATTCTCGATAAGCAGAGAGCAGCTGCCAGCACTGCAGCAAACGCTGGAATTGTATCCTGACCCAAATCACTTGTTAAATAAGCCATAGTCAAGCCTGGTGTTTCTACAAAGGTCTCTTCTGCGGAGAAGAAGATATTACTTCATCATGCCAGGAAGTACCAGAGAAGGAATCACGCACCAGGGTCCCAGGGCCACTCAGGAATTCAAAATGTGCAGAGCCAGAGCCAGGGACAGAGTTGCTGGAATGGGGAAAGTTGCATCACTCCAGCCTGGCAGCCTGATCCAACACCAGTCCTGGAGACTCACCTGCGAACAACACTGAGCACCATCAGCCTGTGCAGACCCTTAACCAGAGCCAGTCACTCTTAGGTGCTCAGAGTGGAAAGACTTGCAAGGGATTTGATGAATCCAGCTTAATTTCCCTGTTTCTTCTGCTGAAATCTGTATTGAAGCCATTATGATAGCCCAGCCCTTTCCAGATGTGACAGCAAATGTCTGCAGGCACAGTTTTTAACATGCTGTGGGGTTGGGAAGACATTTTATGATCTAGGTGGATGAGGATGTTTAATGTCTGAGCAAAAAAAAAAATTAATGGCAAAGAGCTGCCTAACAAGCCTTTTTGTGAGTGATTGCCAGCCAGGCTAATGTGCATTCAGTCATAAAACATCTGGAACATTTGGGATGGATTAGCCAACTTTTGCACAACGTAGGAAGGAAGATGCTGAAAAGATGTAACTGCTCTATGACGTTGCACAAAACTATTGATTTACACGGTACAAAGTGGGTGTTTCTTTCCCAAGGTGACCCTTGTCAGTGCTGTGAACACGGGTCACTGGAAAGGCACAGATTACTGGTGTGACATTTTTATCTCTATTTCCCTTTTTCCCCCCTCTATCTGCAAGATATTGTTTTGGCTTTCCTATCGGCTCGAGGATCATTCCGATATGACAGGAATGACACACAGACACTCACCTCCAAGAAAGTGGGACCACTTCATCTTAGAGGCAGGAGATGAGCGGCTGTTTTATTCTTGTCTGATTCTCTCGTGAAATTACACTTTCTAGTAATGGTGTGGTCTGTGGGAAGGGCTGTCAGAAGACACGATGGGCTTCTGGAGTGTCCTTGTACTTGAAGGTGAAGAGTGCTGCTGCTCTTGGGTTTGATGCAGGAGAGAGGGCAATCATTAGGTTCCAGATCATATTTTCTGCTGCAATCTGAAGTCCTCAGCAGTCCCATAAGAAGGTTCTTGCTGCTTGTAAACCATAGAGGAGCTGGTTTAAATATCCCTGAGCTCATTGCTGGGATTCAGGGAGTATCTTCACTGCTAAGAGAGGTACAGGGACCCAATTATCATGGGGTTAGGGGACCCAACTATTGTGGGGTTAAGGGACTCCATTATTATGGGGTTAGGGGACCCAGTTATTGTGGGGTTAGAGGACTCCATTATTATGGGGTTAGGGGACTCAGTTATTGTGGGGTTAGAGGACTCCACTATTATGGGGTTAGGGGACCCAGTTATTATGGGGTTAGGGGAACCATGTCCTCAGAAGGCAAGACAGGTTTTTGCCAGTGCAGACATTGGAAGTAGTTTGTGAGACAAACGTTCATCCGACTGCTCACTTTTCTGGGACGAAAACTGTGGCTCCAAGAAATCTTCCTTTGCTAAGACACGTGGCAACACTCAAACCCCAGTAAGTCTCCATAGATACCCCTGGCTAAGTCCCCAGCACAAGAAAGTGCCCAGCCTTTAGGTATTTCCCCAAATCCAACCCATTCCAAAGGGATTCCACAGCTGCTTCCCCTGCAAAAATCCAGCTGCATCTTCTGCATCTGTGCCCTTACAGGGATTATCAGATTTTCTTCCAGTTTAGCAGGTCTGCAGCTTATATAATCTTGACCTCTGAAGCACAGAGAGAAAGGAGAAAATAACAGGACACAAAGTCTCTTTTTTAGCTGTTGCTCCATCAAGGACAGCCAACCTACTGAAAGGGAAATCCCTGCACAAATGAAGGAAATTCAGACATTACTTTCATTCTAAGAGGCATTCCCGACAGAGCCAGGGCTTATTTCCAAAGACATCATTGCGTTTCAGCATCAAAAAAACTTCATTATGCAAATACTGACCAGTGTTGAAGGAAGCAGCAATAAAAAACTGCCAGAGGTGAAAAAAGTAACTGTGCTTAGGCTGTAACACTTAAAGCCAAATTTTGGGAGCACTGTTTCGTTGATGAGATGGCTTTTGCAAGTAAAGGGTAGGAGTGGATGGTTTCTGATTCTTCTTCTTTTTTTCTTTTTAATTTATTTTAATTGGGGATATTTTAGTCCTGGAAGTGATGATGGAAACACTAATGAATACATAGAATCTTGTTTTTGTCCAGGACTTAGTCACCAAAGGATCCACACAGTGATCCAACTCTAGACCCAAAAACTAATAAAGGCCTACCTGGCAGGAACATGAAGAGGAACATTATGTGTTATGGACTGGCCCCAGGAATGAGGGAAGAATATTGGAAAAAGATGGGAACTCCACCTCAAGCGAAGCTGATGGAAAAGTCCAAAGGAGGCCCAGGAATGATGGGACAGGAACTCAGTAATGATATACAAGTTGTAAGGTTTGAGGCAGAAGTCAGGGGTCACACACGTGAGGGTTTAAGTTACACACGGTGAGGGGGAGCCAAGAAGTTTAAATATTTGCAGCTTATGTGCAGAGGGGCCGGAGAGGACTCGAGCACCCAGCACGGCCCCCAGGCTGTGTAGGTGTGAGTAGGGGCAACATCTTGCCCTTAAATTGGCTTCATCTGCCTCCGCATGAAAGAAATTAGATCTTCACAAGCTGCTGAAGTCACTTTGAAGAGTCATGTCTATGCAGAACCTTGTCCTTATGAAAGCAAGGACCAAAGAATGACTCCACTGGACCCTGTGTCCTACCCAGCTGTTGGCAGAGACAAAGCTTTGACAAGATATTTTAAAAAGAAAAAAAAAAAAAGCCTTTGCAATACCATCCCGCCTCCTGACACGGGAGAGCCTAAGATCCAGTTTTGTTGTATTCAAATGCAAATATACCAGACCCACTTTTTGTCCCCAGGAACTCCTGCTGAAGCTGAAGGAGATTTTAGCCTCAAGATAAGGGGCACTTTAGCCAATATTCTCTATTTTTGCTGCCTATCTCCCTCTGTTAAACATGGCAGCTCCAAGCCATGCTCACTTTAGCAGTATACAGGCCCTTCCCAGTGGCTCTGTAGGATATCCTCGTTTACTCATAAATTCCTTTTCCCTTCAAGCTCCCCTCACCACATATATCATCAGCAGCACGGACAGTGTGAAAAACAGAGTTTATACCCCATCCCTGAGCTGGCATAGGAATGATAAGGGCAGGCATTGCTTCTAAACACTGGCATATGGACAAAAATGTTCTCCATGCTCCCCTGATATCTCATCTTGTGTGTTTTCAGCACAAATCCAAAGCATAGGTTGTGCTAATTACTATTAAGAAAGTTAACTCAATCAGCCAAACCCATCACATCATGACACAGGTGTTCCTGCCCAAAACCCCTGTTAAGGTGTGAACCAAGAGTTCACCCCTGGAGAGTCCTGATCTAAGGCTGTTTTACGTTCTGAGTTGCTTTATATTAAATTTATTCATTAAAGCAAGCCTTGGTCTGTCTGAACTGGTGCACAGGTGAGATCTGGGACCTGCAGCACTGGTTATCTCATGATTCAGGAAAAAGGGCTGAAAAGATCTAACACTGAGCGTCTGCAAGTGCAGTAAAAGAAAATAGATGTTGGTGCTTCTTGTGCTACTTCCAGTTTCTCAGTGCTGCACCTTCAGAGCTGTGAGTGGAAACACCAGGCCAGCCCCT
Organism: Cephalopterus ornatus; assembly: GCA_013396775.1. Taxonomy (NCBI): domain Eukaryota; kingdom Metazoa; phylum Chordata; class Aves; order Passeriformes; family Cotingidae; genus Cephalopterus; species Cephalopterus ornatus. The sequence continues at coordinate 114,307 of VZRE01001321.1, forward strand.
CTCCCCTTGGCTCTCCCTCCCTCCCTCCTCTCGTTTTTTGGGGTGTAGGAGGCTGATGTGGCTCTGAGGAGAGCTCTCTCTAACCTCATGTGCTCTCAGATGGGCAAATTATTTTCCTTTACGTGATGGGAGGCAGATACTGAACAAAACCCACGGGATGACACCTTCTCCAAATGGTTTTCAATGAGAAAGGTCCCCAAATCTGCAAGCTTACCCCCAGGACAATAGGATTTAGAGGGAGAAAGGTAGGAGTATGGGGATTGCTTCCTCCTGTGTACCAGGCACAAAGTGGTCTAGGGAGATTTAGCATTAAGAGTAGTACACACTCACACACACACACACAGATGCAGAGGAGTCCAGACTTATTAAAGCTTTTTCCTTGCTGCCTCTGCCTGGCAGAGCCTGAGTTTTAAAATACCAATGCCTTTTCGTGTCACTCTCAGCTTTAATTTATTATTTTTTTAAATCAATAAATATCCCTCCACTCCTCCATCTGGAGGATTCCTCCTTCATCCCAGCACTGCCAAGCTGATCAGAGCCACCTATGCAATGCCATTTGATCCAGAACATATTTCAGTCTTGGCCCGTTCTCAGCCTCATAAATTCCTGACATGATTCGGGAGGCGTTTCTGTTGGAAATAGCTCTGCTCCACTGTCGTATTTATAGAGATTGCTGCTGCCTCTGATCTGAGGCCAAACACGAGGAATAATTGCAGCAGGAAGCAGGACAGAGCTCGACATATTGTTTGTCTGGATTGTTTTAATTTTAAGAGTGGGGAAGTACCCCCACTTACTGATGTTAGCAGCAAAAGAAAAAAGAATACAATAGAGGGGGGAAAAACCCCGTTGTTCAGGAATTCTCTATTTTAATTTTTTTCTTTTTATTGCTTTTGTTAGAGGCAAACAGGGAACCATTGCGCTCGCCGCTGAGGACGGGGAGGTGAACTAGATATTGGTGACTTATTAATTCAGGAATCCCATCCCTGCAGATTAGACCAGAGGTTCCCACTTTTTTAGCGTTCTGCCCCGTTGAGACGGCGCCAGGAGGTGCGCGTGGCTCTGTGCGTGCACGCGTGTGTCTGTGTGTGCGTGACAGGGCAGCGGGGGCTGCCGGTGGGCCCCCAGAAAACCCGTCCAGGGTCAGCTCCGTGGCCAGCACAGCCACACCTCTGCCCTGCCCGGGGCTGCGGCTGCCCACGGCCGAGGTGCTGGCACTGGGCTGGAGACGCGCACCCGGCCGGGGCAGGACCCTGCTCGGGGGGTGAAGCCCTTGGCCCTGCAGCTCAGAGCTGAGGCCGGGGGTGCCCGCAGCTGCCAGACACAGCGTCTGGGCCGGGGCAGCTGGGGATGGCAGGGAGACGCAGGCACATGCTGGAAGCCTGAGCTGAAGGCTGTTGGAGCTGACAAAGTGTTTGACTTCAGTAGGCTTTGGACGACGCTGGAGGCGCGGCTGAGAGGGAGGGTGGTGAAAAGGGCAGCAGAAGTGTCCCCAGGACAGGAGTGCCAGGCAGTCTGTGAGGTGGAACCACGGGGCTCAGAAACGCTGGGGGAAACCTCTCCCACCCCGCGTGACCACGGACAAAACTGCCGGGTTGTCTGGGGTGTCACTGAGGCACGGGGCGATCTGATGAATTGGGACCCAAAGAGCACCTACAAGAGAGTTGGGAGGGACTATTTACAAGGGTATTTAGTGACAGGACAAGGGGAATGGCTTCAAACTAAAAGAGAGCAGGGGTAGATATTGGATAAAATAGGGATATTGGGAAGAAATTCCTCACTATGAGGGTGGTGAGGCCCTGACACAGGTTGCCCAGAGAAGCTGTGGCTGCCCCATCCCTGGAAGTGTCCAAGGCCAGGTTGGACGGGGCTTGGAGCAACCTGGGCTAGTGGAAGGTGTCCCTGCCCATGGCAGGGGGTGGCACTGGATGGTCTTTAAGGTTCCTTCCAACCCAAACTGTTCTGTGATTTTATCACCTGAGAGCAGAGAAGCAGTAGGGCTGTGTTCTCTTCCACGGCAGTGCCCTCGGGGCAGCATTACGCTGACACCGCCGGGATTTAACTTTGCCTCAGCCTTACTGCCTTCAGAAGAGAGCACTTGATGGCTCGCTTAAGTACCCATTGTGTGGGTAAAACACTTAGAGCCCTCCGTAGGTACACGTCCAAATAAGTTCCCGAGCAGCGATCCTGAATTTGCACTATTGACTCGTGAGAAAGAAACCTGCCTGTGAGTTCATCGCTGGGTAACAGCTCTGGGAGCAGAGGACATCCCTCCTGCCAAGTGCTGGGCTGTGCTGGTTGAAGCCTCCCCCCTTTTGCTGGTTACGAGAACTCTCTTAATTGAGCAGATATGGGGTAAGAGCTGTCACAGGTTCAGAGGAGAAACCCGCTGCCACACTTCCAGCAAGAGCTACAATCATATTAGCTTAGCACAAGGGGATAATAAAGGGCTCTACTCAAAGAAAAAAAATAGCAAGAGCCAAGAGCTGGGAGCTGAAGCCAAAAAAGCATTGGTTATGAGCAAGTGAGCCCTGTAAATTGGAGGGGGAGGTTGACAGCCTGGGGCAATCTGTCAAGGACTAGTTTAAGTGTTGGCCAGTCATTAGGGTGCCTTCAGGAAAAGATCCTTTAAACAAATCCAGGTCACTGGGCTCAGTCCAGTTTTGAGGTGAAAGCGTCTGTTCTGTGCTGTGCTGGAGTTCAAATCAGGAGTTTGGTGGTTTCTGCCACTCTCAACAGCTCTGAATAAATAACTGCCAGAAGCACTCTTGCGCTCCTTGGGCTGAGAGGGAAATGGAAATGAAGCCGTCTCACGTGGTTTCTGGGATTGTCAGTGATATTGGGCATTTGTATTTTGCCCCCAGCAGCCTGTGAAATAGTTCAGACAGTTTTATATTGCAGTGGTGGAGAAGAGATGTGGAACAAACTGTGCTGTGTGTGGGGCTTGAGAGGGGCACAGAGCCACTGCCCCTCCTGGTGCTGCTGTGAAGGGGCCCTTGGGATTCTCTGTGACATTCCTTACAGCAGCACCCAGCACAGAGCCACAGAATCACAGAATAGCCTGAGGTGGAAGGGATCCATAAGGATCATCAGAGTCAAACTCCTGGCCCTGCACAGGACAACCCAAAGTCACACCATGTGCCACTGCCATTTCCTCAGGTGTAGAGTCCACTGCTTCAACAAAAAATTCCGGCAATGGAAGAAGAACGGAAAATAAATGTCTTTTAAGGTCCTGGAACAAAATGAGGGCAACACCAAAATAGTTCTTGCTGTATTCAGGCTTGATCATTCTTCCCATGAGTTCTCTCATCTTCTCTCTGAGAGGCTAACCCAGTGCAGCCTTTCCTACACTGTTATATAGGGGAAGGCTCACAGACAGGCAGTAAGAAATGCAGATGAAATGGTGGAAAAAAGGATTGATTAACTCTGGTCATCATCCAGGGAGCTGAGGCAGCAAAAGCTATAAAGGCAAGGCTATAGCAAAATGGGGAATTAAGCAATTATTTTGAGTCTCACCACGTCTCTGTCATTCCAGTAGCACCTTCATATGGCGCTGACCACTTCAACCCAAAGCTGTGGCTGGCAGCTCCATTACTCTGGGGTCTTTGCCACAGTTCAGTCACAAAATCCTCCCTCTGGGAGAAGAAGTAGCCCTGAAAAAGTTAACAAGCTCAACAATTGCCTTGAATCTTTTAAGTGACTCCTGAAGTGCTCAGTCTCCCTCAAAATCTGATGCTGATAAAAAATATTCCTTTTATTTGAAAAAAAATTAAAGATGATGGAAAAATGAAATAGCAGAGAGCAGGACTGGGATGGGGGCCAGGAGATGTGATGCTAATCGAATCCAGAGAACGTCCAAAGCCAGTCTGCCCTTCCCTGGGGATGGTACCCAGGACACAGTGCCAGGAGGATGTCAGAGCTGAGACTCCAGTGCTCGCCTGCACCACCAGGGAAAGGGAATCTGCAAATATTTAGTCTGCCAGAAAGACTATTCCAATTAGTGGATGTCAGATCAAGGCTTGAATGATTCTGAAACATGTAAGGGTTTGGACAAGGCTTACCCCAGTCACACAAGGGTCATCACTTACTTACAACTATTAGTATTTGACAAGCATGTACATCTCCAGGCACTTCAACCAGAAACCGCTCAATTTACACTAACAGCCGTGGGATGGATCCCACTCAGCATGAAATCCTAAGTCCCCAGAGAGCTGAGCTGACTTCACTGCTTCTTGTCCTCTGCAAATTTGCTTAATCATAAATGACACACCCCTCCCCCTTATCATTATCTAGAATGAGGGAAGGAGTTTTTGTCACAGCAGACAGGGTGTCATCACTCAGCTGTGTCACTGCCAGCTCCAGCCTGACCACTGGGCCTAATATGGTCACATCAACAGCCAAGGATGAGCAAGGACTTTTTTGGGAATGAAAGGAGAGAGGCCACAGAGCCCCACGTGAGCACTGAAGAGAAGAGGGTCATGTCAGCAGAATGTCCTCAGCCATTACCCACTGTCCTGTCACCCCAGGCCCTTGTCCAGCGTCTCGCTCTCTTGGAGCCCCTCTCACCCAGTCACAGCAGGGGCTTCTTCAGGTCCCTTCACCCTGCAGGGTTTGGGTGAAAATGTGACATCCTGAAGGGAAACTTGCAGCTGAATTTCCCAACAGGTGAGACCCAAATGTGCTTCATGTTCCAATCCCACTAAACACACACAGCCAGGTCTGATAGATTCAATACCCTCTCTGGTCTCTTTCAGTGCCTGGCAGATGATCTGTTTCCTGGTGCAGCCTGTCCTCCCCCTGACTAAGGAGATGCTGTTTAGATCTAAAGGCCATGACTGCCAGGCAGGCAGACAGATGCATTTTCTAGTATACAAAAACCAGACAGAGAATTGGACTGTTTTTCTACACCAGCCTCCAAAAATCCTACACTTGGCATAAGGAAATTCGGGGCAGGAATCTGTCGAATCTGCTCAATCTTAAAGCACTAGCAAGAAATTACTCCCAGCCCACACATTTTTCCTCTTCTTCTGTACGATAACCCTCCTCACTCACCCTCCAGCCAATCTGCTGGACCAGATGCCAGAGCTCAGGCATAAACAGGGGCTTTCAATGCTCAGATCTAATCCTTTCCTTTTCCACCTTTTCCACTGCGGTCCCCCCCTGTTTGACCATTTCCCACAATTAGGGGTCCCTCCATTACCCAAACTCCTTTAAGTATAAGCAGCCTATTGTGTTACCTCCCCCGGGGCAGAGGCTACCTTTGGTAAACTCCCCTTCTCCATGGGGCTTTGGGGTTGTTTCTTTTTGAAGAGGAAAAGTGAAAAAACAAATAGGTGGTAGGAATAAGTCTCTTGCCATATTTCACATCCCCACCCTGCTCCCTTTAATGTCTCTGTTTATGCTGTGCATTGTTTAGCACCATTTCACAGCAACACCTTTTGGAGGAAGATCGGCCAAATACTTACTACTTTTGAAGAATTACATGACCAGCTGTTGAGTTCAGAGAAGTTTCTCTGTCTCTGCCTTGCCTATGGCTTGGCTGTGGAATGTACAGGTGATGTAGGGCTTGCTCACAGAGTAAGAAAAGACAGAGGTACGGTCCAGCAGCGGGCGGGACCAGAGATCTCACCCCTTGATGCAAAGAGCTTGGCTATTTTTGAACTCCCATGAACATCTCAGAGTGAACTGGGGCTGACCTTTGCTTTTAGAACAGGAAACTCTCCCGAACGCATTTCTTTTGGGGGGATGTGGTGTTCTGCATGTATTTCTGTATCTGCTGTGAGCTCATGGCCCGTCTTCCTCCCGTGTCCCTGCGGTAGAGTCTCAGTGGATCTGTAATCTCTTACATCTGCATCTGTGGCTTGTGTGTGCAGCGGGCAAAGCACGTGGGGCTTCAAAGAGCTGCTCTCTTATATGCCTTCAGTATATGGAAGTCTCTTACACATTCATATTTTGTTCCAAGAAAATAGTCTGGCCCTGGAAGAGACCCCAGAAAGGTATTCTACAAGGTCTCTGGCTTGTGGGAAAGGTAAGCTCTGGGCTTGGCTGCCTTCCTTCTCGGCTTGTATTTTTTTCCACTCGCTTTGGTTCTTTCATGCTGTGCAAGTATTTGGACTCTGATGCTTGAATCGAGTCACGCTGGTCTTCAATGAGAGTATTTCTGCCCCAGAGAATGACTCACCAGGCCCTGTCTCTGCCTCCTTCAGAACAGTCTGAGCAAATAAAACTGCTGGTTCAGCTTTGCCGCTCGGTCATGGTTGGAGCGCAACGTGTCGGGACAGGGTTTCTCTGCTCGGGTAAATCATGCAGAGTTCCTGCGACTCAAACAAGGTGCCTGCTGAAATGCTGCTTTGCTTTATTGCATTTCATCTGGCAGCTCATCCGCCTCCCCTCGGCCTGAGCACTTGTCTGCAGCGATGAGGTAGTTTGTGTGGTTTGTGATGAAAAGGTCCTTTCCTGGTTTGTTCCAAAGTCTCCTGGGGATCTTGTATATTTTCCTTGTCTCTGTTTGTTGCTTGGCCAGCATTTCCTTGCCTCTATAACAACATCTGCTCACCAGACCTCAAATCTCCTTGATCACATTTGGCCAGTATGAGGCACCTCTGGCTTTCTGCTGTTCCTGAGAGTACATCTGTTCCCAAAAATCCGGGTGTTGGGACTCAGCTGCATTTCTGTCTGAGCCCTCTGTCCTATGCAACTGGCTCGTCTCTGTATTTCCAGCTAAGTAACATCTCTCTGGCTTTTTTTCCCCCTAATGGCTTTTTTTTTTCATCTTGTTGGTATCTGGTAAACTTTGTGTGTTCTGCGCTTTCACACAGGTGGGAGTTCCCTTTTCCTACTCCCACGGCTTTTGGTAGAGTTCTTGTGGGAGCATGAGGGTTCACAACTTAGAGATTTGGACAGCTGGGGATGGTTGTGAAGAATTGTTCTGCTCTTTATCCAAGAATTCACCAAAGCAGCTTTGCCTCCTGCCTCCTTCACTTGCCAGCCCCATTACCTCCTGCCTTTGACTTCTATCATTCCATTTAGGGCCCCCACCTCCTCCAGCCAGTCACTGGCCTTCATTGAACTTCTTGCTTTTTAGCCATTATGGTTGGTCTTCTGAAGTTTGTCCACTAGGACAATCTGTTTGGGGAAAACGTGGCTGCTTGCTATCAGAATTACATCCCCTGGGAAAGAGGTGGCAGTTTCTGTAGGACTCACTGCTGGACACAGCCACAGCTACTTCCCTGAGTCACTTCAGAGGCTCAGCACACTGTGCACTCCACAGCTTAACATGAGACCCCGCTCAGAACACATCCTTTTCACTTGGAGGAGTGCCTTTTCCCCAGAAACACGTGCTGCTGCTCAGCCCCCCCGCTTCAGCTGAGCGATGGTAACAAGAGCAGCACTTGCCTTTCTGAATCCTCAGCACTGACCTCCTGACACGACACCTTTCTGTGTTCCCAGCCCCTGGAGATGTGAGACGGGCTTTGCATCCAGGTCTGAGTCCAACCCCCTCCAAGATGTGTGAGGGTTCAGATTTCAGGCTGCTCCCATCTCCAACGTGAACCCTTTCTAATAAAGCAGAGCTCTCCAGATGCACCCAAGCAGCTGAAAGCCATCAGCAAGGACAGCACCATCTGAGCCCTTTTGGAGGAACCTCTGTGCTCCTCCTCACCTTCCACCTCCCCACCTTGCCATCTGTGATCCCGTGTAACTGCACCATTGCTTCGTATCTTGCTCATGCCCCTCACCTGACACAGCCCAGTGCCCCGTTCCAAGAAGGGTGGACACCCCGGGGACGTGCTCTGTGCACTGGCTCTGTTTCCAGCCCGGCCTGGGGGCCCCGTGCACACCCTGCCATCCATCTGGCAGTCTCCGATGATGGAGCCCACCTGGGAACCCCAGATAATGGATTGCAGTGGAGAACATGGATTTTTAAATGTGTTTAAGATGTTTGGCAGTTTCTTAAGAAGCAAGAGAGGGGGGAAAAAAATAGGTGGGATTAAGGGGAGAGAAATGTGCCCCAAATCAGTGAGAGCTGTTTGGAAAGGGGACAAGGAAAGGCCTCTATCATGTTGTGCTGCTTCACCCATCCCAACACTGGAGGGGAATGGGGAAAGTATCCCTGAAGCAGAACTCCCAGAGCTGAGGGCAAGGGGACAAACATGGTAAACTTTGCACATGGTTTAAATTATCATTGGTAATAAAACCATTCATCATCAGGCTCCATGCTGCAGATTGAGATAGCTATTGCTCCTGAGGATTGAGTGACTGAAAGAATGAATCATTTGCTGCTCTCTTGCTCTCTTATTTTCTCTGACCTCTGTGGCCCTGGCTCAAGGTCTTGCTGCAGAATGACAGGTCAGCTGCTCTGGGCTCAGTATCCAAAAATTATAGCCCAGGATTCAAAGGTAATCATCATCACTGGTGTGTCTTCCTACTCACTGAAACAGGGCCTGCTCTGGCATGAGGACTGAATTAGTTCTCTGCCTCAAAGACTAATCACTCAGTGTCAGAGCTGACAGAGGGATGGAGCTGTCCCAAGTGTGAGCTCCCCAAGGTCTGCTGGTGATGGCAAGTCCCAGCCAGACCTCAGAAGGTACATTGCTGAGGTTTCTTCAATTGATCCTATGAAAATTCTGCTTTATATGGTGTCTTTGTGTATCACATGCAAGATGAGGGTGCCAGTGTCTGGGAAGCAGTGTAAGATTCCCTCCTGCTTTCCTCTGGAGATGGGCACAACCATCTTCTGCTCCTGGTCTCCCAGAAGCCAAAAAAACAGGGCAGAGTCTGTGTTGTCCTCTGCTTAAGATCATAACTCAACACCCAGCCATTAAACCCAGCACCCTCAGAAGGGTGACTTCAAATCCAAAGGATTTTGGGATCCTTCCCCAGTAGTGTCCAGCTCCTCATCTCCCTGACATTCCTCCTGTCCCTTCTCTTCCAAACAAAATGTCTCCACCTGCAAATCCACATATTCTCTTCTGCTTTCCAGCTTGGTGAGCTTGTGTCTCCCTTCACGCAGGTTTGCCCAAAGCAAAATCCCAGGAGAGCACTCCTGGCTCTCCTAAAGCCGGGTTGGGAAGGTCCCTGTAAATGTGGGGTGTGTGCTGTCGAGGCTGCGGAGGGAATAAAATACTTCCCCTGCTTGGCCTGGCTGGAGCCACTGCAGGTTCCTCTTTCAGTGCCGTGCTTTCTTTAGGTGGTGTGGAGCTGTTGGGATAATAACAATTGCAGGTTGCTCTCCAGGACACATTCCTCCTGCTCTCTGGGTATCCCCTTACCTCCTTGTCCACAGAAGAAGGACACATCCTGAGCCTTGCTGCAGAAAGGAAGGTGAAAAATGTGGTGTTTGGTTGCAGCACGCGAGGGTTTGGGTGCTGGATAGCAGAAATATGAAGTAAAACTGCCTTGAAAGAGGTGCAGTTCTACGGGTATCAGTGACTCCGAGCCGTTTTTACACACACCAAGTTTTGCATTACAGGGTGTTTTATTGCAGATGAGGACACCATACAGCCAGACAGCTTTTTACACTGCTTTTTTTCTTTTCTTTTCTTTTTTTCTCTTAACAAATAACTTCTTCAAATTTACTTCTTTCTTTGCATCATTTTATGCCGCTGCATCTTTGGCAGAGCTGAATATGGTTTACGTCAGCAGGGATCACAAACCTTCTGCTGCTGAGAGCTTGGCCTAAGGCTGTTACAAAGGTGTGACCCGGGGACGAGGCAGGTTAGGAAAAGGCTCGCTGTCCTGCCAGGGGGTGCACAGCTCAGGTAGGGCAGCAGCCAGCTCAAACCCAGAACAACACCCGGATTTCTGCGGAGTATGGAAGGCGATGCACAGAGACAGCCAACACACCAGGAGCAGCACACTGTGAAGGGCAAGCTCACCCTGGCAATGCTTGCTAACAGCTTCTTCTTCCCAGGGATGCAGCAGCACAGAGACCGCATCCCAGGGCTGGAGCAAGGGGACAGGAGCGGCATGGAGTGTGCCGTGGTTCCTCCTCAGCAGCACCCACCCCTGCCTGCCTGGAGAGCTGTGCTGTGCTCATCATTTCAGGGACACTGAAAATCACATACTGGTCACAAAGAGCCCCAGAGGCACAGAGTGGTGCCTGGTCTCTGCCCACCTCGTCAGCCCCACCATAAACCCCTCTCTGCCTGCGGGGTCAGCGGGTCCCACGTTCACGGACGTCAGCGCACAGCTTCTGTTTCAGTGCTTAATTTACTGCTGAAATGAGTAAGAAATCAGGTGCCCAAACAAGAAGTTAGACACAGAAATGCCTCTGTGGACTTGGCCATGCAAGTCTGGCCAATAAATATCTGAAATGTCCCATCCCCTGCGAGAGCCTGCTCACACTTGGGCCCTCGGAGCCCTTGGTAGTGCTGCAGCAGCAGGATCTGGGTATGGGGCAAGGAGCACTGTCCATAAATCTGCCGCTTAACGGGATCCAGAGAGATTATCCGGCCCCTCTCTATGATTTGTGGATTTGTTGTTATTTCATGCCCATTTTCAATCCTGTTGCAAAGCCCACCTGGCACAGCAAGGTTTGCAGTCAATTTAACCCAGCGAGTGAAGGGCCAGCGGGGCGAAGAGCTTGTTTGTTGTCCATAGCTGTGAGGGGGTTTGATGGTTTACATTTTGCTGATGCTGCCTACCCTGAGCTCAGGAGGGTGGACTGACAACTGCTTGGTTGTCAGAAATTTGCAGTAGGGTTACAAGAGGGAGAGTTTTTCCCTGGACTAAATCCAACTGAAGCACTGACCTCGGCTCCCAGGGAGCACTGCTACTGCATCAGCAGTGTTATCTTTTGGAGAGACACAAAGCTCAGGTCTTGTTCTTTGAGGTTTTACGCAGACTGTACCCCTTTTCTTTGCTGACTCTCGGTGCCCCAACTGTCCCGGGGCAGGTGAAGGTGCTCCCACTCTCTGCTTTTCCTTTCCACCTTCCCTTCTCACGATACGTACTCCTAGTCCATGCCAGTGCAAGTTCAAACCCCTTTTATCCTGCCCAAAGTGTGTGCAGGCATGATCTTGCCCAGGAAACCTCCCTGCTTCGTGAGGGGTATTTCATTGGAGCCATGTAGCTCTTGCAGCTGTACTTTTGCAGTGGTCTGGGTCTGAAATCATTCCTGTGATCAGAAGAGATTTATCCTGGGTTTATCCTGGTGTTCCCACTGAGGCCGCACTGAAAGCAGAGAGCTCAGGGGCACTTAGAGAGCAAGGGTGCAGGAATGGGCTCAAGACTTGCTCTCTAAGCCTGAAGTGTGACCTCTGTGCATCCCTGTCTTTTCCACATTCCCATCTCCATGGACAGGGTGCATGATGGACCAGACAAGAGCCCAGGCAGGTGGGGACCAGGAGCCCAACTCACCTCTGACTTCACCTGTGCAGCAGGATCCCCAGAAATGGGTTACTTTCCCGCTTATTACCCAGCTTCCCTAAAAACTTCAGAACACCAGTCTTGAAAAAAACAAGGTCTCATGCTGAAATTTTCCTTAAACCACTTGGGCTCCCCCGTGGCCCTCCAGCTGCATTCCTGAGATTTAATTATTCTCCTCTCCCCTTCCTTTCCTACTCTGGGTGTTTTGCCAGAGGGTGAGGCAATAGCAGCTCCTCAGTGGCTGATGTTACCTTTCAACATTCCCTGCTCAGGCCTTAGGAAAGAGCTGCCCTCCCATGGCCAGCCCTGACCTTTTCTGTCCCGGTGGGGTCTGGCTGCCAATCCACACCAGGACACAAACATGCCAGATGTGGCTGCAACTGAGAGACATTCTGCTCCAAAGCCCCTTTCTACTGATATTATGATTAAATTAGAAACTACTAAAATCTATGGGTTGGAGTCTGGTCTCATCATCTCCTCTGATAATTTTTGTTGTTTGTGGTTTTGTTTTGGTTTGCTTTTTGGTTTGTTTCGCTTTGCTTTTTTACAGAAGGAAGAGGAAACAAAAGAACTGATGAGTAAACCATTTCCCAGCTTGTAGGATGACAAGTCTGAAAGAGTTTCCCTTGGAGTCAACAGCAGCAGTCCCATAAGCTCTACTGGAGAAGACTCTGAGGAAACAGATTTCTGACAAAAAAACCCCAAACAACCAAACCCTACAGAATTTGTATCCTGTCCTCCGATGTCTGTGTCCCAACTCCCTGCTTTACAGGGATGTTCCTTTGTGTTCTAGTCCCACTTTTGATGCACCCAGATGATGCCAGACCTGAAGGAGTGTTTCTGCACACCCTCCCCACCACCTCTGGGACCTTCTTCTCCCACCTCCTCGCTAAGTTTGCATCCAGTGATTGTTCCATGTGCCTTCCAGGCAGAGGTTCTCACTTTTGGATGGGAAGGTGAAGGTGCTGTTCACTTATTAAGGAGCCAGGGCTCCAGTATAGCCACATGTGGCCTCTGCTGAACCATAAAACAGTATTAAGCAAGTTTAAATTCCTTGGGGTAGTGAAGCTTTTCTCTCCACCTTTTCTTCCACTGATCAGCATCCTACCAGGAGCCTCCAGGAACCAGAAAACAAGGAAAGGGAGAGCAGAAAACAGCACAATAGGTCCTTGGGGATCAATTAGTAAGCCTCTGGAAAGTCTTGGATGACACTCTGTCACTGCATGTTGTTCTCACAAACAAAGGAACCAACCAAACCTGAACTCCGCGGAGCTCAGAGCAGCTGCAAAGACACTCCAGGTAATGCCAGAGGCAGGGACAGAGCACGGGATCTCAGGAGCCCCCTGTCTCCTGCAACCCTCGTTGTCTTTTCTTTTTTGTCAATTCCTTGCCAAGAGCCACTTTGGAGGAAGGTTTGCACTTGGCTGGGGATGAATCCTAGCCCAGTGGCCCAGGCTCCTTCCCCCCCCCCACCACTTGGACTTCCCCAGCCCTGCTCTTCCCTGCAGTCATTAAGCCAGCCAGGTATTCCAGCACAAACCCCTCATCAGACATGCAACACAAAGTGGAAGTGACCCCTGACACTGATTTAAAATTAGACTCGATGAGCCTCCAACCAGGAAACTGTTCCCCCAGCCCCCTTTAAAATCCAGTAAATGAAAAACATTTGGTTGCTATTACCAGTGATTATGATAAGCTACGTTAAAATATGAAGTGGGGGAATTTATCTTTATTTCCTGGGATAACATTGATGAAAAATATGCTGTTCCATCTTGATTTTCAATCACTCCAATGAACTCTGTCGTGCATTTATCTTTATTTGGCTGGATGTGTGTAACTGATCTGGGGAGGGAGAGAGGGCAGGGAGCAGGGACAGGGTAAGACTGGCAATTTAATCTGATGCAGATAAGTTTATTAGCTGCCCTCAGATCTGTTCCTGGCTGGACAAGGCTGCCTGTGGGATATCCCACCAGGCTGCTCTGGGGAGCAGGCACAGCCTCTGCCATGGTGGAACTCCAGCAAAGGGTTTCCATCACTTCTCATTGCACTTAGGGCCTCTCTCTAATAATTTTCTGCCAGACCCTGGGGGCTGGGTGGCTCCTTCTGTCCACGGGGGCTTTTGCTCTGCAGAGGGAAAGCAAAAAACCTGGACAAGTAACAAGGTCCAAGCTAACCCACCTCCCTGCCTCCCCCTTCCCAGGAGGGGAGAGTCAAATAGCGCCAACCAGGTCTCTTGTGCCTAAAGCAGGGTTAGGGGCCTGTCAGTTTTGGGAGAGGTTTTTTGGTTGTTGGTTTCATTTTTTGTTTTGTTTTGTTTGTTGTTTTTTTTTTAAAAATTTTGGTTTGTTTGTGGGTTTGTTTGTTTTGTTTGTTTGGGGGTTTGTTTGGTTTTTGTTTTATTTTGTTTGGGGTTTTGATTGGTTTTTTTGTAGGACAAAGATTTTACAGGTTTTTTGCAGCACAGGCTCATCACTGAATTGCAGTGACACTGCTTGGTGCTGCACCAGGAGCCCAGGAAAGACCTGACAGATATTTACTTGGGAAAACTATGAAACAGTTTTCTGGGAGTAGGATTAAAGCAGAGGCAGCGGGTTCTGCTGGACTGCCCACGAAATCAGCTGCTCTGCTACTGACCTCCATGGGACTGGACTGCAAAGAGTTAATTATTTACGCACATTTATATACATACATATATTTCTGACTCAGAATTGCTCTTTTAAAGCATTCAGGAGTGAGCAGTTTTTCAGGTGGTGCAAAGTTGTGCTGCAATCCTGAGGGCTATCTTGAGTTTCACCAGCTAAGAACCTGACTGAGGGCTGTGGGGACTTTGTGGCCGAAAACCCCAGAACCATCAGAAGAATACTACATCCATTAGCACTCACTGACCTGTCCTGAAAAACATCTTTTTCTAATAACTCTTGTCTATGTTGTGAAGAGCTGAGCTGAAATGAGGATGTTTTCCCCTGGAGCAAAGCACAACCCAGTAGAAGAAGAGATCAGTTCAGCATTTCCCCCCCGCTCTCTGTGTCAGACACTTCACTGAAGTGTGGTACAAATTGTAAATCACTGTGCTGGGTTTGGCTGGGATAGGGCTAATTTCCTTCATAGTAGCTCTTATGGGGCTGTATTTGGGATTTGTGCTGGAAACAGTGTTGATAACACTGGGATGTTTTTGTTATTGCCAAGCAGGACTTACACGTGCTGGCTGGGGTTAACCCACGACAATCACCCAGCCACTTCCCTGCCTTCCCCCGAGTGTATCCTGCTGGTCACACACTCCGTTTCTTGGTGTGGTTTTTTCCCTTTAAAAGAGAAATTAAAAACACAACAAAACCACAACCACCCTCTCACCAAGTACAGCTCAATTTAACAGATGTTTGGTCATTTACAACGAAGTCCTGGTTACAAGATGGGGGAACTTGTCTGGTTCTTGAACAAAAGCAACTATATCACCTCGATGCAAAGCCCTGCCTGGCCTGGGGAAGAGGAAACATTAGAAATAACAACAGGTGAGAGCTGACAGAAAAGACATAGCAGCTCGTTTTGCAGAGCGTGTCCAAAACCATTTGTTATTTATAAACGTCTCTCTCAGCACAGAGGAAACTTCAGCAACGATTTCTCTCACTTGGAGCAACCTGGTCTCGTGGAAAGTGACCCTGCCCGTGGCAGGAGGGTGGGACTGGTTGACCTCTAAATGTCCCTTCCAACCCAAACTATTCCGTGATCCTGTGACCCTCGTATAGGAAGATGTTCAGAGCTCCCAATCACACCGTGATGTGCCTGGCTCCAAACCACAGATTCCCTTTAACCCCGATCCCCCACAGTGGAGTCCAAGGTGAGCTGGCTCCTGTGATGCTGTGCATGTGCAGCAGAGCTGCTTCCAGCCCTCCCTGCACTGCCAGAGGAATTCTGATGGCAGTGACCGTTCCTGCAGTGAGGACAAATGTGCCTGAGGCAGATTAGGGCTGAGAGGGTGGAAAGGCAGCGTCCTGTTGGGACTCAAGGGTGCTGCTCTGGCCAGTGTTAAATGTCCAGCTCGAGCAGAAAGGGCCTGCAGGCAGCCAGGCTCCCCAGCAGGGCTTTAGGTTTAGGTTTCCAGGTAGAGCCCAGAGTCTCTCTGTAGCACGAGCCCCCAGGGAGGAGAGGCAGAGTCTGGGGGAATAAGGGAGAGCATTTGGTGCACAGCAATCTTGCAGCAGCCTCTCTGGTGAAGCTGAACCCACAGCAGATGGGTTATCCTGCTACACGTGCCCTTCTGCTGCTTTTTAGTTTTTCTCCCTGACCAGACACAGGCACATTTGCCCCCTCCTCTAAAAATAACCAAACCCTGCCAAACTCAGAGCATTTCTCCCATTTCTCTTTAACTTGGTGGTCATTCAGTGCCTTGGCTGCAGCCTCCAGATATTTAAATTGTGCAGCCTGCTCCCTTGGCTCAGCACTCCCTGCTGATTTCAGTGGGATAGTTTATGTTTGAATTCCAGTTCTGTTTTGGTTTTTGTTTTCCTCCTGCTTATCAGAATGTTTATAGAAGGCTGCATGTGTCCCAAACATTTATCAGCAAAAATAACCTCCAGGAGACATAACAACAGGCCCTGCACACAAAGTGAGACGCAGCTGAGGATGCCATGGGCGCAGAAGGCATTGCCCCTGGAGACCCCAGTTTGGCACCTGCTTTGCAGCCCAGTGGGCAGAGCTGAAACCCTGGTGTGGGCAGGACAGTGGCACAGGCAGGACACCTTTGTGTCCTCATCAGGACAGCAGAGGTTGCAAAACCTTCAGGAGTGTTACCAGACGCCATAAATGGATGCAGAGACCCGATAAGTCGAGAAGGGTGATAAGACATGTTTCTCTTTTAACAAGAAGCATAAAGAACCCTTTGGGTGGCTTATTTAAAGATGTGCAGAGTCCTTCATCGTCTGAAGTCCCTAAATCAAGACAAAATGCCTTTCTGAAAACAGATATTAGCCAGATGGGTGCTGTGATCCCTAGTAGGCATCTGATTTTTGAATATGTAGATGTAGCTGGGGGAAAAGAAATATGAATTAGAGAAGGACTAAATCCCTTTCTTGTTGTATCTATGGTTGTGATCTTTTGGCAAAAACTACAAAACTCCCTGTTGTTTTGGTGTTTTATTTAGAGGGAATGTGAGGATGGGGAAGAAAAAGGGACTGCACAGTTATTTGTACACCTTGCTTTCTCCAAACAGTTTTTCTTATTCTTGCAGTGTAATGAACTCCAGGACCTGGAATCAGGCTGCCAGCCTGGGGTACACTAAAGCCTGTTTCCCTGCTGGTTGTTCTGAGGGACCAGAATGGATATGGGCTTCTCCTCCAGGAGACACGGACCACAGGAACCACACAGATCCACAGGCAGCTCTTCCTCCCACAGCCAGGGTGGGAATGCCACAGCTTACAGCCCAGAAACTGCTGCATGGGAAAGATGTACTGGCCAGGGTGGGGTTTGCTTTAGAAGACTATGGGGGAGTTTGAGGCTGGCTCTGGAAGGGCCGTGACAGCCAGTCCTTGCAGGAGAGAGCTCACGTACTTAATTCACTTCCTACAACGTGAGCAACTGAGAAGCTGAACCTGGGAATGGCAGTCCTGAGCAAACTTACCCCAGAAGTGCCCCCAACAGACAGATCTCCCCAGCCCAACTCATCCAGCCCTGGGGAGGGCTGTGAAAGACAAGAGGCCACCACGGGCAGCAGAACCAGCACTTCTTCGGAGGTTCCCAGCCCTGCCGTGTCCATGGCACTGCTGCAGCCCCTCGCTGGGCAGGGTTCAGCTGGGTGACTGCCCTGTGGGAGTGATGAACACACCCCAGCCCCGGCCCCAGGCTTGCCCTACAGACCTCCAGGGCTGCAGCTCATTCTGCACCAGTCCATCCTTAGCGCTGTTTTTTGTCTGTGCTGGAGCGTGCGAAGTGAACCCCCTGACCTTCCACGGGGATTTTAGTACCCAAATCTGCTCAGTATTAGCACATTCTTCAGGCCCTGCACAGCCCTTGACAAGATTATTTTTAACAGATGACACACAGCTATTCGAAAAGAAGGTAAATGGTTCTTTGGCTGCACAGCCCAGAGAAGAAATATCTCATTTGGGGTGATGGAGGGGAACAAAGGAGAAGAAAAGGCTGCTTGGGAAAGGCAAATTGGAAAGTTAGCTGGCAGAAAAGGCAAGACAGTTTAAATGAAAAGTGTGAATGAAAAGCACTAACATTAAGGTGCACTTGTGCAGGAGTCACTCAGAGGAGCCACCTCACGGCACTGAGACATCTGTGGGGCATCCCACAGAAACCTCCAGGGGTCAGCAATACCTGGCACTGTTTGTGCCAGGCCTGGGGCAGACCCTGGCACCTGTGATGCCTCCCAGCCCTCAGGCTTTGCGTCACCCAGCACGGACCTGGTCTCTCTGCAGCCAGGGCCCAGGCAAGCCTTGACTCACAAAAGAAACACCGAGAATTAACAGTACCGCACAACCACAATGCTTTCTGCAGAGTCTGCAGTTTGCCCAGGTAGCAGCTGGCTTGGGACAGGGCAGTTGTGAACTGCTGACAGCAGCTGAGGATCCGACCCTGTGAATTAAAAAAAAAAGAAAAAAAAAAAGTTAAAAAAAAGACATTGGCAAAGCCACTTAATGTTCCCAAGCCAAGGGGACGGGTTTTGGGAAATTTTCACCCCACAGAATCATCCAAAGGCGTAGGAAATGTCAAGTTGAGCTGCTGAAGTGTGGTTAAGTCACATGCAACTGAAAAGAGGTTTGTGGTGGAAAGGCAGAACAAGCTGCATGCTGTGGGTGATGCTCCACTGCCAAGGAACAGCCTGGGACACCTCTGAATTCGGGCTCAGGTGCTGCAGGGCTATGGGGAGCTGTAATATAAAGAAGGGCAGTGGGCTGGCTCCTCACCTTGTAGCATCGTGGGTGTGATGGATGCAGCAGTGCTAGGAGGGAAAGGAGGACATCTTTTCCCAGTGTACCCAGTAAATCCAGCCCTGCGCTGGCCAGCATGTTTTCAGAGACTTGCAGATTCCTTGAGGCCCCAGAGCTGGACTGGGAGGGAAGGCTCTTCCTGATGTCCTTGCGTTGCCCCTTTCTTGGCCCACCCTCCTTCCAGATGAGAAGAACTTTCACTGTTAATTGCCAGCATCTTGTCCTACAGATGCAAACCACCACTGAAGAACAGCGAAGGCAGCACAATGATTTGAGCATTATCCCCAGCCCAGAGAGAAGGCTGTGGCCTGGAGAACTGCTGTGGCCTGGAGAACCAGAGGCAAAGGGGTCATGGTCTGGCAGGTGTGTTCGGGGGGAGCAGATCTGGGACAGAAATATGCCTACCCCTAGACAAGGACCAGCCAGAAATGCCTCTAGTTGGACATTACCAATCTGGGACTAACCCAGGGTGATAAATAGAACTTCAGCAGCAGGACGTGGTGAAGGGATGGGCTGTGAAGCCCTGGGATGCCACATTACAGAGCCACAGAGGTGCCATTTCTCCCCTGGCTGACCCCTGCACAACATTCCAGGTGAAACTCCCACCATAGCCTGAAAACAGCACTTTGTAAGTGTCTGGTGCGGGACCTCGTGCTGCAAGAGGAGATAAAAGAGCTGAATCTCTTTTTGTTGTTGTCCCTGCAAACCAGCCACAATAAATTATTCCAGTGGAGTGACTCGGTTTTCATGGAGCTTCCCTGCAGGTGTTGAGCTTGGCTGATGGGCCCAACCCCTCCTGAGCTGTTTTGTCAGATTTCCACCCAGATGGCAAAACCTCTTCTCTTGGAGACCTGTGAAAACAAAAAATGAGGTCGCCTTTTATTCTCTGCTCCTTTTGTGCTTCTTAATGTGCAAAAAGGCCATGCCTGGGGCAAGGACTCCTTGCAAAACCTCTGCTGGGCAGAAGGCAAAAAAAGAAACAAAAAAAGAGGGGGAAATCACAGACAGAATGAAATGGAAGTGGAATAATATCCCAAAATTTCCTGGAAGTGTTAAACTCTTTCCAGTTCAAGCCTGGCACTTTTACCCTTGACAAAGTCACAGGCAAGGCAGTTTGGGATCCCAAACTGAGGAGCAGAAGAGTTACTGTAAATAGTTGCCCAGTGCAGCCCACCATGGAGAGCCAGGTCAAACCCCCCAGCTTCCCCTTTCCTTCCTCTCAGCTGTTCCTTATATTCCAGTGCAGCCCTGCCAATCATGCCAAAATCTGAAGCAGCAGGCTCATAAATTCTGAGACTGGCTTAGAAATCAGGAGAATTAATGGACTCTGGATTCTTTTTCACTGACTCCTTGGTTTTGGCATGTTTAGCCACACTCAGGACATATATATGAGGGTTAAATAAACCTGGGGGTTTTGTTTTTTTCCCCCAGGGAGGGAGAAATGGAAGTCCAGATACTCGGCTCCTGGAACGGAGGCCTTAAGAAAAAGCATAAACACCACGACTGGCACAGTGAAGTCACGAGAGCTGACAAGTGTCTGGGCCTCATGTTTCAAGAGTCATTGTTCTGCTCTCATTAACTTTCAATATCTAAGCCCATCAAGTCCAACCATTCCTCAGCACTGCCAGGGCCACCACTACCCCATGTCACCAAGGGCCACGTCCACAAGGCTGTTAAATCCCTCCAGGGATGGGGACTTCCCCCCTGCCCTGGACTTCCCATAACAATGCTTGGTGCTCTTGACACTTGGCACCTTCCAGGGGCAGGATGTTGTCCTTGGTTTGGAAGGAGAACAGGCAGCACTGGGCTCTGGGCTGAATTGCATCACCTGGGCTAAATCAAACTGTGCTCCAAAAAAGCAGGAGTGGTGTTCCCAGGACACTGCTCCGAGCAGTCCACAGCAGAGGCCGCGGTGGCTCTGCAGCACCAAAGGCCCAGAGCCACTCAGCGCTAACTCACCTTCACTTCCACGAGTGCCTCCGACCTCAAATGGGGAACACAAGAGCTGAAATATCTTCCTGGAGGTGGGCCAGAAGGGCTGTTTTATCATGATCCCCTGGTGCCTGCCTGTCCCTTTAGAGCTATAGGATTGCTGAGGGGCGAAGGGGGAGACGGCCCATTTTCTTGTCACCCATGAAAAAACAAATTATTTTAACTGGGCACAGGGAAAAAGAAAACCCTTTTCTCCCTGTGGTAACAATAAAAAGTTCTCTGGCATTTCCTCCTGGATACTGCAGCATCAAGCAAGCATCAGTGGGGCTCCACGAGTTCATAACCCGGCAGCCCTCAGCGTCATGCAGGGTCTGTGGATCCATGCCAGGTCTGTGGATCCCTGCCAGGTCTGTGGATCCATGCCAGGTCTGTGGATCCCTGCCAGGTCCACGCTGCCACAAAATTGTCAGCTCCCCAGCCCAGCCTCAAGGACGGTGACTAAGGAAGCTGTTTCCTAAAAGAGAGCATATATTTTACACCTTTCTTGCCCTAACTGAGCAGATCAGCTAATCTCTCCCCCTGGTTCGCGGCTCTCCCCAGCTGGGGCAGAAGTGGCTGATCAATGGACATTCTCCCTGCTTGGACTAATGTTTCTTTATGCAATGAGGGTCCCTAATATGTTGCATGTGGTTTCCATTTGGGGCTTTTTGGGATCTTTTCCAGGAAGTTTCAGGTCATTACCTCAAACCTTCCTCAGCTGAAAAGGATTGAGATAATAACCCACAATATCCTGGGGGTGGGTGGGGGGGAGAGAAAAAGAAAGAAAAATTTCTATAATGCGTTGAAGACAAGGGAACGAAAATTGCATGCAGGATAGATAGAAGGAATGTGGCCTTTGGCCCTTCAGCAAAGGTGTCATAAAATCTGCTGTATTGAAGCAATATGTCAAAACGCAAGATCTTGGGCAGGGAAATCAGATTGTACAATCCCGAAACCACAAAGTAGTGGGGCTGATCCCCAGCCCTGGTCGACTTTCCCCTAGCAGATCTGAACATTAATTAGTTGAGAGGTTTCATTGGGATAATGGCTGGCTTTTTAGGATAAAAGAGAAGCAGAAAGTGCTCAGTGCTGAGAAACCCCTTTAAAAGCTTCCGGTGTGATGGGGGCAGCTCAGAGGTGTCATAAGTAATCCCTGACGAAGGAAGGGCAGATTTAAACCTAAATCTAAGCTATGAGACTTTATTTCTCATCTCAGCCAGCACTACACCTCACTCTGCTATTCACTGCTTTTCCCTCTTCCCAGCTGAAAACTGCCTTGGCTACAGGAATGGCCATTTACATCCACTTCGTGTTCTCTGGGTGGGAGCCAGCTATTTACTGACCCACTGAACTCAGGCTGCAGCCAAAACTGCTCAACACCTACAGCCCTTTTCAAGAAGGGGGAAAGGACTACCTTGCAGGGCCTCAGGAGAGGGGGGGTGGGGGTATTTACAGCCCCAACACAGGAAAATGACTTTAAAAGTGTGCTTTTCCAAGGTCCTGAGCAGTGTGCTCCTCCTGCTTTCTCCTGGGGTTAGGGGTGCTCAGCAGTTTTAGTGGCCAGCAGTGAGATGCCCTGGGCATTTTGTGAAGATTTAACCCAAAAAATATCTGCAAAACCCTTTCAAATAAATCTGTAGGGATCTGCTTGAAATGGTAGAGAATGAAGCCTCCCCTAAATGGAAACCTCAGCCTGGAAACGGCCATGTCAAAGCAGTTAAACATGTGCAGACACCTCTCCTTTCTCCACTCCCCATCCACACCACCTTTGCAGATAATATATTTTCTTAACATCCAAAAATAATGATACATCATTCCTGTACATCAAGGACCGATATCTCAGAGCTTTCTAAGACTTGAAGCAAAAGGCCATGTTTTGTATCCAAGGACAGAATGTATTTTCCTTCCCTTTCCCATTCCTCCTGTGTTTCAAGGTGCTGGTGTCATCACCTGCCAGCACCATCCTGCACAGCCATCCAAAAAATCCTGATCCCACCCTAGGAAGCAATGAAATCAACACAAGATTCAGGAGGTGTTTCTGGGACAAGACACATCTTGATTTTCCTTTGTTTTCTGGTTTCTACAGAGCATCAACTGGCTGCAGACTGATTTTGTACCTCTGGCGTTTTCACTGCTTGAACACCCATTTCTGTTTGAGTGATGAGTGATTCCACAACTCTTTTTATTGAGGGCACTTCCAGAAGATACTTTTATTGACAGAAAATCTTTTAAATCACTCCTTGCTTCCCATTTAAAGCTCCTTTTTTCCCAGAAACCAAGGCATGTTTTCCCTTTAAATGCAAGATGGAATTTCAGGTCATCTCTGCACTTATTCATCCTGTGCTTCAGAAACCCTGTAGAACAGCACTACATTCATGTGTCAAAGATTTGCTGAAAAAACAGTTAAAATAATTTTCCCAGATTGAGTACTGTGCTCTGTAGATTTAGGGGAAAAAAAAAAGTTTTGAGGGTGTGGGATATTCTCTCTTTTGGAGCAGAGCAGAAGGTTCTTCTGTTGTGTGATGCAGTTTGAAGCCTCTGTGTCTGGTTCTGGACAGGCCTTTCAGCAATTGTAATCAAATCCACACTCCTTGGACTAGTATCTGAAACCAGGAACAGGCCAAAAAGCCTGCAGACAGAGCAGCTTCAGATTAATAAAGAGTTTAGATCCCAGTGTAACTCCAGCAGGGACTGTTGGCTCTTCTGACCTGTGAGCTGCAGGCCACTTAACGTCAGCCTCTTACCTGTGCACTAAGCCCAGTCCCCTGGGTTTGACTGCAGCCCGTCCCGACTGCACAAACCTGCCTCTTTGCAAAGACACAGGGCAGACCTTCCACTTCCCTTCCCTTCCTTTCCTTTCCCAGCTCTCACTGCCCTCACTTCCACACTTTATAATCCGGGTTTGTCCTGCCCTGTCTATGACACATCTGCTCACATTTGCTTTGCTTTTTCCCCGCTGCACAGCCCCTGCATTCTCTTCTAGGACAAACCTTATGTGGGAATCAAGTCACAACCCAGTTTATCTCTGGATGGCTAAACAGAACGAATGCTTAAGTTTCTTTCTGTAAGATATTTCCCTTTTCTCTTTTTTTTTTTTTTCAGCATTACAAGCATAAATTCTCTGTTAACTCCAGCCATCTCTAGAAGTCAGGTATCAACACCACATGATTATCCAGGTCTCTTTTGGACAATGGGCTCATCTCTAAATGGGATTATTTCTGCCTGCTGCGGGTGTCTCTCTTTAGCTGTGCAGGAGAAAACTTTTGCCTGCTATGTGGCTGAAATCTGTTGGGATAAATCCCACTCCTAAGGCTTGGAGAAATGCCCTGCAGGCCTGAGAAAAACCCATGTGATGAAGAAATTGTTTTGTAGTGAGAGATTTAACCCATCAATCTGCTCAGCTACCTGACACTAACTCTGGTGATGATTCTAAAACTTCGATGTTCAAGAAAAAAAACTGCAAAGCTCAAAGAAGTCACCTCTCCATTCTTGCTCTCCAGCACCTTTCCCATTTCCAGCATGGGACTTTTCAGGAGTATCGTTCGTCAGTCTTTCCTTTGCAGCCTCAGAGCTTTGGAAGGAGATCCCCAAAGGTTCCCTGCACGTTGAGAGGACCTATCCATCTGCCTTCACTCATCCTAAAATACTCTTAAACAATGTGTTTCCCTTAGTGGTCTGTGTAGCACAGTATTATTTCCTTGTTCATGTGTTTCTGTGCTTTCCCTGGTGTATCTCTTTATTTGTTTATTGAATTATCCTTTGAACTTGCTTCTGCTTCTTTTCAGAGACCTTCAAAATTATTCTTCCTATGCTAATCTTCACCTTCCTTTCAGGCCCCACATTGGCCTGTGCTGCCCTTTAATCCTACCGAGGCTTAACAACGCCGAATTTAAACTGCAAGCTCTTCCAAGTATTTCCAGTTTTCCGCAGTAAAATTCTCTGTGCGTCCTGAGATCACAATCACGGCTCCTCTGGGCGTTTTACATTCCCTCTGAGTCAGCTGAGCACAGGTCAAGAACATTTGCTGTTGCCTCTTCCAGCACTTCATTCCTGCCACGCCTTGCAGTCCAGCAGAGCTGTGGTTCCTCTTTGTCCGAGATGCTCTGCCTTGGGATCTTCCCTTTTCCCCCTGTCCCCACCTCCAGACCACCCCTTGGCTATTGCCCAAGTGGCACCAAGCACAGCAGCTTCTCGTTCTCCACGCCTTGCTGGCACTCAGCACTCTTTGCTCTCTCCTGGGTTTTAACTGATTTGAGTCATTCAACTCCCAGTCTGCTCTTACACTTCCTTCCATTTTCTTTTGTGGCTGCGGTCCCAAAGGAGACCAGAAATAGGCCATAAACCATCAGTTTTGGCACTTGGGTTGTTCCTTCAGTCCAAGCACTTGGCAATCAATAATTTAAGCTTCAGCACGTCCTGTCCTCTGAGGTCGAGTTCGCTGCCCCATGCACTGACTCCGTGCTGTGGGGACATCCCAACCCTGTGCTGTGACAGGGGCTGGCAGAAAGGGTCTGTATTGCTCCTGCTGCTGCACTGGCCACAAGTCCCTGTCAGGACACATGCACGAGGATGTTCTGCAGTCCTGGCTCAGTCTGTAGAGCTCAATGTCTTCCAGCGACCCACTGCCACCTCCACAGACACCGTAAAGCACGTGAACAGATCAGGGCTGGGGTGCACGGGTTTAGGTGCTTTTTCATTCCCTGGTCCCTACCTTCCATTTACACAGAAGCAAGAGTATTTGGCAGATAACATCTCCTCCAACGGGGTACTTTGCTCTTGAAGGCCACCTGGTTTAGGTCTGGGTTCAGCCACGAGAATTGCAGTGTCAGACGAGGGTAGGAGCTGCTGGAGCCGGTGGGCTGCCCGGAGTGAGACGGGGGGCATTCCATGTCCCACACCCAGCACACACACACAGGTGCACGGCTGGACACACGCACACGCATGCAAACACGCCTGGCCCCTCTGCTTCTGCCTTTGCAGGGAGCTCCCGGCTTTGGTGCCAGGGAAGGTGACGGAGCAGTTCACCCTCAGTGCCCTCACTGGCACGTGCAGAACAACCAGGGCACCAGGCCCAGCAGGCACAGCTTTGGAAAGGCAGGTCCTGCTTGACCAACCCCTTCTTGAGCAGAAGTGGTGCCAAAAGGCCTCTTCTTCCCTGGCTAAACAGGGTGAAAGGTGGAAATGCACCCAAATATCTGCAGATATACTGTCCTTAGGCCCTCTCTCCGCCCGGGAGCTACCCCAGTCTCACAGCTGCCTGCACATCAAATAAACCCCAAATCCTCACTGTTGATAAAAACCCCAAACAAACAAAGCAACAAATCAAGGGAAAGAATTGCCTGGAACATCTAAAATGCAGGATCTTAGTCTTCTCATGGAACTAAAATTTCCAGCCTTGGAAAAATCCAACAGAAACAGAAAAATTCCTCTAACCTTTGCAAAAATATGTTCCCTTTTGCCAGTAAAAGCCATTCCTTCTCAGCACCATTTGGATAATTTGCCTCTACATCTTGTTCATCTGTCACCTCATAGGCTTCAGATTTTTTTGTGTTTTCATCACTGGTCTGTATATAAGAAAATGAGTGGGGGGAGAAAGAGGAGGCACAGATTTTGGCAGGAAACCCTGCCTGGAATGAATATAAAACTTTGTTTTATTTAAGTGATCTGGTTGTGTGAGAGAGAGAGAGAAGAGAGAGAGAGAGAGAGGGAAGGGAAACAAATAAAGATAGTTTTTTTAAAACTGAGTGTGAAAGAAATTCCCCAGAGAGACAAATAAAGGACTTTTTTATTGCTAATAACACATGTTCTGGCATGAGCTTTCCGCGTTTTTAACCCACCTTGAAACCAGTGAATTTGCGCTTGGTTGGCTTTGTGTTTTTTGAAAAAAATCTTTCTTCAGGCTTTTTAATTGTTACAGAAAGGAGAAAAATGGTTTAAAAAATGCCACCTAAACTCCCCCCTCCCCTTAAAATACCATCTATCTTCTTGCTATTTTTTTGGAAAAGCTGAAGGGTGAAGGAGTGATTTCATTCCTTCTCCTCATCTCACAACTGATCTCCCCAAGGTGCTGCAGTGGCTTTATCCTGGCTGATGCATGGGGAGTTGGGCTGGGCTAACAGGAGGGATGGTTTAAGCAGCTGTCACCTTGGTCTTTGCTGTTCACTTGACCTGGATGGATCTGATTGCAAATGGAATTTTATGAAAAAGGGGGGATAAATCGGAAAGGAAATAAAAAGGAAAGGTCAAACACGTTCTGGCCTTAACTGTGCTGCCCACTCATGTCTACGAACAGATCATACACAACACACCAATTTGGGACAGGAATGCATGTGAACCTACACTTTGAGCACACCTTTGACCAAGGAAGGACCAGAGTATTTAATCACACAACGGTTTGGGTGGGAAAGGACCTTTAAATGTCACCCAGTTCCAACCTCTGCCACGGGCAGGGACACCTTCCACTAGACCAGGTTGCTCCAAGCCCCGTCCAACGCGGGTTCAAGATGAATATATGCAGGAGGTTTCGGTGCCTTTCTGGCCTAAACCACTTCCACCCAAGCCTTTTGGAGCCTTACCCTTTCCTACCTCACAGTCTCCAGCACCACTTTTCCCAGCCCCATGGGGATTTCCTGGAGCAGGAGCTGCCAGGCCAGGCCAGTGTCTCTGTGGTGATGACAAACATCTGGGAGAGCAGCAAGGGAAGGGGCTGCCAAATTCTGCCTCTCGTGAGCTGAGCGAGACTTGGCCGTGTCCTTACGATAACCCAGAGCTTTCTGTGGGCGGTGACAGGAGCAACAGACACTCAGGACTGTCCTCCCTTCCCCAGAGGGGCCCAAGCACTCAACACTGCTGTCTGAGTGAGGCTGAAATCAGAAAAGCTGAGCCCAGAGGTACCCAGCTTATGTACAGACACCGCAGACCTGGGTGACATGGGGAATGGTGACACTGCTGTGCTGCCTGGAGGGTCCCCACGTCGGATTCTCAGCTGTGGCCAAGAAGAAGACCCTATCCCACCTTTTCTCCCAGCCTGAGATATGTTTGTCTCACGTGCTGGACACAGAGTTACCAGGGAATTTTAGGATATAGGAAAACAAGGCAGAAGGGAACTTCTTTGCAAGAAGGGAAGGGAGAGGGGGAAGGCAATGAGCCTCTCAGCTCAGCTGTCCTTGTCACACAGCATGACAGCAAAGGGGACCTGGTGCAGCCCCTCTCCCACTCACACAACCAGGTTCCCTAATGGGGGAAGAGTTCCGGGCTCCTTCGTGCCAAGGGGAAGCCGTGGGGAACAATTTGCTGTTCAGGCAGAGTGGAGCAGAAGCAGTGATGGCTTTCACTTCTCTAGTCACCATTGCTCCATAAATCCAAGTAAAAATGTGACTTGTCCCTCTCTTAAGATCCCACGTGGAGCTCCTCGCCGGGATCCCACGGGAAAGTCAAACACAACCCTCTTTCACTGGGGAGGAAACTGAGGCACACAAGGTAAAGAAAATGAAACAAGTTCTTGGAAATGCTCTCGGGTGCTTTGTGCTTATTCCTTCAGTGCAGAGAGGCCAAAGCAAACGAAACCCGCTGGTCCCTCAGCTCCTTTGAAGTTCCAGCCATGCCATTGTGGGAGCCTCCATCTGAAGCTGCCAGCTTCGAAGAGCTGTGTTTTACTGACACCCCCCTGTTCGAGCCGGCAGGAGTTCTGACTCCCAGCACGAGGGTGCACAGATCAGAGCGTCCTGCAGCTATTCCCCAGCCAGGGCAGCACCTCCCAGCCTCCTCTGCAAGGCAACAGGGATGGCTTGTCACCCTGAGCCCTCGTCTGCCTCACCCCCTGGCTGACACGGGCGCTGCAGCACTGCCTCCCACACACACTCTCACAGCTTTTCTACTCCTCTCCAGTGAAGACACTGGTGGAAGTGAAACTCAATCCGAAGCAGATGCTGATCATGATTGAATTCCCCCAGACGCTATTATCTCATCTCACAGCCAGTAGCTTTTATTTGTTGGTGATGCTCTGATGTTCTTCGCCTTTCCTTCCTTTCCCCTGGGGATCCATAACCATGTCTTGTCCCTGTTTCTTCTTAGATGGAAGCCAGTTACCTGTCTTCAGACACAGAACACGTATTTCCATCCTCACCTTTCCCCCTCCCTGCTTCTTGTTGTAGAGATCCTCCAGCAGTTTGGCTACTGCATGTTGTGATCTCCTTACACCCCTGTGGCAACAGCGACACAGCCACCCTGGAAAAAACCCAGCAAGTGTCTAAAGGACAGTAGTGCAGAACTTCAGAGACTCCTACCACCAAATACAGGGGAAATTTGGGGCGTTGTATCACTGACTTAATGTCTTTAAGATGCATTTGGCAAGTTTTTTAAGGCTACTTACCAGTGCACTTGAACTTTGGCTTTCTTCCTCTCTTCATGTCTCCCAGGTATAGGTATCACCTCATAAACATCTCACACCACTGCAAGTTTTCTTTTCATACAGCAAAACACCCGGAAGACACGTGTGACCTCACACCTCGATCTCTGCAGGGATATCCACGCAATCAAGTTTCCATGCAGAGCAAAGCAGACACCAGGATAGCACCTAATGAAGTGCACCAGGTACCCCACCTCCAAGGAGCCCAGCTGACCATCTCCTTATCTGGCCCAGATACACGGTGGTTCCTTGGCAGTAGCTGCTCACACACTATTTGAGTTTCAGCCTGGAGAAGAGAAGGCTCCAGGGAGACCTTAGAGCCCCTTCCAGTGCCTAGAGGGGCTCCAGGAGAGCTGGGGAGGAACTATTCCTTCCCCATTCAAGTCCAATAGCAATTTCTTCCTCCCACATATTCTTCTGTTCCTTTCATATTTTCTCCTGGAGGAAAAGATTAGTAGACAAATAAACAAACCAACAAACCCCTTTGAAGCCTAACTGAAGGTCCCAAATAATTTGCTTTGCTCCAGAAGCCTACTGAAAAACAAAAGAGATCAAAAAGATAACAACTAAGTTGGTGTTGACCCTAAAATTAGCTTAGCTGGGACAAGGGCAAAGCAAAGTTGGCAGAGACAGGCTCCAGGTTACTTTTCTTTGAAACAATATGTGACCAGGCCATACAAGTGCCCTGAGGGCTAAAGGATGGCAGGGCTTAAGTGCAAGGCACCAGCCAGGCCCCCTGGTTTGCCCTCAGCAGCCCTTGGTGTGCCATGCAAGGGGAAAAAGGACACATGAGCTCTCCCAGGTTATTAAAAGGAAGAGAGCACCCATCCTGCACAGAACACCTCACTCATTCATTGCAGCACGACAGGAGAAGTGACAGAAGCCTATTATTTGATTGTGAGATCCCGCTCCCGTCCATCCTGTTGTCCTGAGGGGAGAGTTTGGTCTCCCTGTTTGGTTCTGTGCTCAGCTCTGCCAGCCCCTCTTTGCACCTGCAGGGCTCTTTCCTTTGCAGTTCCCAGGCCTTAATTTAGCCACATTTTGAAACTTTTCAAAGGGCCAGTCTCATGGCAAAAATGGTTTTAAAATTGATACCTCCCAGACTATCAGGTATAGCACAGGAAAAAAAAAAAAAGGAATATTTGAAGGGGAATACTCTCTATGTCACTCTGCAGTGTTTGCTTCCCATTTTTCAGCTCCCAAGGGCAATGCAGGCTGATCACCACCAGTTTTATGCTGGCCTGTTTCCAGGTGCCTCCAATTTCATTTATATTCAATTTCCACATTGTTTTCTACAGTTTCTCATGGGCTGATTTAGAGAGGCCACAAACATAAGCTCTGAAATTGCACAGGGTGAAGAAAGAACCACTTCT
Source organism: Cephalopterus ornatus (assembly GCA_013396775.1). Lineage (NCBI taxonomy): Eukaryota > Metazoa > Chordata > Aves > Passeriformes > Cotingidae > Cephalopterus > Cephalopterus ornatus. The sequence goes on from VZRE01001321.1 coordinate 144,351, forward strand.
ATACATGAAAAAATACCAAGAACTTTATATTTGCCTGGTTTTCCTATGGCTTTAGGGACTCTGGGCAGTACAGAAACCCCTCAACTCTTCAATGAACACATGATGCCCTGCCCTTTATCCTAAAAAGGGTTACACCTGTCCTGGTGTCCCCCCTCCACCTCCAAAAAAATCTCTCTCCCTATGTGTTTGTTATATGAAGGGAAAAACATGTCACGGGAATCCAGCAGGAAAATGCCATAATCATGTAAATATAGGCATAAACATACACAGAAAATGCACATCAATAGGAAATCCCATAACAAGTCTCCATAGGCAGCCAGCCTGGGATAATTCATAGCTGTCACTTCCCTCCCTTACCACACTGCCCCCACAATTTGCTAAAGCCCCGGTGGTCATTATTCACTGCAAACTACACAGCTGGATAAACTCAGTGATCAGACAGGTCTTTCCTATTTCTAATGGGAATCCTGCCTGAACTCTGGCCTGCCTGGGTAGCCCTGGGAGAAATTAGCTGATTAAAAATGTCCAGAGGGGAAGCTGGAAGTGGGAAGAGTTTTGTTCTTCTAACATGCAATTGGCAATGCAGAGAGCTAGTGAGTTATCACGAGGCACTGCAGGACCAGAATATTTCATTAAGGCTTCTGCTTCCTGCCATTCATGGTCTGTCCTACAGGTTTAATACAGTCTGAGCTGGGGGGAGCGGTGTTTCCCCAGCCACTGTCCCCAAGAAGATCAGGCTGGGTTAACGCAAAGTTCCTTCTGGTTTTAAGCTCAAGGTTAGGATTTGCCTTCCTCCGGGCACAGGGAGTTTGGGTTTATGTGTGCTGTCCCCACTCTGCTCAGCTTTTTTCCTCAACAGCATCAGACTTTGGCAACTCATCCCTGCTTTCTTTGTCCCTTCCCCATTGGCTTGTCATGGAGTAAAAGATCCATTTTCTTTCCCCCAGGCTTCTGTTTGCTACACTGAGCTGCCAGGTGTGTTAGCAGCAGTGAGAACAGCGTGTTTCCCTTGTCACTCTGGTGGTTGGATGTAATGGCAATAAAGCCGATTTTAAGTCCGTAACCATGGGCTGAATACTCTTTGATACTCCAGAAGAAATCAATATTGCACGAAAAGCTGGCTGTCCTAGTGCTGGGAGTGCACAGACTGCTCTGGAACAACCATCATCAGAGAATTCGGCTCAGGAGAAGCATTTGCACCCATAGATTTAGGACCAGATGTATGAGAGCGGAGCAATCCCCCCTCACAGGCCTGTTGGGGTGGTTCAGCCGTTGAAGTCAGTCCTTGTCATCCTAACCATGAAGAAGACCTTTTTTTTTTACCGTATGAGCAATGTGACAGGTTCTATCACAGATCCTAGTCCACAACCTTAGAAGAAAGGTTGTGGACTAGAAGAGAAGGGACAGAGACCTTCATCTCTTGAGTTCTTTGCCTGAAACTCAGCTCCAGGCTTTCCTTGTGTTCTGTCAGATGTTTTTCAACCCTGGTGTTACAAGTTCCGACCAGGAGCTTCCATCAGCTCCAGGCACTAGACGGATGTGTCCTCCTCACGTGTGCCCTCCTCCTTTGTTCACCTGTCACCTGATTTTCCTGCCTTTGGTAGCCCAGCTTGTAATCCTTCTCAGCAGGAGTCTGTGCTAGGCTCAGCCTATTTCTGATCATATTCCTGCTTTAGCCTCTTCGGGGCTACTGTGACATAAATAACACACTCTATTGACAAACAGTTGAGAAGTTCCCCAGGTCCCAAGTCTGCTTGAACTGTATCCCAGCTCAGGAATTATCTCGCAGGTGAGATCCCCTTCCAATCCCACGTGGTCCCACCAGAAACTCCCACAGTTTCTTACACATGAAAATAATATTAGGAAAACATTTAGTGTAAGCTTTGCTTAATTTAGTAGAATTTAGAAGCTGGAGGAGCCAGCACTTCGCGAAGAGCCAGCACTGCACAGACCACCAGCAAGTGCTCCACACACCTCGGGCTGGGAAGTGAGGAGACACATGGAAGTCATTATTTTGTTTTGAACAAAATACCATCTGGGGCCAACATTTGCTGTCTGTTACTTGTGAGTAAATCCAGAGAAACTCCACCATGTTCTTTAATAATCAGTCTTGGGACCAATCTTATTAAATATTTTCCCTAATGAACTTGGCAGAAAACAACGAGACGCCTGGTCAGGAGATCTGCTGATGACACGAACTTCAGGGGCTGGATTGCTGCTGCAGAGGAGGGTCAGAGTAGGATATGGGAAGAGCTGGATCACCTTACAGGAGGGCTGAGTGAGAGAAAGGGGTGAATTTTAGCAGAAACAAGGAGTAAGACGCTGCACTCACAGACTAAGGTGGGAATTGGCTGATTCAAGGTAACAGCAGAGGAAAAAGGACTCGAGTTAGTCTGAGAACAGTGACCTTAAAAAGAACAGCCGAACATTCAGACTTTTATGACAGTAAATGGAGACTTAGTCAGTGCTGAGAACCCAGAGCAATAACAAATTAAGTAAATTAAGTAAATAAGAAAGAAGATGTATAAAATCCGTAAGTTGGCTGAGGTGCCCCCTAAAACTCCCTCGGCTATATTGAACAGGTTTTGCACCACCGAATTGAGTGGAGCTCAGAGGAAAGCACGGGCTTTATAAACATAAAATACATGTTATAAATCCCCCCCTCCATGTTTATGTTGCAAGTAATTATATGTTTGGAGTCTCTGCAGTCAGTGGAGGAGAGTAGGGATTTGCAGGATATGATTCATCTTATCTCAGTAGATAATTAAAACAGACCAAATGGTCTCTGTGCTCCAATTCTCTCCTTCCACTCCGGTGAGGGCTCAGGGCATCCAGCTGGGATGGAGACTTGTACCCTGCAGCCATCCAAGCCTGGGTGAGGCAAATCCCACCCAGTCTCTGCAAGTTTGGGTTGCTTTTTTACTGAATTTCAGTCTGTACTTGCACTCCTTCCAGAAAACTGCTGTGTTACTGCCATGGCTTGGCTGCTGCCCCCTTTCCTCAGCTGAGAAAACCCCAAAGAACCCCAGCAACCGCAGTCTGAGTGTTAAAGCACCTCGGGAGATCTCACGCAGCATGAATTTAAGTTATGAGACAACATCTCCAGGAGCCACCTCAGTCTGGTTTGACAGATCTTTCTGTCTTTCAACATCAACATTTCTTGGATTAAGTCTCCTCAACCTCATGATCCAAAAGAATTTTCCAGCTTCTTTTACTCATTCTTTGGCATTGAGGGAGATTCATAAAATGATGTGAAAATGGGCAATGCTGGGGGGTGTGTGTGTGAGTGTTTGTACACGAAATATTTAATAAGCCATTGAAAGACTCGGTGAGTGAAGATGCTTTTCATGCCAGATTTGATTTCATTTGGGTTGTTTGGGCTTGGCAGTAATAATTACAGAAATCTTTGGGTTCAGCTTAGAGAAGGGGTGTGAACAGGAAGGAAGGAAATGGAACTCTCATAATTACACTAATAAGAAAATGAGCTTGTTTTATATGACATGATGTTAAGAACTACTGCCAGTTTTGTCAACAATGACCTGTAGTCATAACTTCATGTTATTTTTTTCATTTAGTCTGAGGCACCAAACCTGAGTTTCTCAAATAGAGTGGAGACTAAAGTCCTTGTACGTGGTGATTTGAGAGGTGGGATCTCTATGCTGTGCATGATGCAGGAGAGACAAAGCGGTGTTTAAGCTTCAGGTCTCTGAAATCGGGCCATGGCTACTTTTGAAGTGGAAAAATTAACAGATGGCTTTGAAGCAGCAAAGGAATGCAATTCTGGAAAAGCCTTTTAGTAGCACCAAAGGTGTGAATGGGAACATACGGCAGAGCACCTGTGACAGCAACATGTTCATCTGATGGCTCAGGAGGTCCCTCACTCTTCTTAGTCTCCTTTTGTGCATCAGATTATAGTGTAACTATTTTCCTTTCTCCTGTCTCCTCCACTAGCACTTCCAAAGAGATGATGCTAAAGGGAAGACATTTTCACTCTGCCTTAATTGGTTTGTTTGGGCCAGAACGGGATGTCACAGAGACCCTGGGCCAAGCTGTCATCCTGGCACATCATAAGCAGCCACTGGTATTCAGGGAGCAAATCAGAGCTGTGTGGAAGACAGAGAAGAGAGAGGAAAAGTGTCCGTGTTGGGCACCAGGCTCGGACTGTGGTGGCCTTAATTCTACAGATGGGCTCTGCCTCCTGCCCTCTGCAGATGGCCCAGGTAGTGTTGTTGATAAACACAGCAGCCCATGCAGGATTCTTTTGCTGGGACTGCTTCCCTTTATGCCTCAGTTAGAAGGAGGCTGGGCGCTCATTTTTGAAAGCCCATTTGCACAGTGGTCATTCCAGAGGTCCTGGGCTTTTTAAGTCATGCCAAGGATGGCTGGCTAAAGAAGGAGACCCCCCATCTTCCCTATTAGAGGCATTTCTTAATGCTGAACACCACCCAGCCAGGGATTACGTAAATTTCAAAGTATTTTTTAGCCAGGGTTTATGTCAACTTTAAAGTTTGTTGTTGTTTTTTTGTTTTTGTTGTTGTTTCAAATAGCCGCAATGTATCTGTTCTCAAAGTTACCATTTGAATGTGTCAAAACCCATCATGGACAGGAAAATGGGGTTCCTTTGCCCTGGGGCTTGTGCAGAATTTATGGGTTCTCTTCTTCATGAAGGAGAGGGAGGCTGGGTGGCAGACCTGGGGCTCCTTCCTGCCGGGCCAGCACCTTTTTGTTCGCTTCCTCCTGGGGAAAGCGTCTAGAAAAAAAACCTGCCTCCCCTTCAGAGGGGGATCAGTCTTGTGGGCAGCTCAAGCGCTCTGCAGGAATGTTCAGGGTCTGGGAAACTGGGAACAGGGAAGATGCCAAGGCTGAGTCCCAGCCCTTGGGCACAGTGGGCAAGGCACGAAGGCAGGAATATGCTGGGGGTTTGTGCAGGGTCCTTGAGGCAGCCTCCAGCTTCTTCTCTTCCCCTCACACTCTGAGCCCTGTCCTGAGCCCCTGTAGGAACAGGGCCCCTTTCACAGTCCCTTTCTCCGTGCTCAACTCGCTCTGGAGGTGGGGAGGTGCCTCTCCTGGCTCCAGTGGCATGGAGCAGTGTGTCCCTGATCCAGCCCAAAGCTGCCTGCCCGGGTGAAAGCACAGCATGGGGAGCAGGACAAACCCTCCTTCTCGGATGGTGCAAACCTCTCCTCATTTCCCACAAAGTGCCCAGAGAGGCTCTGGGTGAGAGATAAGCCAAAAGCTGACACTGGAAGCTCACAGAGGAATTTTTGGCCAGAGTGCAAACAATCTGGTTCCCATCAGCCCTTTAGCTTATTCATTCCCCTATCAACAGCCAGATGTTCACTGCACAGCTCAAAGCTGGTGAGTAACTCTGTCTTCTTGGCTTGCAGGAGCTGCTGTCTGTGCTGTGGCACTGAGGGAAGGGCTGTGGGTCAGCGGGGAGGCAGCCAGAGAAACGGGACCCTTTGCACAGAGGGACCCTTGGCAAAGCTGCCTTGGCAGGTATGTATGTGCTGTACTCAGGAATCCCTGAAGAGCTGCATTCCAGAAGGGCCGTGTCCTCGAGGGGGAATGCCTTTGGAGCTCCAGGGCAATCAGATTCATCAGTGGGTTTGCAGGGAGGTCGAGGAAAGCCTGACCATGGCTCTCAAGCCCATGAGTTTCAGGCTCAGGACAGACTAGCCCAGCGAGTTGGGCCACAGCACCAAGTACCTGAGAAAGAAGGGAAGAAAGTTCAGCCCTCTGGGCATGAAACATGCTGTGCCAGTCATGCTCAGGGTTGGGCAATTGTCCCTCGTTGGTTTCCTGGAGCCAAACACCTGTGGCTATTGGACTGCTCAGTGTGGAGCCATGGGTTTAGGAAGTTCCCAAGTGTTGGGCACAGAGCCGGTGGCCAGCACCGAGTCACAGGCCACAGGCCATTCCTTTGGAAGTCAGGGCTGTGCTGTTTCATTTTCATACCTTTCAGAGGAAAGGTTGTGCTAATCTCAGACCTCGGGCACAATCCATGGGGCTGATGGAAATATCTGCTGAAAGCCGCATGACCACATCTGATTTGGCAATAATAATTAAAAAAAAAAAGGGGGGGGGGAAGAAACCTAAACATTTGCTGCATATAAACAGAAAAAGTTGCTTTGTTTTATACCCTGAGTGGGCTGTTGCAGTTTATAGCAGACAGACAGAGAACATATGTGAACCATCATGTAGATTATATTTATATTGCCTAATGCTCAGGTTGGTTTGTTTGGCATTAACAACAACTCGGGGCTTCCTTTCCTATAATGCTGGTTTATTTTTAATAAAATCTTGCATTCGCATCATCTCAGCCAAGAGATCTCCTGGGCTGGAGTCAAGGGCAAGGAAGGAAACCTCTGTGAAATTCGTTTCAAATGTTCTCCCTCCTTTCTGCAGGCTTGTTTGGGCTTGTTTCCCATTATAGATAAATAAATAAATAAGAGTTGTCCCTTGATTGCTTTTGACAAAAGCAAGGCAAGCGAGAGGCTGGGAAACGATTGCCTTGGTTTTCCAGAGCTGACACCCTGAGATGTGCTTGGCATGCCACAGGGAGAGCTGGCAATGAGTGCCAGCACAGAAATTTCGGATCCCAAGATGTTTTAGGATCACCAGAAAGAGCAGCTTTGCCCTCCTCTGTGGTGATAGTGTTTGGAGCAGTGTGTGGGACAGCAACTGAGAGAACTGCTGGAACCCTGTACTGAGGTTCTACTTAGAGAGATGAGCATCTGGGTGCCAGCACCTTGGTCAGGGGATGTCATGCAGTAGCTTTGGAGTGTCATCCTGAGCCCATTCTCAAAGCCAGGCTCACTGTGTCTACAATATCCAGCTCTTGTCTCTAAGTAACTTCTGGATGACTCAAAACAAGCTGGACTTGCAGTCTGGGAAGCTCAACTGCCCACAGAGAGTGAAAGGAAAACCCACAGCAACCTTTCAAAGTGTCTCAGAGCTGCCCTGAAAGGGCAAATCTCGCCAATGTTCTGTCTCCGGGTATGTTCACACTCTCACAAAAGACAGGGGTGGAGAAAACATCGAGTTCTGCCCTGTTCACGCCACTGGACTGAGACAAGCTCGGCTGTCCCTCGTGCCAGACCCCCGGTTAGTCAGTGCCAGTGAGCTGGGAACTGCAGCCTGTGCCCCGAGGGAGAGGAGCACTGACCTTCTACAGGGCACGGGGAGATGGAGGTACAGGGAGAAGAAGAGATCTTTGTGAGAGATGTTCACGCAGACCAGCGTGGGGATTCCAGGTCCTGGCACTCAGTGCCTCCTTCCCTCTGTTGAGTCAGACTTCGGTGTATTTTTCCTAATTTTCTACAAAGGATTCCACTTGTGCTGATGGGAACCGGGAAATGGGTTTGTCCCCTACGGCAAGGCCCGGTCCATCACCTTCCTTCTCGGAGACATGGGAAGCAAAAGCAATTACCTTTAATCTCACAAGCCCAATCAATCCCCATTGCTTCTCCTCCATCACACAGATGTCAAACCAGCTGTGGCAGGAGCAGAAAACGGGCTTTGCTTTATGTCCAGCTGTTAGGAAAATCACGGAGTGGAGAGCCCACATTTGGGATCTTTTTTCTTTTCAGGGCTGTCAGTCAAATAAAACAGCAGGTCCCTAAAATAGTTATGAATAACCATTAGTAGGAGAAGACTTTGAAAATGTTCCTTGTTTATACATTTGCCGGAGGGTCTAAATCCTGGTAGAGCTTAGAAAAATCCACCGTTTTCATTAAGCTTTCAACTCTGCTTGGGCAAGAGCTCTGCAGCACAGCATAATAAATAAATGTCATGCCACATGTATACACGTTCTCTTCCAAGGCTGTTTTCAATTTCTCTTTTCAGGCATGTTTTGCCCTGATAGTTCCCTTTGCTGCCTGCATAAGAACCAGCTTCAGCACGTCCCTGAAAGCTTTCCAAACAGAAAGCTCATTCATGTCCTCAACCCTGGGATGAGTAACAGTCTGAGCCATGTACCTTAGGAGCCATAAAGCAGAGTGGCCTGGATTGGAAAAGCTCCTGTCTCCCTTCCCACTTTTTTTCATGGAAATAATATTCTGAAGAAACACAGGGTTTGAAAGCGATGCCAGAAGGGTCCTGGAGGGTCTGAATTTAGCAGCCTCAGCCTGATCTTGGGTTTTTTTCTGCCACTTCGCTGCCCACATCACGAGCTAAACCCACAGGGTATTCGGGGCCACTGCAGGGAGGCTGGGCTCCCTACCAGGGAGGGTACTGCAGGAACCCAACAACGGACCTGCTCACCTCAGCCACCCCATCCTCGTTGGCAGGACAGCTCTCAGATCTTCCTGGCACCTTCCCACCCCAGCCCCTGGTGGAAGATGTGTCCCCAGCTGGGCTTTGGCCTTTGCTCCACAGCAGAAAGCGCTTAACAAAGACCCATGGGACCACAGACTCACGGAATGGTTTGGGTTGGAGGGGACCTTTAAAGTGTCACGTCCTCTCCAGGGAGCAGGGTGTCTTCCTGCAGGTCAGCTCTGCGTGGTGCCCACGCCCTTGCTGGCCAGAACCTGAGACTTCTCAAAGCCTTGGGGCAGATTAGTCCTAAACCCACCAGTTAAAGCCCTTGAAAATACTTCCCTGCCATGGTCCACGCCACACAGGAGTGGCACTCAGATGACACAGGGCAAAACACCCAGGGACATGGAGCAAGCCCCTGATGCTGGTGATTTTGGGATGCACGTAGCCTGCAGTGCCAGCAGAGGCAGCCCTGCCGATGGCTTGTGCCCCCAGGCGCGGGGGCCACCTCGAAGTGCCAGCCTTGGCATTGCCTCTGTGTGTCAGGGGAGGGACCAGAGGGAGCCTCAGCTGTCAGGGATTGATTTTGTCTTCTCTTCTTGGCTGGGCTTTCCCACAGAACAACAACCGGTGTTCCCTCTCCCCTCTTTTCTTTTGAAGGATCTCCCAGCAGTGAAGCCCTCCGGAGGGAATGAACGCATGACGTGGGTGGGTGAAGGCAGAGGCCACACCGCAGCACCTCCTCCTGGGCACACATTAATGGGGCCCATAAAACACACCCCGTTGTGTCTTCTGGCTTAACTGTCAAATGGTTTCCAGATTTAAAGCCCCTGAAGAGAATCTTTTAGAGCATCTACGTTTGTTAGGTGACATCAAAAGCAACTGTAAACATAGGAAATGGGAGCTGCCATTTCATACTCACTGACACATCTATCAGTGAGGGCTTTGTTGTTTTTTTTTTCGTGTTGGCCTGATTCCATCAAAAAAAAAAAAAGGAAAAAATACCTAGCAGACAGAAACAGAATGCACCAAAAAATTAAAATGAGTTTTCTTTCCCCAAATGGAGACCTGCTGATGCTGTAATGGCCCTGCTGAGCTCTTTCCCACTTGTCTAATTATAAGTGTAATTATAACTAGATCTTGGGGATTGAAAAGCATTGGTCGCAGTTTGTAAGAATGCAGAGCAATCTGGGGTACCTCAAAGGTTTGGGGAGCTCATCCTGAGGTATTTCAAAGTTGTTTTAAACTCCACATGATTAACTCCATCCCTTTGCCACGTCTCAGGCAGGGAACTCAGAGATCCTACAAACACTGGCTCCGTTTCACCTTGTTTCAATCTCCTTTTTTTTTTTTTTNNNNTTTTAACACAAACCACAGCAGGGTGGTTCAGTAACTTTCTTCAGATGTCTCCTTTTTTTTTTTTCATCACTGCCTACTTCAGAGGTTCTTGTAGCTATTTTCGTGGCATCTGGTCCTGATCACGAGCAGAGACACAACAACAAATTTGCTGGAGCACAGCTCTGATGTGGGGTGGTCTGGAATCAGAGATGCTCTGCTCACAGTGCCCTTTGGTACCAATCCTGTTCCTGAAAACACCCCAGCCTTTCTCCTAATTCCTACCTTGAAAAGTTTCACCAGGAAAGGAAGGAGTTAAAAAAGAAAGGACAGGGGTTTTTGCTTCCTTGGTGGGTTTGGGATAGCTGGGAACCACCTTTGCTTGCTTGTGGACACAACCTTCAGGAGAACCCAGAACAAATCCCAGATTTGTGGGAAACAGCACCTGTAAAATGAAGGATCATTACAATTTTTCCACCCCTTCTTTTCCCTGCAGATTTCAGTCACCAGGCACCCCTAAATAAAGAACACAAACAGGGGTTCCTCAGTTTGGGGAAGTAGAAACAACGACGGAAGTTTACCATGAGAGGCTCAGACTGCAAATTATCCTCTACCTCTTAAAACTTGGGTGCCATTAATGTCACCTTTAGTCCCTGCCCAAGGTCTTCCTCAGAGCCGCAAAGGCTTTATCAAAACATCCTGGCAGCAACCCCAGAAGACCGAGATTCTCCTTCTGAAGGATGTTGCAAAGAACATTTCAGAGACAAACAAACTCCTGCAGGAGGTTTTTGCTGAACACCTTCGCTGCCCACCTGTGTGGTGAGACACTCATCTCCTCAGTCCTCAGAGAGTGGGGCATTTCTCGAGCTCGAAATGTTGTGCCAATTAGAAGGAAAGTCAAGTCGCAGAGTCATAAAAGGAGAGGGCTGGAAGGATGAGGAGAGCCCATCAAGGCCTTTGTTTTGCCTCGAGGCAGGATCAGCTGTTCCTAAGCCGTTCCTGACAGTTGTTTCACTAATCTGTTTTTAAAGACTGCAATTGGTTCAAGACTCACAGCCTCCCCAGGCAACCCACACCAGCGCTTAAGTGGATTTACTGTCAGAAACCTGCCTCTTAAGCTTAACAGAGCTCTCCCAGGGCTCCAGTTAAGACCATGACTTCATGCCTTGTTCCCCGAGGATATGGAGAAGAGCTAATTCCCTTCTTCTTTATGGTCCTTTCTATACAGTCAGAGTGTGAGGGCAGCCCTGGATACCCGCCCCTTGCTGCCTGTTTGATGCCCACTCTGCTGATCAGCCTCAGCTCTGCGAGGAGCTCCCACACACGTTCCCATATACACTTACGCTCACTTATGGGGTGGCTAGACTCAGTTCTTTCCCCGTCTCACTTATGCTCACTTATGGGATGGCTAGACTCAGTTCTTTCCCCATCTCACTCCCAGCCAGCCTACAGCAGGTTTGCAGAATGACCGCTGGGCACATCCAGCAGGAGCAGATGCTCCCAGGGTGCTCTCTTTCTCCTTCTACCCTCGATACACCCCACAGCTGGACCCTCCTAAAGCAGCTGTTATATCTCTCATCTCATCCCCTGTCCTGTCTCTCCGAGCACTCACAAACTCCCCAGATGAAATTCCGGCTTGTTTGCCTGCAGCCACATCTCCTCCCACGATGAAAGACTGAGTTAGCAAAACCTTGGGGAATCTCACTGCATTTCGTTCTGGGAAAAGCCTCCAGGCCTTGCCAGCAGGTCCCAAGGACAGCAACAGATGAGGTGGGGGGATCTCTGAAAACTTCTCAGCAAACCTTTGAGTCTTTTGCTAGAAAGAAATCAGTGGAAGTTATTTGAAGAAACAAAACCATAAGGAGGGCTTCTGGAAGGAAGAGATCGCAAAAATCCTAGATTCAGATCTTACTTTTGCCTCACCCTTAGCTTGATATGTTTATGCTGTTTGGCTTCGCTTTGAGCACATTAGAGCAAAACTGGCGTCTGCCTTCTCATTTGTATTTATGCAGCTGTCCAGGAGTGATTAGGGGATTAAAAACACCCCAAAACCCCTGAAACATTGCTCTTCTGACACTGACCTCCTTTCGTTTTGCTCTGGGGTTGGTGCTTTCCCCCCTGGAGAGCACAAACCACATCAAAGGCTGGGATTTTCTGACTTATCCCTACCTTTCAAGGACTTTGGATCCAATCCCAGTGACCATGATGTAAATGTCCCAGTCTTGACTGTCCCACCATGCTCAACCAGGCACAGGCACATAACAAAGGGACAGCCTTTGCCCTTAGGAGGTTTTAGAAGGCAACCTTTCCCCACTCCTGTCTGTCAGATTTGATGACAAGTTTGGGAGGTCTCAGCCTGCACATCTAATGTTTAACATGGGGACATCCTGACAGTGCTCATTCCTTACAGGCTCCAGTGCAGCAAAAATAATGCCAGTGCAGTCAGACAGAAGCACTTCACCCACATCCCCTTGGGGGTGGACCCCCTCACATCTCTGCCGTGAGATTAACTATTTCAATTCGGAGTGTTGGGGCACCACAGCAAAGAGCTAACGGAGCAATGTGGCAAACACTCCTTTTCCCCTGGGAAAGTGGAGGTTTAGCAGCAGTCAGGAAGGAATCCCCTCTTCCTTTTGTGGCCAAGAGTTAGTCCTGGACAGGAGGAGTGAAAGCACAGCTCCTGAGCACGACTTCCCTGCTGCGCTCCAGCATCACTCCAGCACTGGCACAATCACACCCTCCCCTAAAGCTTTGGGGCTTGGTTTTTTTCACTGATTCCAAGGCAAAAAGAGCTGAGCCCCACTTCCTGCCGTGGTTTTTAAGGGGCAGGAGGGAGGCAAGCTGTGTAACACATGTGTTTTGCAGTAGGACATCTTCCCTCAGACCAATCCATCACTGTCCGTCCCTGCTGGGCCCTGGCGGCAGGTCACCAGTGGAGGCCCCGGATCCACCACCTCTCCAGAAGCGATCAAAGGGGGAAATTGGGAACAGCACAAGCTTTCCTGGATGGGATTACAGCCCAGCCAGAACATGGGACATTCTGAGAGATGCTCCTTTTCATCCCCCTGAAGTGGGCTCATTTTAACTCCCCCCTGCCATGCCCGGAGCTCATGAGAGACACAGTGGGGATGATTTTGGGGGATTACACTGTGCACTTCCAGCCCAACAGCCTGCAGCAATCTGGGGCTGTGCAGGGCTGTCCTTACACAGGAGCAAATGTACATCAAACGTTCAGGGAGCAAACTCTAAGTAAGGCTCAAAGGTGAGGTGAGACCAAACTGCACTCAGAAAAAATTACAGCAGAAAAATTCCACTAAGAGAGATGAACACAAGCACACAGCACTTCTGTCTCATGGCACCTCATCCCTGTTGGGTGGTCCTGGGTGCCAGGCAGGGGGGTGCCAGGCACTGTCCTCTGTGGCTGCCCTTAGGCTACAACTGGGTGGAAAGGAGTAACTTGCTGGGCTGGGTTTAGGGCTCCCGAGTCTGCAAATGGTATTTCCTTGGCAGAAGAAAAACACTTTTCACAGGTCCATCTTCTCCTAAAAGGTGGAGACGTGCCCGGGGCTTTATCAGGTTTCTAGTTGCGGAGCTGCTGCAGCAAGGTCTGGGCTGATGGTGACAGAAACAGGAAAACCACACCGCAGCTGAGACACAACTTGCACAAGGGAAAAGGGACTTTTCTTCCAGAGAAGAAACCCTCCAAAGAAGGGAAGCAGATGCCACCAGTGCCTGGTAGAGTGAGTGACAGTCCACGGTGCGTTGCAGGGGCAGGAGGGACAGCCTGGGAGATGGGGTGGGCAGCGGGAGCCTGAGCACCCCCAGCTCCGGGGAGGAGCCATGGGGATGCTGAGCTTCTCCCGGAGCTCCTGCTGTGCCCTCCCAGAGGCACGAGTGTCCTGCAGGGGCTGGTGGCTGTGCCAGGGATGGGCAGTGCCTCAGGCACCACAGCCCTCCCAAACCCCTCCTGTGCTGCCTTGGCACTCACATGTCACGTTTCACAAGTGAATTCTGGCCTTCCCAGCTACAAACTGCCTTCCTTACCTGCTCTGCCCTCCTCTCTTTTAAAACAATCCTGGCACTGCAGGAGACTTTTCACCTTCGTTTGCTGCCTCCCTGGCCGAGGTGGGGGGCTCAGCGTGTCAGCCGTGTGCTGGGCTTGTCAGGGCTCCTTGTGAGCACCTCATATATTGCGAGCACTGACTCCCACAGAGGCTTAAGATCCATGGCAGCGTTTTCCAGCACTGCCTTGTTGCTTCCAATTACCCTGACATGCTGCTGACGCAGAGAAGATCCATGTCTCCCATCCAGAGACCCGCCGGAAACGTTTCCTCCCGAAATCCTTGTCCATCGTCCTCCTCAGGGATGAGTTACATCCTCCCTGTCCTCCTGCTTTGCTGAGCAGCCGGAAACCCGGGCGTAAGGAAGAAATATGTGTGTGCTAAAGCAGAACACGTCCCGTTGCTCAGATGCTGAGGGCAGGCAGAACGTGGGCCGTGGCATGAATCACAGCTGGGGCTGCCTGCAGGAGGGGAGGAGCCCTCAAAGGGCAGCTGGTGCTGATTATCTGGAGAAGTCTTCGCTTTTCTTTATTCCTCCCGTTATAATAGGATCCAGTAATTCATCCCCAGCATGGGCTGTGCGTCTACTCCCTCTGGAACATCCCAGGGATGGGTTAGTAATCCATCACAGGGAGATACAGAGAGCTTTTCCTCCTCTTTGTTTTCCCCCAGGTGATTTTAGGGCAGCGAATGCACTTCTATCACCTGAGTTACACAGATTGAACCTGGTGTGCTCAATCTCCGAGGGAAGGCATCCTCAAACCCAGTGTTTCTAATTAAATAATATGGAAAGACGAGAGGATTGACAAGCAGGCAAAAAATGCAAGGGGTGGAGGTCTCAAAAATGCCTTGCAGCGGAAAAAAGCATCTCCTACGATGGCAGATCACACAATGATATAAATCACACAATAAATGGTCACAATTCTGCCTTAAAATACAACTCAATAGCTGTGTATCTTTCTTTCCACTGTCAGCTCTCACCCTGAAAGACGGGAAAAAGCTTTGCAGAGCCATGCACAGATCACAACTGATCATCCATGAAGTGTGGCACTGCCTGGCCCCAATCAGTGCAGCTGCTGGGGCGTCTGGAGGAGGGAGCAAAAGGTGTTTCAGGCACCATTTGAAGTTATGCTCTGAGAATGTACAGAGCAGCGTCAAGCTGGGGGATTGCGTTTTTCTGGGCAGCAAAGTGAGCAATGAGTGCCACTTTCTGGATGCCAGTGAATGCCACTTTCTGGATGCCAACCTCGTCTCCCAGTTAGATGACCACAGCATGTCAAGGGGTTGAAATGGCCTTTAAAGCCCATCCAGTCCCAGCCCCGCTGCCATGGGCAGGGACACCTCCCACTAGACCAGGTTGCTCCAGACCTTGTCCAACCTGGCTTTGAGCACTGCCAGGGATGGGGCAGCCACAACCTCCCTGGGCAACCTGTGCCAGTGTCCAACCACCCTCACAGTAACAAATTTCTTCCCAATATCCAGCCTAAATTTCCCCTCTTCATGCTGCGCCTGCTGGAAACTACTGTGAGTGCTCGGAGGTACCAACTCAAATGGATCCTTAAACCACACAACATAAACACCCTTAAAAGGTCAGTCCTTACGAGGCCTTCAAGACAAATACTCAAAAGCATTCACCACATCTGAAAAAAAAAAAAAAAAAAAAAAAAAAGGCTTTTTGTCTTTCTCGTGAGAAAAGGTGTTAAAATGAGAGGTGTAGCAGCACTTCATCTTAACCAGGTCAGTCTGTCCTAGTAATACAAGCACAGCCACTCTGTCTTTGGTCATAACTCGGGCTGTAGCAGTGCTCAAAGCAGAGAATAAGGCAACTATACAGCTGCACCCCTAACTGCTAGCAGTGCCATTTTATTGAAGGTGTCTTCTGACACCACAGTTCATAGTTTGGGAGGTGTAACCTGGCTAAGGTTATATGCACAAGGTGCAAAGCTGGGAAGGAGCAGGCAGGTCTCCCCATGGATCCCACTTCTCCGCACCCAGCTCCCTGGCTCATCCCTCTCGGAGCCCTGCTCCAGGGGCTGAAAAGGCTGGTGTGTGCAACCACAGGAGCTTCTCACCCCTGGCTGCTGAGGCCTCAGCATCAGTGCCATGTGGTCAGAAAGCGTTGCAGAGCTCTGAAGTCCATAAAAATTCCTGGATTATTAGTTTAATACCGAGTCTAGTCTTTCCATGTCAGTACATTACAGACCCCCGGCGAGGTGGTTTAAATCCAGGACTATGAGAGAATGTTGTAAAGCCTCCAGCCCACAAGCCTGGTTTTTTCTCTTGGAGAAAGAGTAAAATTAATAAGACAATCTAGAGAATGGGAATAAATCCAGGAGACCAAGCAAAGGAATGAGAGGAAGAGGGGGCAAAGAAAAAAAAATAAATGGGGGGAGGGGGAATGTGGAAAAAAGCCAGAGGGAAAAAGATGGAGGCTGATAAATGGTGCTGCAGAAAGGCATATTGGAACTTTGTTTACAGTCTCAGGGTACCAAAGCAGGCAGGATTAACAGCCTTCAGCACCTTCTCAACTCAGCAAAGCTCGTTTTGCGGAAGAGAAGTCCTTTCCCAGAACTCTCCTCTTTCTTGCCTAACACACATTTTCCGGGGCTGCCACCGCAGCAAGAAGGGCAGCTGGAAGGGTTGCCAGGGGTAACACCCCGCGTACTCTTGGAAAGGCAAAACCACAAAACCAATTCCATCAGATCTCCAACCACCCCAACCAGCCCAGAACACCCCAAAACACCCTGCTGGGGTAGGAGGGCAACTTGTAAACCCCACTTGTGGGGTAGCCAGTCACTATTGCCCCGGTCTGAGGGACAGAGAAGCTGAGCAGACTGAGGGACTGATTCACCAGCTTTACCAAGCGTCACACCCTACCTACAGTCCCAGGACCACGGACCTGTCAAGGACCTTCAGGCCAACTCCCTGCTCAGCACCAGCCACGTGATGCCCAGAGCCTGTCCAGCAGCTGATTTGCCCAAGATGTGGGAGATCTGCCCAAGACGTAGGATCCTAGAAACTCAGGACTCCTCTTCCAACCCACCAGGTGAAAAACCAAGCAGGATGAGCTCGAAAACGTCCTTGATGAAATCCAGCTGCTCCGTGGGTCATTTAGACTTCAGCTAAATGGAGGTATTGTCGTGGCAGGAGGTATGGATGAAGCTGAGGCAAAAGAAACAAACAGTTTACAATCCCCTGTAAACAGGGAAAAAAATAATATCTGAGCAGTTAGAGGGAAATAATTAGTGCTGAATCCAACCCAGGCCACTTATCTAAAATCCCACATATCTTGGGGGCCTTCATCTGAAACGTGTAGCTTTTTCTCCATTTCTGTTGTTTTAAGCGGACTGAAGCCTACAAGATAAAGATTTGAGACACTAATAACTGTGGCTGATTTGTGCCTGGATGTGTTTCAGCCCTGTGTCTCTTAATGCTAACCAGCAAAATGAGAAATAATTAATAACACTCAGAACTCCCCCCTCTAAGTGCGAAGTGCCATTGTTTCCTTCGCATTCCTGATTCTGCAGGGCCCCAGCCCAAGCCAGCAATCAAATACATGTGTATCCCTGACAGCAGCTCCGGCTCCGAGGAGCTCAGGGCTCATTTCATCCCAAAAAAGGTGCTGGGCCATCGGCTGACGAACCGTGTGGACATCTTGAGAGGGTTCTTGCCTTGGGTTTGAGTTGGGACTGTTTGTGACTTGATCCATCGTGTGGGATTCCGCGTTTTCAACACTGGTCATGATAACCCAGCCCCGAAGCTTTAGATGAGCTTCCAAAACAGTTTTGAGGTCGATGCAGGGAGGGTTGTGGGGTCTTCCGCAAACTGTGTCCACGTGGGTAAATCAAACCGCCCCTGGGGTTTCTCCCGGCCACGGGAGCTCCCTTCCCCAGACAGTTTAATTGTTAGGGTGCTCCTGGCACCATTCCAGTGCTTCGTGCAACACCTTCCAGGCACAAACCAGGGACTCCAAACAGGCAGTTTGGAGGCAGCCACCTGGTTTTGGACAGCAAGAAGGAGTAACAGTGTGGACACAAGCCCTCCCTTGCTGTTTGGCCTCAGGAGATGAGCACTGGGCACATTTAATTTACTGGTATGGACCCAGTGACTAAATCCCTCTCTTACCCTCTCTGTTACCCAGTGGGAACATATCATGTGGCAGAGATGTTTAAAAGCCTTCACTCATCTGGAAATCATAATCCCCAAATGAAGTTTATTTGAAGAAATTGTATTAAATGATTACATGTTATTTTTGCCTCAGCTAGAAAGCAAACTGTTGTAGTGTTGCTGAGAGCCCCTCTTTGGTCCAGATTTGTTTGAATATTTTATCTGGACTATCAGCATCAGGGGATGGCAGCTCGTTTGGCTGCCCTGCTACAGTTGTCTGCTGATCGGACATAATTTATTAAGAGTTTGACTCTTTATTTAGGTTTATTTGTTACTGTTTCTCCTCTCCATCTCTTGTTAGGCCCGTGTATTACCCGTCCAAATTGTCTCTTTATTTACTTTTTGCATTTTGCAGTGAAGATTTGAAACACATATTAAAGTTCAGAAGAGAGAGCAAGACCGCTAAAAAAAATAACCCAGATAGGTTGCCAAAATAGTGTCACTTGTGTTGTGTACTGGGAAAAAGCTGGACTAGACAGTTGTGGGGCTGATTCTTCTCCCAGTGAGAATAAAATGAGGGGGGAAAACCCCAAGGAGAACCCAGGCAAAGCACTGACCTTCAGTGAATGCAGAGATTTGCAGCTGAGAGGGGGATTTCTGTGACGGTGCAATCTGACTGCAGGTCTCCGTGGCACCGATGGATAATTCAGCACTGGACAGGAGCCTGCATTTGGAAGGGACAAATAACAGCTTGATTTCAGTGTTCTAACTGGTGGAGGCTCAGATCACGCCCCGTGTTGTGTTCAGTTGTGGCTCTTGGCTCAGCAGCACGGCCTCTGCAACCCCTCCTGGTGTGGGGACCTCTGGTCCTCTGGTCCTGGCAAAGCCATCCCATCCTGCTGGCATGCCCCCGGAGGGAGCACCCCTTGGCTCAGGTCTGTCCCTCCCCAGCAGCTCCCCCCGGATTCCCACCTGTGCCGCACCCAGCGTGAGCTGCTGCTCCCTCCTTCCCAAGCCTGCCATCCCTCGGCTCTTGGCAGCCCTTCCCTGGGGCCAGTTCTGCATCTGCTGCCCAGCCCGGCTTTCTCAGGTGTGTTCTCTCCCTTGGCCAGGGCCGGGGTGAGCAAACGAAGGTCAGGACACAGCCCTGCTCGCTCTGGGGCTGGCGGGCCCTTCCCTGCCCCTCCTGGGTTTCATCTCAAGGAGATGAAAGGGAGAGCTTTTGGGGCACCCCGAGAGAGAGTGAACATGAGGTCCAAAACATGACAAAGCTGTGAAGTGACTGACCCCTCGGTACTTAGAAATAGTTTTAAATCATAATGTGCTTCTGTTCTGTGTGCCGTTATTCCCTGCTGCAAATCTGACCAGTGTGGTTGTTTTGTAGAGGGGCTTTTTTATCCCCCAGATTCTGGAGGATGAAGAAATGTCCCTCTGCTGTGCTCGTACCCTGATAGGCGCAGCAGACAATTTCTGTTGTATAAAGTCGAACTGCAAACATTTCCTTTAATATCCCATGGCCATAATTACACTGCTCCACCGTGATTCTCTAACTCTTCAGTTAAATCCCTTTAACGAGCAGGATAAATGTCAGCCAGCTCCCATGATCTGTATACTTCCAAAGTTTCCAAACCCATCCTTATCAGCTTAATTTGTCTCTTTATTTCTCTTACTAATGACATATTTAGAAAGGAATTCCATATCCTGGCAGATTTAGAGGCATTTATTAATTACATCCTGCTCTTTGTTTATTAATGAGCCTGGGCTCTCGTTTTCCCCTGTTATAGTTGTGGAGAGCTTTTATTCCCCTTTAGCCCTTGCACACTTAACATCAGCTCAGAAACGTTTCCTTTCTTATGCCCAGAGATTTTCACTGTTAGTTTAATTGAGCAGAGGTTCATCTCAAGTAGGAACTGACTCATTGTGCTCTCCACAGCTGTCAGCAAGTCAGCAATAAGAAGACACTCACTGGGCCCAGGCCCAGGCCAGCTTGAGAGGGAGAAAAAAGAGAGTTAACACTGGATTTCTCCAGTATATTTGCACAATATACTGGCACAGCGCAGGCCGGAACTGTTCCAAAGGTTCCAGGTGTCACCACAATAGAAGTAATCATCAATAATCTATTATTATTGTTATTATTATTATTAGCATTAGCATTTAAAAACAAAAATAATAACAAAATAATATTAATTAACGAATAATGAGTGGTGGAGGTGATACGTGAAAAACATGGGGAATTATTTCCACAAAAACACAGTCTGGGCTGCTTTCCTTTTCCAAGGGTCCAAGGACAGCTTCTTGTGCAGCCCAAAATTCCCTCCCTGCACCATGGGAGCTGGGGGACCACGTTACACATCAGGGCAGACTCGGCTTCAGGAGCTGCTCTTCTGCCTGCCTTTCTTGTTCCTCCCCAGGCTGCAGGACTCCTCCTTTAAACTACCTCTTTGATTTATTGTGCTCTGGCACTTGTGAGCACCTGGAAAGTGTTTTTGTCCCATTAATTTCAACTTGGAAGTTTCAACGTTTCCCAGAAGAGAAATAAATCACTCAGGCCGGGAAGACACACCCCACAAACCTCCTCCCGTGTCTGGGTCCCCCCTCGCCCGTCTTCCACTTGCTTTTCCCTCCTACTGTTTCCTTCGCCCTGCTCCAGGAGGGAAGAGGGGTGATAAATGTGCCACACAAGGTATGAACTTTGCATACCAGCAGCGGCCAGGTCCAAAGGTCTCTTTGCCAAGCACCTAAATAAAGCTCCCTGCACTCAGCGCATCTCCCGTTGCCGGAGGTGAGGACTGTGGTCCCAGGAAAGAGGGCAACCAGCTGAGGGGTCTAATCCCTGCAGGGATCTGCCTCCCCTCCTAAACCATGATGGACAAATTAGATGTACTTGGGACTGAAGGAAGCTGCTTCAAAAACCTATGAAGTGTTTGTCTAATCAAGACTTGCGAAAACTTAAGTTTATTTTAAAGATAGCTTCAATCCCCAAATTCAAGCCTGGGTTAAGGTTTTCCACAATTTGCTTAGTTTAGTACAGGAAATACAGTGAGGGAACCACTTGTGAGTTCACTTTACCGTTTTATTATATAAACTTCCCCCCCAAGAAATTAGATTTACATGGTCATTCAGTCTGTCATCTATCTGTTCCCCATAGATTTCTCCACCTGCTGATTTTTCAAACAGCTCTGACAGGAAACTGAAGGTCTCCAAAGAAATTATGTTCCTATTTCCACATTAAAATAATGATTCAGAAAAAGGAATGATTTCTATCTAAACAATTTCTTGTTAATTTTTATCCTATTAGCTGATTTCTACAGGGCAGGTGATGTACATAGCAGATTGTAGTAGACAAATCGTACAAAAACCCCCAGGGAATTCTAAAGGTGAAACAGAAAAAAAAATGGGCAATCTTAAAATAAATCAGTTTAACAAGCCATCAACTTTGAGACATAAATCCATAACAACCAGACTCTGCTTCCTGCCATTCTTTGCTCTCCTTGTTTCTGTCTGGATTTGAGTCCACTCAAACCCTGCTGGAAAGGCAACTCCCTCTGGCATTTCCAGGCTCTCCAGAAACATCTGAGTGAAAAGCGTTGGAAATTTTTCCAGAACACACGTTTTCACGGTGGTTTCCAGGGGTGTTTTGCACACTTGTGCATCGCAGCCAGGAGGCAAAGCATTCCAGTGTGGTCCTCAGCCCAGCACAGAGGCCAGAGCAACCAGTGCCTGACTGTAGGGACTTCAACATCACCACCTGTCCCGAGGGTAGGGGAAAAAAACAGGGGGAAAAAAGGACGTTTTCTTCTAGACTGGAGGTTGAATTGCTCAGTGATATCACCAGGAGTGTCTGCAGGAAACGACTCACCCCGACCCAGACTTTGGCAGTACGTTGGAGGAATTGCATCACCAAGTTTCTCTCCCTTGTACTAAACATAAAAGTAATGAAAGTAAATGAGACCAGAAAGACAAATCATTTCAGTAAGAAAGCTGCAGAGAACCCAAGTCTCCTCACTTTATTTCCTCCTGCCCCTGCAGAGTCACAGCACGGCCCCCAAGAGCATCACAAAGAAGAGTCTTGCCCAGTTCCAGAGGTGCAGCACGGCAGAACTTCATTTTGCTCCTGACTTGGTCAAATTCCTCCGGACTGAAAGGATTTCCTGGGGGAAAGCCAGCCCAGCAGAGGGGAGAAGCAGGTGTTTTATGAGCCAAGACAAGTGTGAGTGCTGTCCCTGCAGGGCCGTGGGGCTGTGCGGGGGGACACTCAGCCCAGGGGGCCGTGGGGAGTGAGGGGGGTTGAGTGTCCCCAGGGGTGCTCCAGTGACACCCCTTGCACACTGCACTGCTAAGGGCACCCACTTGGGAGAGCACAGTAAATAACACAGCTACTCCATAGCCCTGTAGTGCCTTTCATCCCGTATCTCCCCACAGTGCCCAGCGTTCCCGCTGCCCCCAGCACCGCCGCGCCCTCTGTGCCCTGGGGCAGGTAAGGAAACTGGGGTTGTGCTATTTCCAGGAGCCTGTGACAGGGGCCAGAGTAACAGCCAAGGGTCCCGCCACCCATTCCCCTTTGCCCCACGGGAACAATGGGAAAAAACTGGCCGGGGAGGTCTGAGCCCGCGGAGAGCCCGTGCTCGGGTCAAGGGGCGGCCCAGAGGTGGCTTCTTGTGATCCCCCAGCAGGGCTAAGTTCAGTGACAATGCAGGGGAAGGACAGAAGATAAGAAATCATAATGAACCCGTGACAATGACAAGACCTTCATCAAACACTTGTGAGCTGTGAAGCAGCCTTGGCCTCCAGAGAGATGAGCGGGAACTGAGAGAAATCCTTCCCAGCTCCAAGGACGAGACCCATCCCTGAGGGACAGCCCTTGTTCTCTGCCCAATAGCAGCGCCAACATCAGAGTGAACAAAGACCCACAAACACCAACCTTTTTGCTCCAAAGCTGTGACAATCCTCCCTTCCCCAGCTCTGACTGCAGTGGAGCAGACTGTTAACTCCAAGTTGGGCTTTTGTAATGAAAAAAAACAAGGAGGAATTCATAGCTTTCTGTTTTCTGACCTAGAGCTGGGAACACATAACCCCCACCCTCCCTGTGCAGCTCTAAAGCGTTGATGTTAGTGAAATGTAAGATGCTGGGGAAGCGATTCCTCACAAATATTATGATGGGGTTGTCATGTTGCAGTCCATGTGGAGTGATATATGGACTGAACAACGAACTGACCTGCTGGGACCCAGCCCCAAAACACGAGCCTGCCTCTCACTGAGTGCTCTGCCTGTGCCAGGGGTTGTTTCTTCAAAGTGTGTCCTTTGGGGACCGTGGGGAAGGAGGGATGGAGGTGTGAGAGGAACAGACAGTCCTCTCCCAGGGATGAAATTGCCCATTACTGCTCACTCTAAATCAAACAATATAAGATGGCTGAGGGGGGTCTCTGAGGAGGCTGAAGTGGCTCTGCCCAAAGGAGGGAAAAAGGAGAGGGGGGCATAGGTTAGTTTGTGTACAGGAGGAGATTTCCTCGGGAGTGAAAAGTTAAAATCTTCCCCCAGTACTTGTTCCTAAATCTGGGATTTCAGGGGCTGTTCTGGTCCTCCTGTACTCACCCCTCCTGGGGCAGACAGTGCCCAGTGAAGGTGGCTCTCGCTGTATAGAGAGAAGCCAGGGAGTCCAGAGGAGCCCCACTGACAATTTTACCCTCATTTCAGACACAAAAGAAACATCAGAACTCCAGCATCCCATAAAAACAAAGACACCTGTTTTAATGATATCCATGTCCAAGTCCAGGGCAGCTTTACGGGAACATCTCCCACTGAGAAACAACTGCAATACCAAAACTCCCCCAAACATTGGACACCAGCTCTTCCAAGGCTGGCTGTAAACCTGTAGCTTTGTCCAACTTCTTTTCGTGTTTATAGGAATTAAGGAAAGAAGAAAACTCCAAAAGCCCATCTGGTTGTCTCCTTTCTCCTCTCAGGGAAGATTCCCATATCTGGAGTTTATTTCTGTTCTCTAGGACCAGACTTTTTGTTTAGCAGCTCACGGGTCACGTCCAGCCTGCCAGACACCCCAGTGGGCTCTGTGCACTCCAGAGCAGACAGCCTGGGGAGCTTGGGGAGCTTCCATGGAGTTCCCACAGTGCTGAAATCCAGCCCAGCCAGGCCTCCTGTGTCCTGCTGTGGGATCAAGGAGAGCACCGAGCAGCAGCAGGACCCAGCAGCTCCTCCACTGCCTCTCTCGGTCCCTGCAGAGAGGACCCCTCTCCTCCCACCTCGGGGTACAGTGGCATCCCTGGGCAGCAGCTTAAGCCCACCTGGAAGACTCACAGCATCGTGGTGTATGTTCCCATTTCCAGCTGGAGTGAACACCAGGCTCCTCTCGGGGACGCCAGGACCACCGTGGTTGCATTTCAGAACGCACCTCAAGCAGGACCAGGCTGCTGGTGCTGCAGGGATGCACAAAAGGCTGTGGTCCCTCTTCCCGTGGCTCAGGCATTCCTCTGGCTGCTGGTGCCTTTGAGCTGCAGGATTACCTCCCGTGGGAGTGCTCCAAACCCAGAGCACTTGAGCAGCAGCTCCTCCAGGAGCACGTTCTCTGCAGGGGCAGGAGGGCTGCACACCATGGGAACTCCAGGAACCAGCAAAGCCCTGGGCTCTGTTCACCCTCCCAGTGGCACATTGCATTGGGGTGCTGCTACTGACAGGCTGCAGGGTGACCAGGGGGCTGTTTTGAGGGTGAAGAGTAAAGAATAAAAGTTCTTTAGACATTTGGAAAGCTGTCCGTGGTTTCCCTTGCAATTGATATTTTCTCTGCCATATGGACAAGAAAATACCTGCCAAGAAATAATCCTGCACTGACATGAAAGCAGCCCTGCAGAGAGCATTTCAATCTGTGTGCAAAGGCTCCAAATCCCAAGGAGATATGGGACCATTTACAAGAGCATGTAGTGCCAGGACAGGGGAGAATGGCTTCCCACTGCCAGAGGACAGGGTTAGATGGCATATTGGGAAGGAATTCCTTCCTGTGAAGCCCTGGCACAGGTTGCCCAGAGAAGCTGTGGCTGCCCCCTCCCTGTAAGTGTCCAAGGGCAGGTTGGACAGGGCTTGGAGCAACCTGGGCTAGTGGAAGGTGTCCCTGCCCATGGCAGGGGGTGGAATGGGATGATCTTTGAGGTCCCTTCCAACCCAAACCGTTCTGGGATTCTATGATTCTAATCCCCAGGTCAGAGAGAGATGTCATTTGCAACCCTTTCCCAGGACTCTCTGCTGTGCCAAGTCACTGCACCCCAATGATCCTTCGATGCACCTGTTATTTACCACCGTTTGCGATTTGGAGTCACTTCTACAATTCTTTTTGTCACAGAAATCCCCACCCTGAAGCGACACAAAAGGAATTACAGAAAAATCAATGTTTCAGGCTCCAGCTCCTTCTGCATAAATAGGATATGACAAAAGGAAAAATATAAGTACATGACTCCACTGCTGAGAAATACTGAGGGCTGCAATTCCGCTTTGCTGCCAGGGCTAGACGAAGGTGGGAGTGATTTGTTGCATCCTAAGGAGATGAAGTTTGTACAGCCACTGCTGAAGCCTGTGGGAGGGGGGTATATCTGTCTGACAGACTGTCTGCTTCTCCTCCAGCAGCTTTTTGAGCCCCCTCACAAATTTCTAACTAATTTGACAGAGAGGCAGCAGTCTCCAAAATACTTGAGTTCCAGCATGTTTTGTGGAGGGGGGGTGTGGGAAGACACGCATGTGGATGAATGTGCCCACTGAGGAAAGGCCAGTGTATGGTTTCTGTCCTTACCAGACCCTAAAGTTGTACATGGGAGAAGCTGTGAACACCCTGCACACTGTCAGATCTTCAGCAAAGCTTGCAGGCAGCAGACAGCGGAGACCCCAAACCAGAAAACTGAAATCCTTTCAGATAGTGGTTCATTGTTACTCATTGATACACAATTAGCCATAAGGAAGAAGTTTTTTACAAGGAGGGTGGGGAGGCCCTGGCACAGGTTGCTCAGAGAAGCCGTGGCTGCCCCATCCCTGGAAGTGTCCAAGGGCAGGTTGGACGGGGTTTGGAGCAACCTGGGCTAGAGGAAGGTGTCCCTGCCCATGGCAGGGGGTGCACGAGATGCCCTTTAAAGGTCCTTTCTAACCCAACCCCTCCCATGCTTGCTGGCAGCACAACACTCCCTGCAGAGACAAGGAGTCCCCGGTGCTGACTGACACGGATTGAGCAGGTCCTAAGTGTCCCCTGGGCTGGCATCAGGGCTTTCTCATACCTCCTCTCGCCCTCCCGCTTCCCCTTCGCAAGTCAGGGCCATTTTAATCTCGCCCTGCCAGCACCTCTCTCCCCAGGAGAGCCAACCCCTCCTGCCCCAGCGCTCCCCGACCCCGCTCATTGCTGCAGTCTGGCAGGACAACGCCGGAGTGAGTTTGCACTTGTGTCTCCTGCTGTTTGTTGTGATGGCCTGGCGTGTTCCTCCTGCTGGAGAGCTCATTTGAGTTCTTACATTTCCAGCCAAGTCTTTGTAGATGAGCAAATCCATGTGTCCTGCTCTGATTTTCCCCTTGGAGCACGCCAAGCTTTCCTGGTCCTGCCCCAGACGCAGAGTCCAAGTCATGCCTGCTCCGTGGAGGGACAGGCAAGATTTGTGGCATGTGTGTCTGCAAGGGGAAATTCTCAAACCCCATGGGACTCCACATATCTTTATCCCAAGGTTTTTGGCTTATTCTCTCCCAGTTTTCAGTATCTTCAACCCCTCTTTCTGCTTTTCGAGTCCACCAGGAAAACATTCCCACACCATGTTGTTGAGAGGATCTGGGATATTAAAATGGATCCTTTCACCCAGGAGGGGAAAAAGCCACGTGCACAGTATATTGCCAGTTCATTGGAA
Source organism: Cephalopterus ornatus (assembly GCA_013396775.1). Lineage (NCBI taxonomy): Eukaryota > Metazoa > Chordata > Aves > Passeriformes > Cotingidae > Cephalopterus > Cephalopterus ornatus. Next base: position 170,995 of record VZRE01001321.1, read on the forward strand.
TCGTCCCCCAGGAAAAAAGCAGCACAAACCTTATTCCCTTGCTGGGTGTTTCACTGCTGTGGCCAGGCTGCATTTCACTGTCCCGGAGACAGGAGAGATGTTAATGATTCTTTTTACTGAGCTGAAAAGTGGCCTCTTATGCAGCTGAATCCTTCACCTGTGTCTGCCATTGCCTCGCAGCTGCTGTTCATGCCTTAACTTCTCGCTTTCTGACTGCCTGTGGACCACAAATCTCCATCCTTCCAACAGAGGAGCATTTTTCCTTCTCCGTCTGCAGTGGCTGAGGGTGAAACCCAGCCCTAATTAATGCTCATTAACCAGCAAAAGCAATGGAAGGAGCCCGTGGATCCTGGCATAGGCTGGACGTGGCTGATCCCACCAGCTCCAGCAGGGATGTCAGCACTCTGAACCGTAATGATGATTTAAAAAACCTGCCCAGTGCCTTCAACTGGATATAAAACATGGATGGGAAACACTCTGAGGCAGTTTTGCTCTTCACCCTTGAAATGCCTGGATCCTCTGTTTACTCCAGTGTTAACTGGCCACAGGAGATGTTTGAACAGCAAACGGTACAAATGCCGCAAGTCGTCGCCATGAGGGTTCAACAGAAGGACCCTGGTCCTCCAACACTTTTTCTGATGTTTAGCAAGGGCTGTGCTCACCCCTCAGCCCTTTCTGCCCCTGAGCATTAGCAGGATCTCTTTCACCTGTTTGCTTTTGTTCATGGAACAAATCAGAAATTCCCCCTCTCTCTGGCTTAAACTGGCTGACATCCTGAATTGATAAAGAGACAGACACGGCCATGTGCAGAACATGAGCATAGAAGGCGTGCTTTCTTATGGAGCCAAGCAGAAAGCAAGCCAGGTGACCTCGACTCCAAATGCACTTCAAAAGAATCCCTTGTGAAGGTGATCACGGTGGAGAGGGCTGAGGGGGTGCCGGGAGGAACAGGCTGGGAGGGGCAGCTGTAACCAGGGTAAACTAAAAGAAGTGGTGCTGCAGGCACAGGTGATACCAGTTGTAAGGATTGCAGAGTCTCAGCCAGAGCCTTTGCATGCTGAGAGCAAAATGAGGCTTTAGAGAAATGGAATTGGTACTGGTTGTTCAGGGTAAATGGCCCTGGGTGCATCTGTCCTGCAGCACTGGGGCACAGAAATCACCCCAGAGCTGGGATGATGGCAGACCACAGGGCAGGGGAGGGACTGGAAATGAGGGGAGAAATCAAGGCACCTCCTCTGTCGTGTTGCCTCTGAGATTGGTGTGGCTGATTCCCACCCCCAGCTCAGGCAGGGGTGAGGGTTTAGTCAGAGCACAAGAACCGGCCTGGCAGATGTCAGGACCTGGAGAGATGGGGATGGTGCCCACAGCAAGTCTCATCTGAGCTGCTTCTCTTGGCTCCCCCTTGGGTGCCTGGCACGGACTCGAGGGGCTGTAATGATGGGGGCACTGACCCAAGGGAGGGATGAAGGCACAGGGACAGAGCTACAAACCCCACTGAAACCCTGCAGGAGGCCCAGGGAGATGCCGAACTCCCCCAAAGCATGGCCATGAATTGCACAGTGCAGGTTGAGGTGAGGTCAACTCCAGGCACTTGCCATATTGCAAAAGGATTTGCAGCTGAAAACAGGCCTGACTGGAGAGCTCCCGTCTGGGACCACTTGCAGAATGAACATAATTGCCTGAGCATTTAAGAAAATAGAGATCCATCTTTCTGTGCAAGAGGGCCTGTGCTGGGAGGGGAGAGCTGGGGGGAGCAGCAGAATAAATACTGGGGCTTTGCAAGGCAGGGGTAAATCCACCAGCAAGGAAGGAGCAGAGGAAGGGAGCTTTGGGAAGCCTTTGCACATCAAATGGGCAGTGATGAGTGAGGGTGTCAGGGAAGGAGATGGATGGCAAACTCTCCAAACAGTAGCATCCATCTCTCATAATAAGGCAGCAAAAGTGCTCTCGTTTCCTGTAATCTGATAACCCACCAGAGGAAGGGGAAAAATGCCTTTAAATGGTGATTATAATTCCCATCACGGTGTTTCCTGAAAAAGTAGCCCCCCAACACAGAGTTATTATCAATCACAACTCCTACAGTAGCATCCTGAGGCTCCCCTGGAGATCAGCACCTTCAGAGAGTCCTTTGCTGCCTTGAAGGACCTGTAGGTTCCTTCTGAGGGAGACAACCCCGCTGTCCTCTGAATGCCCTGCAGAAGAATCTGGAGCAGGTCTACACGAAGAACTGAAGGTGACACTGTCCCTCTTCCTCAGCTGCCTCTGGACTAGGAACCAAACACCGGTCACAGCTCCGGTGACAACGGGGAGTTCCCCGGAATGACGACGGATGATTCCTGCTCCATCTGCCACGAGAGGGCACTTCGACATTAATTCTCACATCCCTGGCTCCAGCACGGAGCTGCAGGGACACGGCCTGGTCCCGGTGGGATCCAACACCCAGCTCCCCGGGGGATTCCCTTCTGCAGGGCCGGGGCTGTGTGGGGGGTGTTACAGCCACACTGCGGGGCAGAGGGGGACTGTGTGCCGCTGGGGGTCCTGGTGCATCACCTCTGCCAGGGGGAAATAACAGCAAAGAAACCCTCAGGGTAAAGGGTGCAGAGACGATTTCCTCAGAGGGAACAGCTCTGAAGGGAAGATTATGGAAAAGTGTAAAGTCTTTCAGTGCGGATGAGGGAGACACCTGCTTCCCAACTTCTTTAGCAAAGGCTGTATCAATTAGCTTCTTGGAAGCTGGAGAGTGGTTTATGTTTGCCGCATCATTCCCTTGCAAACACCTCACCAGCTGGAAGCTGCAGGACAGAGCCCAGGCTGCTGATCTGGAGCTCATTAGAAACCTTCATTTCCCCCCTGCTCCATCACGAAGGAGATGTGGAAAACTGCAGACTCTGAGAACATGCCCAGCTCGGAATTACCACTGTTCACCATGGCCAGCTGGATCTTGGAGGATTCCCAGCTGGACAAGGAATTCTGCAGCAAAGAACAGGTGATTAGCTTTTGCTTCAATTCATTTTGCCCCAACAACCTCTGCTGGACTGGGATTTTCGTTTGGTTTCCAGGAAAAGTACAGAAGATCCAAGCAATGAGACAACTCTTTGATTGTCTGGGGAAGGCATCTCATGTCTCGGCAAGGAATCAGCCGTGCCACACTCTGGGTCTCAGCAGGACTGTCACACACCGCATCCATCCAAACACGGGCACTCCGAAGGAGACACGGCCTCAAGCTGCAGCAGGGGAGCTTTAGATTGGAAATTAGGAAAAACTTCTTTCCCCAAAGGGTTGTCCAGCCCTGGCACAGCTGCCCAGGGCAGGGGTGGAGTCCCCATCCCTGGAGAGGTTTTAAAAGCCACGTAGATGTGCCACCTGGGGACATGGGGCAGTGGTGGCCTTGGCAGTGCTGGGTTAACAACTGGATTTGATGGTCTTGGAGGGCTTTTCCAACCTAAATGATTCCATGATTCTGCAGTTCTCAGCCTCCCATGGGAAGGCCATGCACAATTAGGAGGGAACCCATGAATCAAAATGCACCCCAAGCCAGGGAGAAGATCTCCCTCAGCTCCTGTTCTCCAGCACAGGGAACAAAGCTCACTTTCAACTTGAAGCAGGCTGGGCTGGAAAGCAAAGGCAGGCCGAGGGTAGGGAGGGCTGCCAGGGGAGAGGCAGGAGCTGTATCTTGTCTCCAAGTGTCAGACACCCCTCTCTGTCCTGCTGCACTGACCTTTTACCTTCCAGCACCCTCTTCCCAGGCACGACCCCTCACAAGGGCACTGCCCTCTCTGGCAGGTCACTGCACTGAGGGCAGAGCTGCTTGCAGCAATCAGCTCTTGCTCAAGAGTCAGGAAGAGGAGGAGGAGAACTCTCCAGAAGACACTTCAAGAGCATTTCCGTTTGGGGGGGGACTCAGGGGTTGCATTTGTCCCCCCCTCTCCCCCGTGTGAAAAAAAAAAATGTGTTGCAACGACTCTGGGAGACAGGGAGTGACATGTGGATCTCTGGCACCTTCCTGCTGGATTCTTTGGGTGAAGGAGCCTGACCCCTCCTGGGGAGGAGGCTCGTGCTGATGGCGTGTGTGATAGAGGGGAACATCTGCACCAAGGCAGCTCTTTGCATGCAGGAACCACCCACAAAGTGCCTTCTGCCGTCACCTTTCCCCAGGTAAGGACTCCCAAAGTCCGTTCTGCGCCGTGGCTCCTCGCACACAGCTCTCTGCTGCACAAGGTTTGTCCCCTCTCCTCATCTTACAGGCAAAAGCTGCTCCCTCTGCTCATAGAAATAAAGTCCCAGCACGCTGGCAACATGATGAGCTGAGAACAGAAGGGTCACAAACACTTAAGCCCAGGTAAAATCAGGAGTGGTAATAACAAAATCTGATTTCAGGCAGTGGGGGCAAGGTGGGCAGTGCTGTGCGGATCCTTGTGCCTCTTCAGCTGCACGAAGGGATCCAGGGCTGCAAAGCAAAGGGGGCACAGCTGAGCTGCCGAGGCCTCCCCACTTCCCAACCACACCAGGCATTTCCCTGGACCTCAAACGAGCAGAGAAACTCAGCAGCTCCCGACTTGGGAAGGAATTTCCTCCCTAACGATGCCAAAAGAGTTTCCCCCGACATCTAGTGGCTGCTGAAAACACTGAGAGAGATAACGTGGCAGGAGAAAACAAGCCCTGCTATTACCAGGAAGATTAATTACAAGTGCAATAATATCCAGGCCTTCTGATGAAATATTTTACAGTATATTGCCCTCAGGAGAGTGGCTCTTTTTACTGATTTATTTTAACCTTCACATTACACAGATACGTTATAGATGTCTTCAGAGATGCCCTGGTGTTATTTGCCCCCTGACAGCAAATAATAAACTCTTTCTCAGCTATATAACATTTCCAAGGAAGCCCTTGACGTGACTAGAAAAATATCAAGGACAATTAAGTCACATGGCACTCGTGGCCCCGTGGGGATGGAGTTGAGCTGTGCTCCAGGACTCGATAGCATGAGAAACCCTGGTTCAACCCGAGTAGCAAGAGCCTTGGAGGTAGTAATTATTAAAGACCTCCTGCTTAAAGATCCTCTGGGGTCTCCCTATTATTTTAATAATGGTTCAAGGCAACTTTACTGCTTCCAGAGGAGCCTGTTAGCACAGAGGAGGAAGGGCTCATCCCAGGGGAAGGCAGTCAGGAGATCAGCTGCCCCCAGCTTTGTTCAGTGGGGACCGGGGCGTGTTGGTCTCACGTCTTTGGGGGTCCAGGTAAACTTGATGTCTTGCTTGTATCCCCAGTTTTTAGTCTCCCTGGATGGAGCAATACACCTTCCCTCTGGGGGGAAATTCAAGCCTGGGTCTGAGCATTCACCTTCTCCATTCAGCCCCTGGGGAGACCCAAACCCCTCTGAGAGGAAGAAAACAATTTCTAAGGCTCTTCTCAAGAACCAGCCCGGGGCTCCTGGAGGCACCAGCCCAGCCCAGGCTCCATCACAAAGACCTCGGTTCTTGCAGCAGCAGCTCGCACTGAGGGCTCACCTGGGGTGGTTTCTCCCTAATTTCAGGGTGACTGGACCTGTATTTTACCACGAGCAGGTCTGAAGAAGACAGACCGGAGTGAATTCTGGCTGGTGGCCCAGAGGAACCGTGTGCCCTCGAGGGAGGCAGCAGCACCTACAGTCATGACCATCTTACCTGTAAGGTCTCTGGGCACAAGTCTGATGCCTCCAGGTGTAGTAGATGGCCACGGGTGAAGATAAACCCCCTGAGAAAATCACAAAGGTGACTGTGTAAGTCCAGGTTTAGGCTGTTCCAAACGCCTCCAGCCCTTGGAGCTTCTCACACCCCCGAGGAAAGGACACATCCCTGGGGGGGCTGCAGCACCATACCCCACGCCCCTCTCCCAACATTACAAACCTGCAGTGAAGGGCAGCTTGCACAGACCTCCAATGCCTTTTTTTTTTTCCTCCTTTTCTTCCCTCTTTCCAAGCCCTGTGGTGCTGGAACAGATCCCTGTAAAACCACTTTGGTTGGAGAGCTGTTGTCAGGTCATTTGGAAAAGTTTGCAACACTTTGCAAATTGTTCTTGCTGGAGGTTGTACAAAAGCAGTGCCATTACTCAAAAAACCCATCCAAGAATATTATGTTAGACACAGGTCAGGTCTCTCCACCCACAACAATATTCCAAGGGAAAAAAAAAAACTGAGGAAAATAAATTGTTAAACACAAGCTGGAGATGGCAATGAAAAATTTACCCTTAACTATGTGTATTTTTATGGAGAAAGGTTATCTATCCATCCATCATCACATAGTAGTACAGGAAAGAGCCTGTGAGTATTTAGATATAAATATCTTGCATGTGGAGTTAAAGAGGAGAAATACTCTTATGGACACAGGGCTGTCTCTGCTGCCCCCTCCTCTCCCTGGAGGTGCCAGTAACAAACACTGCATAAATATGTTGGATTTGGTCATCTGACCTATTTTGATCATCTCAATTAGGGTGTAATGAGGAGAAGCGTCTGTTCCTCTCCAGCAACAGTGAAGAGAGTCCCAAGCAACTAGCCCAGGTGTAAAAAAGCCCATTACAGCAGAGCAATCCCATCTCTAAGGCAGAGATAACAAACCTGCCTTTGTCTCTCACAAGCACTTGGAGATCCTGAGGGGAAAGGTAGTCCTGATGTAGGGATGTTATCAGTGAGAAAGCCCACGGTTTAACAAGGTTAGTAATGAATTCCTGCAGAAAACTGGCCCTGGGATGGCGGGACACCTGGGCACACGTGCCCGTGCCCTGGGGCTGGGGGAGACACCCCTCCCTGTGCCATTCCCTGAAGGGCTCACCCGGGGCAGCACAGGGAGCCTCCATGGGATGGAGGTGGTTGGGATGCCCCTGAAGGCACTGGGAGACCCCACAAAACTCATGATATCTATGACAGACTCCTTCTGCCATCAGGGCAGGGGAACTCCAGTGTGCAGACATCCCTCTGCTTCATTTTGCATCAGTCCCTGCCTGCTTTCAGCCTCTCAGAGCCTCCGTGAGGGGCTCTGCAGACAGAATTCAGGGAGGTTTTGCCACCTCTCTGGGTCAGGTCACAATCACACCCTGGGTCTGCAGAGGAGCTTTCTAAATTTCCACAAAGTTCCACAACATTAATTTCCTCTCAATCAGTTTTTCCCTCTCTGCTGATTAGTCCTTTCTGCCTTTCATACATTTCCAGGCCCTGCAGCCTCATAAAACTTCACGGGGGAACATTTCTGCCTGGTTGGTGTGGGCAGGAAATGACTGTCATTTTTCACTCCTGCAGCCCTGGGAGCTGCTCTCTGGGCCCGTCACCAGTGGGCAGTGGCTCGTTGGCCCTTTCCAGCACCGTCCCCAGAGAGGTGTCAGAGCCAGCAGCCAACGCTGAAAGGAATCCAAGCTCTTTATTTGGACTGGCCTGGGAAGGAAACCTGGGCATTTCAGCAGCACAGCGTCTCCAGCAGACCTCTCACCACACCTCAGCAGGGCCGTGAAAGCTGGGGAACAACATCCTGGCCTCCCCCAAAGGTCAGCAGCAACCCCGCTGCACGTGTTTGTGGGCACAGCACACCCTGCCCCACCAGGCACCCACAGCCCTGGCACGCCTCCATGCTCTGACACCTCTCTGAGGCTGCTCCTGGGAAAAGCTCCAGGATGTGGAGCTGGGGAAAAGCCTGTTCTCCCTGGCTGTGCAGCAGTTCCTCTGTCCCGAAATTCCTTGGTGTTTCACTGAGGAACTGCAGCCCTGCCCTGCGGCAGGAAGGGTCTGCGGTGCTCAGCCATCCACGCCAGGGGACAAGGACAGAGCCTGGCCCTTCCTTCCTGCAGAGCTGTGTCCTAAGCTTCAGCCCTCCATCCCTGGTGCTCGTGGGGCTGTTCCACCCCACATGGCAGAGCTCACACGTTTCTTGTGGCTCATCACCGTGGTGAGAACCAGTCACACATAACTGACCTCTGGAGGCTGTGGTCCAACCCCTGCTCACAGCAGGACCCCCTCCACTGTCAGGTTGGGTTGCTCAGCCCCACCTTTATCCTGCAAGTTCAGCTCAGCCTTGTTCCCACCCAAGCTGGGAGCTGCAGCTCTCCCTGCTTTCCTTTAGGGAGAGCAAACCGTGCCCCCACAGCCAAGTGTGGCCGGTCACCCCACACTGCCAGCCCGGGCTGTGAAGGCAGGGACAGTCCAACCACGTGCTCGGGGGGTAAACCTACTGTTCCACCAGCTTGTTCCACCGTTCCCAGGTTGTCCAGTAATGTTATCCTCTCTAATTCCTAAATTCTTCCCATGTGCACGTGCACACCTGTAACAATAAAGAGCCAAGGCTGCAGGTGCTCCAAGCGTGATTTGAATGGTCTAATGATCCCTGCAGCCTGACAGATCGATATTCCAGGAGACACGAGGATCTCTGAGTTAAACAGAAAACAGGAGAACAGTCCCAAGGCTGTTCCAGTGCCTGAATTCAAGGGCAAACCCCAAACACAGAGCCAGGGCTGCAGAAACTCTCATTCATCAAGATACTTGAGAAGGATTTCATAAAGGAACTGAAGTGCAGAGAACACGTTGCTCCTCACTAACTTGCTGTGCCATCATTTCCTCAGTCACCTGCGTCTTCTTTCACATTCAGGCTTCGAGCTCCTTGAGGCAGAGGTTACTTTTCCTCTGCTCACCTATGCCAAAGTCTCCAACAAACAAAGATGGGTATAACCTTTCCACTTGAAGAAAGACATCCTAGAACCACAGAGTGGTTTGGGGTGGAAGGGACCTTAAAGCTCATCTCATTCCATGCTGACTTCTCTCCCTTCACCCTGACTGGAGCTCAGTTAAACTGCAGTGCAAACACCTCTGTTCTTCAGCTTTTCTCTCCTCACCCTCCCTCAGGAGATGCTCGTTTCACTCAGCCCGTGGCAGTAGCTCCACACCCCAAACACTGCCAGAAGAGCTCCTGGAGCAAATACCCACAAACTCCTCACACCTGGAGTGGGTGTTGCAATGCCCATCTGCCCAGGAGGCAAAAATCACTGCAGCAGAGGGAGATCCCTCTCATGCTGTGGTGACTTTGCAGCCAACAATTCTCAATGTTAAGCTATCCTTCAGAAGCACCACTCCTATCTGACTTCCCCGCTTGCTTCCCCACTGCTGGGGCTGGGGGAGAACCCCTCTCCCATTCCCTCCCTCATTTGGGAACCAGCCCTGAGGGCAGCGCAGCACCCAGGACTTGTGCTTTATTTACTGGCTCCTGGCTCCATCCGGGCCATGCCCTGGGCAGAGCTCAGTGCTGGCTCCTGGTTAATCCAGACAGACACCTTTTTGACTCCTGAGCTGGACTTTCCTGGCAGGGAGGGACACGGGGGCAGCCAGGAAAGGAAAGTTTCTAAGTATAAACCCCAAAGCGCCCTCAGCCTCAAAGAAGCATCAAAGAAGGAAGCACGTGGTTGACCCGAACTATTAATAAACTGAGACCCATTGGAAACACGATGGAACTGAACCAAACTCCTGTTTCCAAGCCATCCCTCTCCCCACAGCCTGTCACCTGAGTAGTGTGACATCAGCCAGCCCTTGGCTCTGGTTTCCCCAGGGGCTGAGCTGTGGCTGAGTGCACAGACCAGACATACCCTCAGGTGAAAAGCAGGTCCTGGACTCCCAGAGGTGCCTGGAGGGTGGCCCTCAGAGAGGTGGAGGTGTCAGCGCATGGTGCACACCAGGAGAGAGCTTGTCTGATCCTGCTGGAGACAGTTCTCCCTGCAAAGGGCTCTGAGCGTTTTGCCAGGGAGCATCACGGGGTGGACACTTAGCCTTGTTTTCCCCCCTGCAGCCATAGGGAGGGCAGCCAGGGAGGGCCTGTAGGGAAGGGAATTGTGTGCCATTTGTCACAACAAAAAGCTACCAAGGGCAGCAGCACAGAGCAAGGAATTGTTCCCAGGTCACAGCTTTCTCTGCAGAGCTCGTGGCTGATCCTCCTCACGTCCCAAACTACAGAAGGGAAGGTTCCCAGGTTAGTTCTGGTGCTGTCGTGCTGCTCCTGCAAGTGATAATCCTCCTTTTAGCCCGTGTTCCCCTCACAGGAGCCATACAGGATGCTGCACTCCCAGTGACTAACAAATTAATTGGGTTTAAGATGTGTAAAATTTAAAAACTGCTGTGGGAGGAAAGAACAGGAACCTTTTCCCTAAAATAATACCCCAAGTGCCCATTTGCTGTGTGTGCTGTGTGTTCATGCATTTCTTCTCCTCACAGGGAGGTGAGTGTGCAGAAATGAGACCTTGTTGTTCTCTTCTTTGCGTCTTGTTAATGCTTTGAGTCTCTTCTGTAACAGCAGCACCTCTGGCTCTTGCACCACTTTTGCTGGGGAGCCTCCGAGCTCCTCTCCCAGCCTCAAAGCCACACAGGGCCGCTTCACACTTCCCCCTCGGGATGCAGCAGCGTTTTCCCTCCACCTTATTAGAAAACCAGCCTCAAATTCCACTGGCAGTTTGCAAATCCCAGCTGAGACCCATCGGCTGGAGGGAGCAGTGTCTGTTTTCACGGGGTCTCAGCTCCCTGGAGGGGAGGAGGTGGGAGCAGAAGAGGTGCTGTCCATGTGCCAGACGGGCACGGGGCAGTCCCAGGCCAAACTCACACCTCATCACAGCAGTTTATTAACCAGCCCAAGCAGCAACCCCACTGTGTTGCAACCCTGGTGTGGCCATGGAAAGATGGGGAGACACCTCCCAGTGCTGGAGGCAATGGGGACAGCTGAAGCCTTATCTGCCTGGGGAGCTCATCAGGGCTTCCTCAGGGGGACTTGCTGAGATGATGTGCAGATTTTTCTCGTGCTCTTTGGAAAGCGGGATGAGAGGCAACAGTTTAGGCTCTGAAAACACACTCAAGAAATGTTCCTGGCCATGGGATTGTGGATCAGTCCGCTGCTGTTTAATGAGCTCCCCCCGAGAGCAGCACCGAGACCCTGTTTGGGAGCTGTGCAGGGCAGGGGCCTCCACCTCCCATCCCAGGCAGCAGGGAAGGACAAGGTACCACTGCACTGAAAATACAGCCCCACTTCGGCTCCAAAAACATTCTGGCACAACTCACTAACTTGGATTTTATCTGCAAACATTTTCAGCCTGATACCACTGGGAATCCTGATTTTTCCGAGACTTACCAACAGGAAATCCCGGGGCTGGAGGGCTCAGCTGAAATGAACTCATTGTGTATTCAAGCACCGAGCATCTATTTGGATTACAATGTCAGAAATAAGCACTGAGAGAAGGCAACTGTCCCCTGGGGTCACCTGTCAGGAACTCCCTGAGACTGCCCAGATATGGACCCACACAGCCCTGAGTTATATTTGTCCCTGTGCAAATGTATCAGCTAAGACTGAACAAACCTACTATGCCTTGGAGACGAGCCCCCTCATCCTCTCCCAGCGCCTTTTCCCACTTTGCACAGGGATTCCTTGGCTGGGGACGATCCATCAGAGGCTGCCCAAAGAGCTCTGGAGCAGTCAGAGGCGTTGGGAGCCTAAATCCCTGTTAGTGCACATCTAAACCACTTGGGTCATTCTGGGAGCCCAGAGCCCCAGGCACAGCCAGGATTCCCACCCTCCCGGGCACACACAAGACAAGATCTTGCTCCCTGGGCTAAAGGCACACAGGAATTAATCTGGAGCATGGGATGCCAGGGGAGAGGAGCACAGGGGCAAGAGGGCCAACACACACCTTCCTCTGCAGGCAGCTGGCCACAGCTCTGCCCTTGCTCAGGGCTGCCAGCAGTGCCTGGGAGCTCATCCACCCTCTTTTCTCCACGGCCTGGATGCAGACAGAAGCAGGGAGGCTGGACTGGAAAGCTGGAGACCTCCATTCGTTTCTCATTCTCCATCCTGAGCACTCTGATAAAATGTGCAGCAGGAACGTGGTTAAACGTGCTTGAACTCACCTGGGAACTGAGTGAGAAGATACTGCAGCATCATAAACAAGGGTCTTCAGCTCCAAGTTAATGCTCTGAATAGTCACAGAACCACTAAGGCTGGAAAAGCCCTCCAAGACCATCCAGTCCAACCATTCCCCAGCACTGCCAAGGCCACCACTGACCCCTGTCCCCAAGTGCCACACCCACAGTGCCTCCTCCAGGGACGGGGACTCCACCCCTGCCCTGGGCAGCTGTGCCAGGGCTGGACAGCCCTTTTGGGGAAGGTTTATCTAGATCAGATGCACTCTCTCCAGCAGCATCTCCAGCCACATTTCAAGGCAAATAATTTCCATCTTATTCTTTCCATTCCTTACTCTTCCCTTTCATTTCAGTCATGCTGTTCAACATTGCAAAACAGCTTAAAGTGAAATTTCTGCCTCCTGTATCTTCCCACTCCAGCTCCAGGACTGTCCAGATGATGCTTTGGCTTTTTACCCTCTGCTGACAGACAAATGGGGTGGGAGAAAACAAAAAAACAAACAAACAAAAAAAACAAACCACCAAAAACCCCTTGCTGCTGCCTGGAGAGCCCCTGTAGCTCTTCACATTTCACTGCTCCCCACCAGTGACTCCATGGCATGGACAGTCCCCTGCCAGGATTGTGGCTGGGCTCACAGGGGGTGCTGGATGAGCAGCAATGCCTCCCTGGGGAGGGAGCACAGCCCTTCCACCAGCCGGGGACAGCTGCAAGCCCTGCTGCTCCCAGCCCCGCCGTGGGCTGGAGCTGTTTGTCCAGCTGTGTGCCACCGTTCGGGGAGAAGCACGAAACAGAGCTGCAGTACCAGGATGTGGGGCCAGCAAGGCAGTTGAGGTCTTCAGGCCAATCCTCCTGCCCAAATATTCCCTTCTGGAGCAACGTGGGTTTGATGACCAATAAGCCAAGGAGCCTTGGGCGCTGGGGAGGACACTGTGGTTGAAAGCAGGAACACAAAGGAGCCATTAAGGAAGACACTCAAGTTGAGAGATACTAATCAGTTTTATTTTATAAATACAGATGAACTTTCCCACAATTACCAACATAGTTTTAACGTGTCATTTACTCTGGGATATTCTGGTCTTGCTTATTTCAAATACCTGGTCAAGCAAGGATAAGCCAATGCTGTTGTGCTTGCTATAAAAATATAGTGGGATCTGATCTTCCAAAACTAATATTCTCAAAAATCTCAGGAATTCCTAAGTGAGGGGGAAAGACTGCAATGAAATGCTTTCTCCACTTGAAGACATTTGCAGACATTTAACAGTGTCACAGCTGTGCAGGAACTGAAAGGCTTTTGACAGTTGAAAGCGCACTGTGATCTATCATCTCACCTCCAAACCTGCTGCTGGGTTTCTCTCCCACTGCTCTGTTTGCAAAGTAATTTACAGGGGGTGGAAAAGAAACAAACACACAAAAAAGGAGAGCTACGAGGCGGCTTGCAGCCTGTACAGATCTCCGGAGGAGCTGGGCAGGGTTCAATCCCTGTGACGCTGTCCCTCCTCACACCACCCGCTCCACGGGAAGTGGTACAAGAGGAAGAGAAACCCAGGGATAACTGAAGGCCTCCTAAAGATAGGTCCGTGGAAAGCCCGTCCAAGCAGCCTTGTGTGACAGATGCAGAAATCAACCACTGTGTCCGACACATTAACAATTACAGTGACAGCAACACAACACTGGGGAGCAAAGCTAGACTTCGTTTGGTTTGTGCAACCTGAGAGAACGAGCAACTCACAAAAAGAGAAATGCTGCCAAGTCCCACTGTGCCCTGCAGACCCAACCCCACGCGTGGCTGAACAGCCCCACGAGACACAGTGACCTCACAGCGACTCTCTGGGCTGCTCTGAAAAGACACCACCACACCCAGGTCACGCCTGTCTGTCCCACAGGAACACGAGGGTGCCTACAAACAGGGCTGTGCCACCTCCAGTGCCAGGTCCCCTCCCACGGCTGACCCGAGTTACCGAATTTCAGCTGCAGGAGACGGTGAGGTCCAGGCCCAGGGCAGAGCATCCTCGTTCATCACTAGTCAGTGCTGTGCTTCAAGGTGCTCATCTCTGCAGCCAAAGTACAGCAGGAGTTTCCTGTCTATCCTTCCCAAAGGTGATGGCAGCACTTCCTCTGGGGAAGATTTCATGAGGTTGGAACAAGGGAGCTAATTCAGGGGAGAAGACACTCCTGGATGTGTCCAACTTTGCACCTGAAATCACATTCAGTGTCTCAAATAATTGAGTTCTCCCCTCCAGCACCTCATCCTGGGACAGAGCAAAGCCAACAAAAGGCTGTGGAGAGGCTCGATCCACCCACCCAGCTGCAGACAGAGCTAACAGAGGAAACGTGACTATCATTTAATACAACCACTAAGGTGTTAGCTGGAAAAAATGCATGTCCTAGGACAGTGCTATTATGGATACTGGTGCTCACATACATGTCTTGTTCTGACAACAGAGAGCTGAGATTATACAATTCCACATTTGAACAAGGTAATTTAGGCTGGTCTTATGGTGAAGGCAGGGAAAGACTAGGTCGTGGTTCAAAAGAAAGCATAAAACCAGGGAAGAACAAAAAGCCAGGCATGATGAAGTGTTTTTTATTCTGCTATATATTTTTATATTTCAGAGCTCACAGCTGAGCCCAGATCCTCGGGTACACAATATAGAAGGCAAGAGCAATGAAATCCAAACGGAAACAAACACCAGGAATGGCAGAGCAGCTGCAAATTGCTTTCCCAGTAGTGCAGCTGAACACGTGCGGCAGTGCTGACCTGCACCTCCAGCAAAGCCCTGGAAGCTTCTTTCTTCCAAGTACAGATGGTTTAAAAAAGGATATTAATTCAGATGGATAATGTGACGTTCCTCCTTCCTGCAGAGGGTGGAACAATTCCACATATTTGCCTAATTCCAAAGTGCTGACTGCACTCTCAGGGATTTTAGGAAGACGTCTGCAGTGCCCCTGTGTCCCCAGTAGACCCCTGGGAGGGGTCCATCAGGTCTCTACTTGTGCCCAACCCCAGTGGGGAAGGGTCAGGCTGAGAGCATTGAACAGAACCCTGGAGGTGACTTACTCCTCCAGGTTTCCATGGGAAGGAAGAGTGAGTATGGAGAAGAGCAGGAGTGGGACAAACCCCCAAATGTCATTTCTGGTTAACCAGGTGCAGGTATCACACAGGTGCTCATTCTCTGGCATGTCCTCACTGCCAACTGAAGACCCATCAGTGCAAACTAGAACTTCACAGGCTCCAGAGCCCAGCCAAGAGAGAGCTGTTCAACTGGAACAAATCCATGGTATTTCTCTAACACTGGCTACATTGCTCAAGCACACACAGGAGAACACGGGAGAAGGCAAAGATGCCTTACCATAAATGTACTTTTAAATTAAAGGTTTGGTTTTTACCTCTTCTGAAAAGATTAAAATAAATTTAACTCTAAAGAATAATTAAATCAACAAATATTCATAGAAGGGCCTGATCAGCACTAGAAGCTGTTTTCAGGAAAGCCTTTATAAGTGGATTCCAAGGCCTAAAAAAAAAAAAACAAAAAAGAAAAGACTTCCGACAGATTATAAATACCAGACATAGAAGGACTGGAAGCAGAGTAAACCTTTACGTGGGGCTGTGCACACACCATGATCCTGTGTCACCGTGCTCAAGTCCACTTGTCTAACACCATAGGAAACAGCTTTCGCTTTTTTATTTTTATAATTAATATAAAGAATAAGTGCAATTTGATTTCCCCCCAGAGCACTGGTTCCCCCCCATCCCAGCTCACTTGTCCGAGCTCTTGCGGGCCCTGCGGAAGCTGGACATGTTCTCGTTCAGGGCGTAGATCCTGCGAGAGAACTCCTCGAACTCCCCCAGCACCTGCTCGTCGCACTCCACGGCCACGGCGTGTTCCACCGGGATGGAGTTGAAGTCCTCCAGCTGGTCCCCCGGGCCCAGGGCCGTGGCCTCCATGCCCATGATCTCCTCGGCCTGCTCCACGGCGCAGCAGAGCAGGGGGCCGGGCAGCTCGGGGGGCTGCTGCTGGCTGCCGGGGCCCGGCCCCAGCGCCCCGTTCATGGCACCGCAGGGGCCCGGGCAAGGGTCCTGCCCGCCCCGGCGGGGGCTCAGCCTCCCGCTCTCCCCGTTTAGGCTGCCGCACAAGTCCTCGCCTTTCCTGGCGTTCCCCTTGGAGGAGTCCAGGGAGGTGTCCAGGGAAGAGCTGATGGGGCCGGGTGTTTTCTCCGGCTCCCCCGCGGGGGCTGGGACGGCCACAGGCTGGGTTAAAGCGGAGTTGTAGCTGGGAGGAGGAGTTTTGTACTGCAGTCTCTCGTTCCCAGTGCTGGCTCGTTTCCGGAGTCCCTTGTCCGGGGAAGGAAGCCCACTGGAGAAGCCGATGTGCAACCTGCCGAAGCTGGAGCTCTGTCTCTTTGGAACAGGAATTGCACTGGACGTGTGGTGCCGGTCGCTGCAAGGGAAGGCAGGATAAATCACGGCTGTCAGGCAGCTCCCCAGCAATGCAGATGTTTAACCAAAGGCTGCGGCGATTCTTTTATCACAACCCCGGGCTCCACGTGGCCAAGGACCTGTATCCTGAAGTGCGGAACGCCCCACGTGTTTAGTGAACCACAGAACACACCCCAGAGACAACTTCCCTGGGAACCAGAGAGGCTGTGCAGGAACTCCTACAGAGCCCCATGGTTTGGAGAGTCAATCACCCAAGAAACCACCACATTATGTTAATTTGCACTGTTAACACCATTTTATAGGACCAAGCTGCACTTTATGAATTATTGCTATTGACTGTGTATTTATGGATTTATGGCCTGTACTGGGTCATCATAAACTCCTCAAAAGTGAGGAATGATGGCTGAATCCTCCACGAGCAAAGAATTCAGCAGTGGACTCCCCTAACAGCTGCTCAAAGGAGGAAAACCACACCAACTTTGCTATTTGCACAGGGTTATTCCTGCCAGATCTTCTGCTTTTCTGTGTCAATCATTCCAAAACTTTTGGGCAATCATCAGCCTCTGTTTCTCAAGGAACATGAACCACTCAAGCTTAATTTACAAGTCTGACTTCACTATTTAATTCAGTTCCACAAACCACTTTCACTGTCTCAGGTTCTATAACTTGGAGCATCAGCTTTGCATCATCTGGGCTGTGTTATGTGAATTCTCTTTCACTGGCTTATCCTTATCCAAATGTAACCACCACCCCATATGCAAATACATAATATTTACATTAACATAAGCAACCAGTTCATTTTCCTCCAAATTAAAAAATAATAACAAAAATACAGTTTTACATAGAGTTATATACATAATTCTAAGATTCAACTGCTGTCAGTAGGAGCCTCCTTCATGAACTCCATTTAAGAAAAACTCCTGCTCAAGGCCTGATACATTTGGGGATCTGCCTTGCAGGGGAAAATCTTGGAATAGCAGTTATGAGGAGTCCCCAGTGTAGATCCTTTTCCACAGGACTTTTCTTATTTTGCTGCCCCTTGTAAATAGGAGAAAGCTGATTGCAATGAGTCCCTCTGTGAAGAGTAAGTGCCCCCATGGCAGGGCAATGAGCAGCACTACTGCTCTTTCATTTCCTCTCCCATCCCACCTCCTCCCAGGCTGCCCCTTAATTCCTCTGCAGGGCTTCCTTCTCTCCCATAAAGCCCTCAAATCACCTGAAGGAGAAGTTGGTTTTCAGGACACACGTTTGCAGCAGTGAAGTAGAGAGGTAAGGGCCACACATGGAGGCAGCAGCAAAAGCATCAACTTTTCCTGAAGATTTCAACAGCTGCTTCAGACCTTTTGAATGCAAACTCCACAAAGCATTTGCCGCTTTGCCTGTCAACCAACCCCTTCCCAACCAACCACTTATTTTTAAAGTGATGTAAGACAACAAACACAAGAATCCGTGACCTGTACTCGGACAACGAGCACTGCGGATATGCTGGGGATGGTCTGCTTCTCTCCCTTCCCCCAGCTTAGGGCTTTCTGCCCTTGCTCAGAAAATAAATGACTACTCTGTATTGCTTCTTTGACGAGATTCTGTTTATCTTACAGTTAGATGGCAAGTTGTAGGAATTTACCCAAGTTCCAAGATGTGCAAATATTCACAAAGCCAGATATCATTCAAGACACTTCACCAGTTCCAGGGACACCTCATCCTATGTTTACGTGAACTGATTCCTCAGGACAAGTGATAACTGAGTCCTGCAGATCACTGCTCCAATTACAGGACACTCTGCAATGAAGCAGATGGTGCTTTTCAGTGCAGGAGATCTCAGGTTTTGCTGCCTCTCCAATTCCAGACACTTGCCTTGGGACACCTCCAGGGATGGAGCAGCCACAGCTTGTCTGGGCAACCTGTGCCAGGGCCTCCCCACCCTCACAGGGAAGGATTCCTCCCAATATCCAATCTAAACCTACTGTCTGGCAGTTTAAAGCCATTCCCCCTTGTCCTTTGAGCTTCACAGCTCATGGAATTAGTAAAAAACTTATGTACAAAAGGAAGTCACATTGGAAAACAATCCTCCAACTGCTCAGGAAGTTTAGAGACTGTCAGGTACTGTCTCCAGTGAGGAGGGCTTGGCTTGCAAGGAGCTCAGCCCTTCTCTCCAAGGTACAGCCTTGACCTGAATTACTGGGGTTGAGCTGCTCCAGCTTGCAGCCCCAATTCCCTGGCCCATCTCCTGAGACAGCAAGCAGGTGTGGATGCCTGTCCACAAAGAACAGCCTGTGACCAGAGGAGTATAAAACCTGAGCTGATGAACTGTCATCAGGCCCTAAAGACTTTTAGTCATCAGGCTGGATGAGACTAGAGCTGGTTACATATATGTACAGTTCATCTCAGAAAGCAGGACTTCTAAATTAAAAATAAAAAATGAGAGAGGAACCTCAGGTTTATTGGACGCTCTAGATAAGAGAATGACATCATCCCCAATCTCAGTGTTTCAATTGCATCCAAACCTCAAAAGCCAATTTGTAGCCCTCTAACTTCAGCTGTAAGTTTTCCTGGCAGCAAAATTACAAAGTAGCTATTTTCTGCCCCAAATGTTAGTTTGCACTAGTGAATAAACAGTCCATTTGGGCATTCTAAGGCACGAGGCACAGACTGCACACTGTAAACAGGCGAGATGAAGTGACTGAGGCAGGACACAAACATTTCTGAAGTTGTTTGCAGTTCTGATAAAAAGCTCTTTCAGTCAGATTCACTTGTGATTATTTAATCTGTCTGCAAGGGGCTCAGAGAAGCTGTAAAGCAGTGTGAGGGACAGAACACAATTCACAGGCTCAAACATGTATCTTTTCCTCCCCACAAAACGTTTCCTCTGAGGAACATTACTGGATCACAGCTGGTTAAAATACTAAATCTTGATTGCCTGGCCAAGAGCCAAAATCCACAGCTACAGCGCTTTGGTATGAGAATGCTTTCAAAAAAACCCCAACAACTTAAACACCATTTGATCTTTTTTGTGGCAAACTATGACCTCATGGCAGCAAGAAGTCTAAATGAAGGTGTTTAGGTTGGTTTATAGCCATCCATGAAACGTTTGAAGCTCCAAGAGCAGCTCGGAGCCAACACCATGTCAACTGTGCTAAAAAGCAGTAATAGTTTCTCACCTTCTCGGAGATTACTGGTTCAATAAGGTACAATAGCCACAGGGAGGCTGCCAACATGAAGCTGAGGTGAAACTGCATCATTTGGCAGTTAAGAATTTCGAAGACACGTTAAAAAAATATCAAATCTTCATAAATTAAGCTACCAGAGTTTTCTTAACTCCAGAGTTCTGGGCTCCTCTTGGTTCTAGCAGCACGCGAATCAAGACCTAGCTTTAAAAACACAAATTCAAGCCTTGGCACACAAGTATTTTTGAGGGAAGCCTTTAAATGCAACTCAAAAGGGCATCTCCCTGACTAGAGACATGTCCTCCCAAAGGAGTATCTTGTATTTGCCAGCATTAGATAAGTGTACTGTCTATCCACCAGGAAAAAAACTCCTCATGTTTGCAGAGAGCTCTTTACTTGCTGCTAATAGTCACACTGTCCCTCAGAAGTTACACAGAGTGAAACAAAAATAAGGTGAAGAATAGGAGAGAAAATGAGTCAGTCTCTTGATTTAATGCAGCCATGATCTAAAGAGCCTGAGCTCGTGAAAGGTACATCTGAACACGCAAAAAGGAATCAAATCATGTTAAAAACATCCAGGTTACGTCTGAGAGATTTGAGAGGGGCTTCTGAAAAAAGAGGGAGAGCAACTTTTTAAGCAGGCAGAGAGTGATGGGACAAGGGGGAACAGATCTAAACTAAAAGAGGGGAGACTTAGATTATACATTAAGAAGAAATCCTTCCCTGGGAGGGTGGTGAGGCCCTGGCACAGGTTGCCCAGAGAAGCTGTGGCTGCCCCTGGATCTCTGGAAGTGTCCAAGGCCAGGTTGGACGGGGCTTGGAGCAACCTGGGCTAGTGGAAGGTAGGGGATTGAAACTGGATGATCTTCAAGGTTTCTTTAACCTTTCTGTGACTTGGTCTCAAAAGCTGGAGTAAACTGCATGCTCAGAAGAATTAAAGAGAAAAATTGCACAGGGCCTTCTACATCTGCAAAAAGCTAATCTGAAAACTGAGCTGCTTTTCTGGAAGCCAGTGAAACTCCAGGACTAAAAAACTGGACACAGGGAGAATTATTCCCAAAAGGAAACAGAAGAGATTCAGGGAACCACAACCGAGACAGTTTAAATCAACAACAACTTTGGCTCATCATCTTTCACCTTCAGATTCAACATCCAGATCTGATGTCAGGAAAAGTCCGTTTCTGTGGCTCTGCAGCCCCTGTAACAATGTGAGGGAACCAAGAGATCTGTCTTGATTTTGTCTACATCCAGCACAAATCATATTCTGCAGCAGGGGTAAGGGGGAAGAAAAGTAAACACAGCAGGATATTGGTGCCAGGAGAGATATGAAGAGGGGAGCAGAGCTTGTAGACCTGCAAGCCTGCTGCCATAAATCACACGTGGAGGGATGTGAAAACACGGATTAATCATTTCAGTGTCATGCCTGAGGAGCCAAAGCAACACAGATCTCCCCAGGCAGAGGGATCCAGCCATCAAACCTTCATGCACAGGCACTGGGCTCTCAGCCCTCCCACAGGGCCCCGGAGCCGCACAGGGCAGCTCCGGGAAGGCTGCAGCAGAGACTTTAAAGCCAAATCTGCTCTGATGCATGAAATAGGGGGGCTCTTCTACAAAAGCTGGGGGGGATTGTGTTGGTTGGTTTTTAATCTGAAGAGGTAAAGAAACTATTATGTCCTTAAAATCTAAACTGATGCTTATCAGAGCAAGGTTAAGCCTGAAATAACCACATATTTCAGTTACGCTGAATACCTAAGGGATTCAATTCCAGGCCGCAGAGAAATGCAGATGTCTCAGGTCAAAAGCAAAAACGAGCTTGATGCATGGCCTAGGAGTTAACTCCAGTTCTGTTCAAGGAGAAGCCAAGTCCAGTGAAAGCACTGGTTTTTTAACACCACTTCACTGTGGTTTGACAGAACTGAAGTTCAGCAAAGCCCAGCCCCAGTGCTCAGCAAGGAACCTGAAGAGCAGCAGCAAGACCAAACAAACGTGGCAGTGCAAGCGAATATGTAGATAAAAAACCCTCCTGTGTCCCTGTTCTCATGCTGCAAACCGAAGGTAACCTGGAAATACTTTACCGACTACAGTTTGTGGCACAGGGTATCAGATGATTCACCTACAGTATCCTTGAAAACACAAAATTCCCTCCAATCTTCATTTTAACAGCTGGTGGCTTTCCTGCTTCTTCCAGTGTAGGTGATTAGGTATTACCCACAGGACAGTGGGCATCTGTACTCTGCCCAATTATCAAAGTCTGGGCAGCTTTCCCCTCGAGCTCTAAAGCCTCATTTCCATTTAAATTATTAGGAAGCACTAAGAGCATTGTTTGGAACAACTACTCACACTGGTTTTGGAGGTGAGAAGGAAATGAGGCATAGACATCCATGGGTGGGGGGAAGGAGAGAACGTGATACTCCCAGAGAACTATGCTTAATATTCCTAAATGTTTGGAAATATTATCCAGCCAAAAAAATGTGCTTTGTGTTGCTAATGACTGTGCACCACCTACAGCAAACAAGAGGGTTGGGTGATGGTAAAACCTCTCAGACAGACTGCCCAGGCTAAGACCCGTTCTGAGGCAGAATAATCAGAGGGTGCCCCTGCTACCAACCATCAGATACAGTCTTAAGGCACCAATTAACTCACCTCCCTCTAGTGCAGAACACTGCTTTCAACACAGGCTGCCCCTCCTACATCAGCTTCTGAGAAGGGCTGTGGGCCCATAATACAGGAGTTAAGAAACCAGTGGAATATCATGGCCATTTACACGGGGTGTGTTTTGGGCAGGTCCCAGTCTCGCTCAGCTTGTGAAGAGGAGCTGCTTGTTTGTGACATATCCTTACCTCCACGGTTTTTGTAGCACCCACCTCTTTCTTTTAATTACAAACAAACCCCCCAAAAAATACTTACCATCTCACCATTAGCCCAATCTCCATGAAGTTTTTCAGGTTGGGAAGAGTTTGCCTTAGATCTGGAGTACTCAGCCCATGCTGATACCTAAGCTACAAGAACAGAAAAAAATCCTAAAATCAGCACAACTTTCCAAATCCCACAGAACATAACACTATGGTCAGTTAATCTACTAGGCTTTCAAGAAAGTGTGGGATGATTATCCAGCAGTTCCAAGAGATTTATTCCTCTTAAGGAAATGTTCCATTTAATACTTGTATTAGCAAAACCCACCCAAGAACAGGGACAAAATAATCAGTGTGAAAAACCTCCTTCCACTTTTTCCATTTTCTATCTGTAACAGGAGAGCAGCCTCACAGCTCAATGGAAACACAGTCATTGGGGGAAAAGACCAAATTTCAGCTCAACACTCCGTATCCACCAATTCCAAACATTTATTTGTGCGCAGGGGTCACTCGTCAGTCTCGGTGACTGCTGGAATCACTAGTGGAATTGTTACAGTTACATCAACCAGAAAAAATACATACTGTCACACAACTGATGGAAATCTGTGCTCCTCATACACTTTGTATCAACATTTAAAGTCCCATAATTAAATCCAGCACTCAAATCAGATGCCACGTAGCAAAGGGAAAGGCTTCAAACACTGACTGACTTTAACCCCAGTATTGACTCCTCCAAGTTGCTTTTCCCAACCTCAGATTATGGCATCCACATGACAACTGTCACTGATGGGAATTATAAACTGCATGTTTAACAAGTCCCCAGATTAAAAATACCTTTGAAGAAAACAGCACATGAAAGGGAGAAAGTCCCTCTTTCAAGTTTCAACCTCAAAACCTTGGGGAAACTTTGCAGAGAAATTTATCCCTTATGTGGTTAAAATATAAACAATATAATAATAATATAAATACAAATACAAAATATTTAATATAAATAAACTGTAACTATAACTATAAAATTATAAATGTAAACAAATAATATAATACATTCATCCCTTGAGCGGTTAAAATATAAACAAAAACCCTCTAAACTCCAGTATCTTTCAGGCTATTGGGATGAAGCACTACCAATTTAATAAGGAGGTCTCAGCAGATGCTGACACCCTCTAGAAGTCCCAGTTGGCCTCCAATACACACACACAGCAACTGCACAGATTCCACGCTGCTTGAGCTTCCTGCTGCAACATGGAAAAATCCCACTCCAAGATGAATTCGTTTACAATTCCACACCTGTTTCCATAATTCCTGACAGTAAGGTGCAGGCAAGCACCCTCTAAGCTTCCGAAATTTGACTCCTCCCAAACAATCAGTTTGTCACAGAAGAAGACCCCTGAAATTGGGAATGCTTTTTCTGCTCATCTGAGTTTTAGAAAGAAAAATGACTTAGGGAGAAAAATCACCCTCAGTCCTGCACTGTACACCAGGAGGCCATTTATTCCAGGTTATCATTTCCACATGGACACAGCCAAGTCATGTGGTGGGCTCAGATTCCTATCTGCTGCTACAATGACAGGGCCTGGATTAAGACAGCCTTACAACATAAATTACAAAACCATCACCACACTCTCCTGATGGGATTACAGTGGATTCGGTTTGCCAAAGAACTCGCCTGGAGCAAAAGAAATAAAGAAGGAGGGGGAAAAAAAAACCCCACCAAAATCAAAACCTTTACATTTGTTCCTCCTCCAACAACCAAAAGCTCATAGAATACCCCTTTTTATAACCATCTTTAAATTCTAAGGTTTTAGAGCATGAAAGAATTGGATTAAGGGCTCTCTCTATTTCCAACAGCCAAATGCATGGGAGATTCATATTAAAACAAGAGCAAAGCCACCGTTTCTACTAAAACACATTTCCATACTGCTGATAGTAGAGTTGCATATTCAGTAAAGCGAAGATGTAAGTTTTGTGAAACCTCTAGAAAAAACTCTGATTTCGGGTTGTCAGTCCTCAGCAGGGAGCATCTCTCTACCCTTACTCAAACCAAGCATCTTCCAAGGATTTACTTCATCAACAGGACATTTGTACCTAATTAAACTCAGACACAGAAAAGCTTACTGCCTTCCCACAGGCAACAATTCCACATGAAAACCTTCATTCATCCAATCTACCTGTACAGATCCCTCCTTTGTGAGCTAATTGAGACACAGACCTGCAAAGGTTCAGTTACTCCCCTATAAAGTCCGTAAGAAGGACTAGAACTCTTTTCAAGTAAGTTGGCTTGAAAAGAAACCACTTAGTTATCTTTCTATGTCTGGGTAATTGCAGAGTGCACCCAAGATCAGAATTAGGGGTTTTGCCACTCTGGGGCTGCCTTTTAAGGAAAATACCGATATCCTGCATTTACGTGCAAAGAACGACAGCCCGTTTCCTCCCCTGGTTCCTGGGACAGGGTTCAATGACTGCTGCCATACAAGCACACACATTTACTTTCAGCCAGAAACCACAGAGTACCTGGACTGGAATATCTTTTTTTTTTTGGGAGGGGGGAGAATGCAGAATGACTCCAATTCTAAACTCATCTGTTCATCATTTCCCATATTGTTTCCCCAGCTGTATTCATCTCGTTCTGAGCCATGTGGAAGCAGTCTAACAGCTCGGAATATGTTATTAAAGTTTAGAACAGCTGCCCTTCGCTACATGTTATGCATAATATTGAAGTCTGCGCTGAAATGTGCTGTATTTTTGGACTTCCCTCAGTCTCTCAACCAGTCCTTGATGTCGCAGCCCCACCTGTACCTACACAGGAGGTGGACCCAACCCACTGTGCAGAGCTCCTGCTCTGCTAAGGCAGTCAGGAGCAATTTGGAATTACTTTCAGCTAAATGAGGAGTTTCTCTTGATAGCATCAAGAATTTCAAAAGAACATCTGCTCCACAAATGTGAAAACCTACAAACAAAAATAGAAGCAAAAGTGTTCTTTCAATCAGCTTTGCAGAGCTGGTCACAAGCCAAGCACTTACGGAAAGGTTTTCAGAGGATGTCAAACGCTGGGACAGAAATATAAAATGCAAGTTTTAATAAAATGACATAGTTAATTGTTTTACAAGATCCTGGATGACTTTTCAGAGGATGAAGGAGCACTGGCTGGGGTTCAGATGACTAAGCAGTGCAATAATGGAAACAGAAAGTGTTGTTACAACGCCTGTTGCTATACAAACAACCTTGGGGCTCAGTGAAATAATGCCTGCTGCTATATAAACAGTTTGTGTGTTTGTACCTTTAGGGGAAATTGTAAACTCTGAGATTATTGAACTCCTCACGTGTTGCCTGCCTCTGTTTTCCTGAAGCTGGGGAGTTGTTCTAGCTCTGAACACCTACGTGGCTTTCCTGAGAAACCTTGAGCTGCAACATCAGAGCAACACGTTGTGGTATAAAACACCTCTTTAGATAACATAAATCTAAACATCTAAAATTCATTTTCGTTTCTCACACTTAAAAAGACTGTCAGCAAACATCAACCACAGTTTGGAAGTAAACATAACCAAAGGGGTTTTTAAGTTTTTTTAAGCTTCTTGGGGAAGCAGGAGGGTGAAAAAAAGCAACATAACAAGCACTGTGATTATAACAAGTCTTCAAGTCCTCAGTGCTACTTTCAGAAGGAACAAATCCAGGACTGTCCCAGCAGTGACAGCCCTCTTCCAAGCAGGAGGAAGTGCTCAAATACAACAGCTATTTTAATGGAAATTATGACTTATCTTGGTATGCCAACACCTGCCTCCTTCCCCCAGAGTTCCACCTGTAAAGCAGATGTTTACTTTGCCATTCTTTCAGGGTACTAAACTAACAAGAAAAACAAGTGACATCAACATCCTTGAAGACCCACGTCCTTCATTAATCCACAGGGCACATGCTGTAAAGTTCTCCAAGCTGACCCAGAGTGCCTAAACCTTCATTAAAACCACTATAAAGGGCTCCACCACAATTGGGATTTAGCGATAACAAATAAGGCACACAAACAGCAATCAAAGGAGACAACAACTGCACTTTATCCTTCACCTTCAGAGAGTGCCTACAGTCACACTGTTATTTTTAAAGCATTCTTAGTCTAACCTGGCCTGATTTGTCTTGCATTCACAATATCAGTAAGATACTGCCAGCATGAAGCCATTCCCCCTTGTCCTGGCACTCCAGGCTCTTGTCCAAAGTCCATCTTCACTTCCATCTGAGAGGCAGTGGAAATAAGTGCATGAAATCCTAGTACAAGAGGGACTCAGCAGTGACCAAGGAAACTGTATTCTCACCTGATAACAGAACTAATTCCCCTTTTACCCTCTTCAATTTGCCACAGAACTACATTAAGCAGCATCTTCCCCTCACATCCACCAAAACACCAAGTCTGGTCTTTATTCAGACAGCGGCAGCCTCGATGATAAACACTCAACAACTTGTAACGTTCTGCCAGACATTCACGAAGGAGTTTGCTTCTAATATTTAAAACTGAAATGTGATAATAGGCAATATTTAATACTGGATTCTGGTTTCACAGCAATAGTGTTTATTGGAGATAGACCTCAAGAAAACAAGGAAACAGGAGTACGTGTTTGAGTGCATGCAGAACACGCTGGAGAACTAAACATTCAGATGAGCCAAAAGCTGTGTTTCCTCCAGGACTCTCTCATGAAACCCTTGCTGAGAGTGAACTCAACACCCCTCCAGAGAGGTCTCACAACATCAGCCTCCGTGCTTCCAGCCTGGTGTCCCAGTGAGGATATGGGGACCCAAAAGACAGGCTGGGAGAAACAGCCCCTCACATAAGCAAACTATTCCTGTAAAACTTGGTGGTTATGGGGCTTGTTATAAAAACCAACGTATACGGGCCCCCATGCCCATAAAGGTGCCTCTCATATGCCATGACTGTTTCATAAAAAGGACATTAAAAAAGGCAATTTAGAAGACAGAGCAGTTACCGGCCTCAAAAAGCTTCCCCTGCTCCCCAGTGAAGCACTGAAATAACTCAAACCATGTTTACTGCAGTCTTGTTGCATTTACAACTTGATAGGATGAAACTACAGAGCATAACCTCTCCACGTTCAGGTCAGAGCTTCTTAAAAGGGCTTGGGATCACAACGTGATGTTTACTGGATTATAAGACACTTTCCTATGACCTCATTCATCCTGAGCTCTTGTATTAAAAATCCTTACATCAGGCACAGAACAAAAGGTCAGATGTGCAAAAGTCAAAAGGAGAAAGGTAAGTAACATTTTCTGGATATGTTTAGCTCCCCAAGTGTAATTCTGCACACCTGGAGGTTACTTTTTACCTATATAACCCAAATAAGACCCTATAAATATCAGAGGGGCAATCAGGAAGGCACAGGCAGGTACGGAGAACGGGCCCACCTTGGCCTGGCTGGAAATCAGAGAGAACACAGCACACGGTGCTACTCACTCCTCCTCCATTTATCCATTGCCTTCACATTTTGATAAATCCACTCTCAAACCAGGAAATTTTCCCACCAGTCCAGCTCTACCCTGTACCTTCAGGTGTTGCAGGAAAGGAACCTGCAGCATTATTTCAGGGTGCACAGCACTGTGCTCCATCAGCTGCTGCAAGCACTCAGTCTGTCAGCTATTTGTTCTTTGGAGTTATGTTGGGAAACCTCTTTGTTTTACAATGGGTTAAATGGAGCTTCTGGCAGTTCACTCATCCAGGGGTGGGAAAGCTGCTCCTCCAGGTGAAAAGGCTCTTGCTCTGACCAAGCATCACCCAAAGAGCAGGTGGTTCAGCTCGTGCCACAGAGCCTAAAGGGAGCAAGAATTTGGGGATTCTCAGCTCCCAGCCATAGCCAAACTGCTTCCCATGTATCCATTGTACTACTTCAGTGGGCAAAGGAGACTAACTTCTGAAAAAAATGATGAGATGGTGAATCAAATGGGAAAAGCTCTCATTTGTGAGTACAGAACCAACAGTTTAACCTGTGAAAGGCTTGCTTCCTCTCACGATAACATCAGCATTCCCTGAACTCCACGTGGCACCAAAACATTGGGAATGGTTTCTCACGTGATGGACAGTATTTCATACTGAACAGCTGAGGTGAGGGAGCATTAAACCAAGGACAGTTCAGCACTGGTCTTCCTGAAAACATCCACTTCTACACGCTACATTGAAGCAGAGCTTGGTTTTTTAATTACACAATATTAACTTGAGAAATATTCTCATGAATTACACACACGGCCAGATCAGAGAGATACAACAACCCCACTAGAATTCCAACCTCTTGAAAAACAAAATACTTTAAAGCTCTGGATTTCCCAACATTCTGGACTGATCAAAAAGTGAATGAGCCAATAAGTATCAGACGCTGTTATTCCTTTTGTGGGAGAACAACTTGCTCTAAACTTCAAGCAGGGTACAGAAAAAGCCTGAAAAGCATTTATAGATGATTAAGCAGCTGTCACAACCAAAGCTTTCAAAACAGGTTTTTGCCCTGATGTGCCAAATCTTATCCACAGAAGTATGAGACAAACCCTGCCCCAAGGAGGACAAAACATACATATTAAACTGTGCAACAGAAGAACAAAGGATGTGAGGGGGGAAGTGAAAATAACAGAAGCTTGGGTGGGAAAAAAAAAATCAAAACCCCAGAAGTCACAGTTTGTCACTTGCTTGCAAATGACAGAAGAGCAGAATTTTTATACATTGAAGTTTCAGGAAGATGCATTTTCTTTTTCCCATTAGGAGATGGCCACATGGCAGAAGGTGAGAAGGCTCCAAAGGAAGAGACAGGCTCCCAAAGGAAGTCCTGGAATTCCACAGGTGTTAACACTTTATAGCTGACAGTGCAGCCTTGCCTCCAGTCACACACCCTACTCATCAGGAAAAATGCCACACTACAGCTTTTTCCTACACTGCCACGTTGTGCCAGGGCTTGATAACAGACTTCCCACTTCCCTCTGTCCTTCAATTCCACAGCACAGCACTTATACACACTACAAAGCAGTTTAGGCTGGCAAATCACACGTGTTTATGGCAGCTTAACGAGATCAGGAATCCATTTGCCTTTTGATTACTAAATTTTGGTTCTATTTTATAAACACATACTCATTTATTTGAGAAACAGAGCAGTCTGAGGAGCTAATGCAGAGCTGGTGACAGCTGCACACACACCAGTGATGGAACACACAGGGCACGGGGCAGGGGAGGCTCCCCAGAATTGATTGGAGAGGTGACTCCAGGCACAGCTGCTGATGCCACATCTTCTATTCACCCAGAATGGTCTGGGTTGGAAGGGACCTTAAAGTCCACCCAGTGCCACCCCCTGCCATGGGCAGGGACACCTCCCACTAGCCCAGGCTGCTCCAAACCCCCTCCAACCTGGCCTTGGACACTTCCAGGGATCCAGGGGCAGCCACAGCTCCTCTGGGCAACCTGTGCCAGGGCCTCCCCACCCTCATAGGGAAGAATTCCTTCCCAATATCCCATCTAACCCTGCCCTCTGGCAGTGGGAAGCCATTCCCTGTGTCCTGTCCCTCCATCCCTTGTCCCCAGTCCCTCTCCAGCTCTCCTGGAGCCCCTTTAGGCCCTGGAAGGGGCTCTCAGGTCTCCCCCTGGAGCCTTCTCTCCTCCAGGTGACCCCCCCCAAGCTCTCCCAGCCACACGAGAAGTGCTCCATCTGTCCCCTCTCCCAACAACTCTGGTCATCCCACCTGAGCTGCAGGAGCCTCCAGCAGGGCCCGGGCTCAGGCTGCAGGTGCAAGGTTGGAACAGGCAGAAGAGCCAAGAGCTGCCCCTCCAAAGCAAGTTACCACTGGCCCTTGCCTGCAGGCAAGGACAGGCAGGGTTACTGCTCTTACAGCTAATCCAGGCTCATTTCAACCCACTGGATCTTGGCATGGGCGACAGGAAAGGAAAAAAAGAAAGCCTTTCCAACAAGTTTGCAAAAAGCATATGTAAATTCCCCAGGTTTAAATGCTCTGGCCGTGCATCAGCCCACTGCTGCCTTAGGAGACTTTCAGGAATGAAACCTCTCCGAAGAACTCTTGGCTCTACACAGCTGGAGAAGGTACTTTGTGGTTTTTCAGGTGCAGTCCCTTCCTCTTACCATTAAAATGAATGCTTGGCACTTCCCAAGATGAGGACTCGACTCTGGCTTCAACCTGTGCTCTTTCAAGAACACTTTTCTCTGTGCAGCTGAACTGGCCCCAAATTCAGACAGTGCATTCTTTCTGAACTCTATGTTTTATGATCTTAGTTTAGGGGCCTCGTAAAAGATGTAGTGTGCAAGTCACAGCATCCTACGCTCCCAGGGCCATAACCACTGCATCCACACTGCTACCCACAGCACCCTTAAAGACACTTCTGCTCCCTAGTGTTTATTGCCAAAACAAGTTCCTAGGCCTAACATTTCTGCTGTTCAACTTCCCATGGAAAAGTTTAATAGCTTCTATTATAAAGCCGATTTTCTCACATGTTTGATAGTCTAAAAGAGCCAGGAACTGCACATCTTGCCTCATTTCATGGTTAAGAGCCGAGTTTCAGTTGGGTTTCTTACACATGGCACCAGTGCATAAGCACTCAACTTTAATTCCATGCAGCTATTGGAGAGATGGCAGTTTGGCTGCACCTAAAACATGAGAAGGAGTATTTCGGTTTTCCTCTGTGCATGTTCCTTACCTCGTGCATTAGACAGGCAAGTGAAGCACAAGGCAGCACTCCCAGGGGAGCAGCACTGGCTGATCATCTCCAGCAGGTCACACCAAGCACGTAATTCCTCCTGCCACCACGTGGACACAGAGCTCTACACACACCAGAGGAGGGCTGGACACCAGTCACTGCCTTGGATCTGCATTGTACTGGTGTGAAAACAAACATCCCCGGGGACCTGACAAAGGAGGGAGGGTTTTTCTTTGTGTCCAATAACAAAGTTCATATGTTGCTAACGACTGTCAGATGAACGCACAACTGTTCCTCGGCCAGGGCTGAGCAAACCATGCCAGTGTCAGTCTGCCACCCCTCAATAGCTGTCTGACAAAACAAACCAGGATCAGAGGAGAAGCCTTCCCTGGGAGGTGACCCTGAGCACAGATCCAGCCTGAACAGAAGGAAGGACAACCTTAACTCCTGCACTGTAACAAACAAACCCCAAAGACTTCGCTCAGCCTGGAAGCGATGCCTGGGAAGGTGATGCCCAGAGTGTCACCATCTGCAGAGCCCCCTGACAAACACAGCCAGGAACTGCTTACACAGGCAGGCAGACAGGGACAAGACAAGGGGAGCAGTGCTAAACTAAGAGAGGGCAGGTTTAGGTTAGATACCAGGAAGAAATTTTCTACTCAGAAGGTCCATGGCTGTGCCCAGCAGGATGAGACCCTGAGAGGTGCCAGCCTTGGCCCTGCTGTGTTCACTCTCCACCCACAGAAAACCACACCAAGCTTCAGCAGCTCCTAATATTCAACCACCGTAACAGGAGGTTCCCACAGTGTAATCTCAAGTTCTCTGCTGTGAATATCAGGGTGAGAGTTCATTTCCTTCTCCTCCTAAAGCCTCATCTTCCTCAGATACTCCCCACACACCCCTTATTTACCAGGTGTGGAGTTTGTGGGATCAGCTACCTGCTGAATGCTCTCCCACTGCCCAATGCTTTGGAGAGCTGAGCAATTCACTCCCCTGTTTAGCAACTGTTTTGTACTTTACCTTTGACAATGAGAGTGAATTTTTTGGTAGGTATTATTAGACATAAGTCACTAATTTCCTTGTGAAAAGAATAAAACCCCCACATTTGTTTGTTAGAGTCAAAGAGCTGAAATCTTAACTGGAAATTTATGGTCTTACCTAACGTTATCCAACTTAAAAAGCTCCTCTGTGCACTTCGTGAGGGATTCAATTTTGCAAACAGAAAATATGGGGATTGAAACAATTTGTGCTCACATCCAGATGGAAATTATTATGAGCTCTCGGAATTAACACACATTGTTTTGACTTCGGAATGTAACAGCAAAGCAAGTTTCCCCAAATAAATGCTCTACCAAGCTAGCACTGAGCTGCTTCTAATTCCAGCTGAATCCCTCTGAGAGCAAGATGTGGTTTCCATTGTTATTATCCTGCTGTTTTACAAAACAGTACCACTTTATCTCTAGAAGAGTCTTTATGTCAGTAATTTTACTCACTATCAATCCCGCCTCACTTCTCCCCCACTCACATTTCTACTTCGCCAGCAGAACTCCAGGTAATTGTGAAAGGGAATAAAACATTATATAAAAATCTGTGAAACTGGGAGAGCTCGTACAAAGCCTTTCAAGTATTTCTTTAGGTTGATACAAGTTTTTCTGGGCTCTTTGTCTCTCACACCCACAGTGATCAAGACTTGCAGGAATGATTCAATTTGAGGTGATGGAGACCCAGGCTGTTCTCTTAAGTCACCACTGTCCCTCCCAGGCACCTCCAGCCTTCCCACAGCGGGAATGAGGCAATGGAGTCACATCTATTCATGACCAAGAGTCATTTCAGGACTGGTTCTCTGAATTAAGGCCAACACCTTTGGGCCTTAAAAGGATCCTCTTTCAGGTTGTGATGGTCTGGAGATGAGAGGGAGGCAGCTGCTCATTCTCCATCCCAACTTCATTACTTTCACACGTCCACATGAACTAAGCACACGTGGGAGCTCCTCTGAAAGCAGCCCCGAGACCTTCTAAAACCTACTTCAATTCAACAGTCCAGCATCCCCAGGAATATGAAGGATTCACACACTCTCAGGTTTTCAGGTCTAGGCAGCCCCTGAGCACAGAGGGGTTGTGATGTTTTTCTGCAGCTATCTACCTGTTCTGCTTCCACAGTGAAATTCCCCCTTGGCACAACTATAAAAAGCCGCAATATTTGACCAAGAATATCAACACAAAGGTGACTACAGCAGTTTATGTGGACATCAGCAACACTTTCCTGATTAAATAAGTAGGAGAAGCCCCCCCCAGAAATCCCAAATTAACTTTTATTATGTTTTTATATCCAAGAGCAGACAATCCCAAACATTACCATGTGAACCACTGGTGTTGCACAAACCACTTCAAAGCCTGGCCACCACCGCTCCAAGCTTGCACAGCACCACTGACCCCACGGAAATTTGGAAACCTTTTTAACACAAATACGCACTGAAAGTTTTCATTTGCTTTTACGGGTTCAAACACTTGCCAGTGGTTTCAGAAACCAACTGCCAGGACCTTGAAGGCAACAGGGTGAGTGGCCCTGTGTTCAGCTGCTCAGAGGCCTCAGAAACAGGGGACAAGGGGAAACCAGAATGAGAGGTTTTGGAGCACCCTGAGGAAGACAAGAAGCCCAGGGGTTCTTGTTTGCATCTCCTGACTGAATGGCAAACTCCAGCAGGAGAACCAAAGCAGCACCACAGCTCCCAGGTTACAGAGTGAACTAATGGGTCTGTGGAAGCAGAGATTAAGGAAAGCATTGATTTGATGGCGAGGGAGAGCTATCAAAGTGCATTTAATCCCTTTTTCTCACCAGTCTTCCCCCATGAAGGTCAAGTGTGAACAGCTGGCTGCTATTACTAATACCACCAACAAAGAGGCACAGTCTAAGCTCCACTAACAGCCTGGTTAAGTGAATTTCCAAGATTAGCAGGGCTTGATTAACTTCATCTTAAGATATTTTAGCCTTTAAGTAATTTCAGAGCCACTGGAGGTTATCGTCCAAAATACACTGAGCACGGGCAAGACACCAGAAGTCTGGAAAATGGTAAATGCAATCCAAGCTTAAAAAACAAACAACACAAAAAGATCCAGAAGCTTTACTTCAATTCGGGGTAAGGAATGGCAAAAAAGTGGTGGAAGACAGAACTGGAAAAACAAACAAGTAGAAACTAAGCATAAAAAGGCCAGATTTTTCAAGAATAAAACTGTAAGACTAATCTAATTTCAAGCCTTACAAACGGGTTAGAAACAGAAATAGCATACTTCTGTTGGAATTTAAATCTCTTGGCACTTTCTGGTGCAATATGCTCACAAGCAGGCTGGGGAAATGGGATATTCATGAAGCAGGAGTGAGGAAAGAGCAAGGACTCTTTGGGTGCAGTAAGGAAGAGGCCATGGCTGTAAATGGAAGTGCAGGGGAAGGGGGGCTCCACCTGGGTGAACAGAACCCCAGTTCCAGCAATATCTGATTTAGGAGAGCTGGAGATCTTTAAGTATGACAGAATTAAAAGGCAGAAAACATTTACAATTTTCAAAGCACTGTGTACAGACTCATAGAAATTACAATTTGAAAAGGAAAAGATGAATTATTACGTGGCCAGTCCTCCTCTAAGCACCACAGAACAAAACCTCGAGCCCAAAGGTGTAAGGTAAGACAAGGATTTCAAGGGTATATCTCTTAGTTCCCAGATGTTCCCCACAGAGAACAGCATCACCAGGCAGCACCTGCACACAGGTCATACTGACACTAAGCAGAGAATAGATATAAATAAATAATAATTAAAAAAAATCACCCCAAGGGTACCTACCTGTGCTATATTTTTGTTGAGAAGATAAACTCCATATTCAAACTGAAGCTTCTCCCCTCCTTTTGGATATAAAGGAAATCTGATGGGAAAGAAAAAAGGAGGGGGAAAAAGGCATTTAAGGTGAAATAATTCAGATGCTGATGCAAACTTCCAAAAGCCCCAGACTCCTTCTCTAGGAAGGTAAAGATTTAACAAGCTTCCCTTCCTGACTTCTCCCAGGAACCCCCTCACAGGATGTTCTTGGAAACCCTTTGCAGCTCCAGTCAGTCAGCCTTTTAAAAACTGCTGTCAAAACTCAGCTGAGGAATTACAGATTTTTGAGCATTTCAGATTTTTAGAAGAAGCTTATTATTCTGTGTTATTTTGTGACTGACAGAGCACAAAGCCCTTCACACACAGAAGGTATTTGCAGGCTCACTCACCAGAGCAACAGTCAGAATAGAAGTGATTCCTTTCACACCCTCCCCAGAGGTTTAAGTCACTTACAGCATCACAGGTCACTACAGCCCTTGCAAATACTCTCCTAATGTTTACTTTTCCTCTTTAATAAATATTGCTCACCACTTAGATGTCACAAATAGCTTTTAGAACAGCACAGCACTGCCTCACCTGCTGTGTGAGATGGGAGAACTAAAGCTTCAGTCCCTAAAGTACTGAAACTGTTTGACAGCTTCTACATTCAAAACCACCATTTTTTACCTCTGTTCTGTGCAGCACCTCCCATGAACAGCTTTCGTAGCTGTACACTGCACTTCTGAGGGCTGCCTTTTAACTCCTCCTCAGAGCAGAGGTTTGAGGTCACTGTGGGCAACTCAGCAATCTCAGTACAATCTGAAATCCATGTTTATGGGAACTCCAGCATGAAAGGAGCTCCTGCCTTTTCAGCAACCACATGTCCTGCAGCTCCTAATCAAGATGCTGAGCGTATTATCTGCACAAACCCCACATCAAGGCAGAAACCAAAGGCTCTCTCAAATATAAGATAACAAACACAGGAGATCAATATCTGCTAGAAACAACACACATTCTGGAGAGGTGATTAGGCAAAGTGGATTTTATCATCCATCAGCCCCACAGTAGAGTACATTTGCAACTTTTAAGAATTATATGGTGCCATTAAAGCTAAAGGTCAGCAGGGCATGATCGCAGCAGATCAAATATTGAGATGTCAGCTCCAGGTTTTATGCTGCTTTCAAACTCGCCGGGTCACTTCAAGTTGAGGAATATAAAAATCCCTGTGAATAGTGTATATCTAACTCACCTTGCTTAATAGATCTATAAATCCAACTAGTTCCCCATGCAAGAAAATGAAACCTTTCCAAATGAACACATGCTACAAAAATTCCATTCTAAGTGTAAAACACAAAGCAAAAGGAATTCATCTCCATATCTCCAGTTACACTGCCCGGGCAGAGCAGGGGTTACATTTAAAGGATACCTTTACAATTAACAGCCTAAAACCAACCCAAGTTTGACAATAAAAGCACCATTAGGAACACAAGCCACGTTTCACTCCAAGGTAGGATTTCATGAAGTCACTGGTAATGGGAACCATGTATTCTATTATTAGACACAGAGCTCTTCAATCCGTATAGGAAAGAAGATAGAAACTGGTTTATGGTGCTACCATCTCCCACACAGAGGGGAAAATTAGGCTTTTCTGTTTATCACTCTGCTCGTGCTTCTTTGCCAGCATTCACATTTCTCCCCTCTAACTTGCACTAATTAATCTTGAAAGCTTTTAAACCACACACATCCCGGGTCAGCCTTCCCAACATCACCACTGACAGGCAAGTCTGGAGAGCTGTCAGTGCTGGCTCTGTCTAGGCACATTTATGGCTCCAGAGAAAAATATCCCCAACTGTTCTGCCTGTCTCTGTGTGTTATCCTGCTTGCCCATTAAGCCTGGTCACAAGCAGTGAACTCCAGGCAGAGGAACCCCAACATTTCATACAGTGCTTCACTGACTATAATTGAACACAACTCCAGCTGCTGGCTCCCTACATCCAATTCTTCTTGCCTGCTCCACAGAAAAGCAGGACTGGGAGCTCAACCCCTCCCTCTGGCATGCTGCAGAAAGCTAAGTCTGCTGGGCAAGGTTTCAGTTATCCTAAATACTTTTGAAAACTACTATTTCAGTACTTTTATAATCACAAAGCACGTAATAAACTGCAAAATGGCCTCTGCCTGCCCACTCTGCTCCAGAGTGCACCTTCCTTTCTTCCATTCTTGCTGGTATGTTTGGCGGGGGGGAAAAAAAGAAATCATTAAAGCTCCTTTAAAGCAGAACACAGATACCTACTCTGAGATGGCAAATTCCAAGGGGTAAGTGTGAGATGTTTAGTGGGAAGAAGAAAAAACACAAGCTTACAGGTACCTGTTGTGTGATCACCAGGAAAGATCATCTGAGAGAAGCTGTCAAGTAATAGGAAATCTGTTCTGAGTCAATCCCTGGTGCTCCTCAGAGGAGCACTGACCACTGTAGGAGACCATACCCCTGCCACCTGAGCAGGCAGCAAGTTTGAACTGAACAGCTTCTGCTCAGCCAGGTTCAACCTGTGCCCTCAGAAAAACAAGTTGATATTTACTGTAATGTAATATTTCAACAGCACTTAAACTCCTTAAAACACAGCCCTAACACGCCCTGAGCAGATGATCTATTCCTGTCTACAAAGAGCAGGGCAGACAGCAGGGGTAATTTTAATAGTGACTCATAAAGAGTATCAGTTGCTCCTTAACAAAGTGTTGAAACCCACCTCTTACTGCCTTTTAAATATATGGATTAAACCCCTGGTTTTGATAAGACAGCCTGGGCAACAATTTGCTGCTAAAGTGTCTCCACTGCTCACTAACACTGGTGTATTTAAACACCAGAAAACTGATTAGAGAAAAACAGATATTTTCAAGTTGCCTGCAGACACTGATTCTGAAAACCACAGGCCTGGTTCAAAGCTAAAAATAACCCGACTGTGGTGGTGGTTTAAGCATTAGACCTCTCTTACAACTCAAAGAAATTGTGCTGAATATTCTACTCTAACCACTGAGAACTCCACCGTCCCACCTTTCTCAGCTGACCTTGCACAAGTACTCATGAGCCCTCAAGAGCTCCTCTAAATTCATATCCTCAGCTCATCTTTAAATGTTTTACATAATCACTTCAGTGTTCGATGAACATGCAAAGAATCTCAGGATTCTCGGTTCAGGCACATGGTAATTGTTAAGGAAAGATGAAAGAATCCTTATTCCATACATTTACTTCAGACCTCAAGTATCTCCTACAAATTCAAGTCCAGCTCCATTTACTGTTGTGTCCTGTGATTTATGAACTCCCCTGCATCCAGAACTATCACATATGTACCAATAGACTGGTGGCCCACTTTTATTGTCTATAACAGCCTGTCTTTAACACAAACTATTTTTAAAGCTTAAGAAATTGCTTCATTTTTAACTGCTTTCACCTGCTTCTACTTTGGTATTATACCATGTGGTTTAGATCTTTTATTCTCTCTTCTGTTCAGACTTCTGCTATACCCCAAATTATATTACAGTTTAATCTCTACTTCAGAAAGCTCTGAAGAGAAGAAGTGGGTAGAATAATGATTTTTACACCTCAGATCTGACTGTTCTCCACAGGCTGAAGCGTGGCACAATTTCAATAGCACACTACATGCCATTTGGCAAAATCTGAGTAAAATTCCAAATCTAGTCTAGAATTGTGCTATAAAGCCTTAATTTCAAAAATCATGCAGAACTCCAGGGACCAGGAATATCTGTAGCTTTGCAAGTCAAACTAACAGCAAGGACACTTACACCTTAGGAACACTTAATTCTCATAGAAGGGTTTGGGTAGGAAGGGACCCTAAAGACTGGAATCTTAGTCCCAAGGCTAAATAAAACCAGCACCACTGCATTTTGACATCACTGTATTTACAGTATCTGATACTTCCCAGCCAACTGCACCAAATTTGTCAGAGCACAAACTCAACCTGGCTTTCTCCTTCACTTCTCATTCCCAAGGACAGTGAGCAGGATGGCTGCAGGGAGATGGCTGTGGAGCAGACTTGACAGAAGGCAGCTGAAACCCAATTATTCACTATTATATAGATAAAGAACTGCTGTAATTTCTGTGTCTGTAAGACACTGGTGTGATAACAGAGCCATCCATCAGATCTAGGGAACAACTGTGCCTCACACAACACCACAAAAAATGGGGCAGTTAGGAAAATGATGAGTCTCAAGCTTAAATCTACTGATGGGACACTCTGTACAAGCATAGAACTAAACAGGCCAATCCAGATAAGATAATGACCTGAAAAAGTCACAAGTTCTTGCTTGATATGCCTGAAGTATGAGGAGTGTACAAGAAAAAGGTTTAAATATTTCCTAGGTTTGAGTTATTTCACCCTCACCCCCTTTTGGGGGTCTGCAAGGGAGGAAGGAAGGTTTTACACCCAACCCACCCACATCCTGTTCACTCATTGTAAGGGAATGTTGGGTCCAAGAGAGCAAACTTTGTTATTTGAAAGCGCTGAGACTTCTCTGAATGAGAAGAAAGCAAACCCTTTTAAGTGAGAATGACCACCACTGTCCAGCCAGCACTTGAAATCAAGATCCCCCAGGACACTTCAAATCAAATATTAGGAAAAGTAGGCTGCTCAAAAGCCACAGGCACCAAAATCCCAGCACTTCCAACCTCTTAGCATTCCACCTGAAGGACAGGGCACAAGGAGCTTCGGCTGCACAGCTTTAAAACCTGTTTCCTTCTCAGAGAAGCTGCACCACAGCTCTGTCAGCTTCAGAGCACAGATCTGCAGCAGAAGAGCCCAAATTAAATGAAAAGGCAGGTAAAAGGATGGCAAGTGTGCAGTTTACTTGTTAGAGATTAAGGCATGAATACAAATCCCAAGGGAATTCAGACTGGATTACTATACGGGTTTGAGTTCCTACTTGAGAGAAAAGCTACACTTGTAAAATAAACTTGATGACAAAAATACAGACTGCCAAGGGGGAGAAGCACATCCTCCTCCAAGCTTTGCACAACACGGAGATAATTAGTTCAGTGGGAAAGGAAAACATTAGCAGTGTGACTTTCTGAAACGTATTTTCAAAATGCCTGTCTGAATAGCTAAGGAGGTGACAATGGAAAGCAGAAGCATCTCTCTGTGACAAGTGTAACTGCTGTGCCCTTGCGCTTGGACAATGCACAATAGCTTCAGTGTGGGCAGACTGGAGGGAGAAAACACAAAAGCAGAGACCCAGATTCTGAAAGTCAGGCAGTTCCTGATAATAGCCACCAATTTATACAAGAGGGAATCATTCTGCTGCTTCAGCAAGTAACACTTTCAAACGGCCCAAAGCACAGAGAGGAATCCGTGGAGCCACTGACACCGATGGCTTTTTGTAAATTGGGCATTTTGTGACATATTTCAGCTTGGATTCCAGGCTGGCACCATCCAGGCCATGATGGATGTCATAGCACAAGGGCTGTCTGCAAGGGCAGAGCACAAACCTTGCTATCAGAACTGGAAATCTCCTGCCACTGAAGGATCATTTTCAACTGGAGGACACTTTTCACAGCACAAGTCCCTGCTTACTTGAAACAATGAAGTCATGTTTTGAAAAAGAATCTCATCAGGAGTATAGTGTTCCAATGGGAGCAAATTAAGTCTAGTATGTCTTCACAGAAACATTTCTCAGCTGGAGATGTCTGGGGTCAGTGGTCTCATCCAATGCAGTAAACAAAAATCTGCTCTCTCAGCCTGGCCAGGAGCATGTAAAAACTTCCAGTTCCCAGAAACAGTGTT
This sequence comes from Cephalopterus ornatus, assembly GCA_013396775.1. Classification (NCBI taxonomy): domain Eukaryota; kingdom Metazoa; phylum Chordata; class Aves; order Passeriformes; family Cotingidae; genus Cephalopterus; species Cephalopterus ornatus. The sequence continues at coordinate 211,665 of VZRE01001321.1, forward strand.
AACAGGACCTAAATTTATTAAAGAACACCTGATCTAATTCTTAATCTATGCGTTGCAATATTTGCTGACCCACTGAAGGCACGAGCATTATTTTGGTAATCAAGAATAAAATAAGCCAGGATCCGAGCTAAATATCCTGAAGAATGTAGAATGTAAAAATACAGTTCAAGAGAAGTTCATGGCAGAAAGCATTCTTTGAGCAATATAGCTGCACACTTAACACACACTCCATCTACCCTAAAGAACCAGCTCTGCTTTGACAGCTATTGGATTTCTCAACCAAACATCTCCCTCCATCTGATTTAAGTTTGCCAAGATTTCTCCCCAAAGCTGCCATTTCATTATCTCAGCCAAAGCCCCAAATATGATTAAAGACTTCTCCACTGAGCTGTGGAATGTTCATGTCAGGGAGAAGTTCCCCTTCACTTGCCTATGTCCCATTTTCCAGGTTGCTTTGTTGCAAGTGGCTCATCTGTCCCCAGGCACAGAGCAAGAACCCCCTCAGTGCTGCTGGACCAACTCTGTTACAGCTGAGACACTCATTTTCCCGTTCTTCCAAACTGGAGGGAGGCCCCAGTAGTGAGGATCACCTATAGATTGTGCTCATTCCACAGGTGGGCTCCAAATGCTCCAAAATTATCCATAGGGTGGTTCAGCAACATTTATTTGCAAATACAGCTTGGCTTTCAGTTCTTCGAGGCATGACAACACATCCAGGAAGGTACTTGGGAAGCAGTTTGGGGGCAAAACTGGCAAAGAATCCCAGGATTGCTTTATTCAAAGGCCCAAGAAGACACTTTTCACATCAGAACTTCCACTATCGGTAACTCCATCACCTGATTTAACACTGAAGCACACACAACGTAATGCAAGGTATCCTGACCAGCAGGGCCAGGGCAGTGCCCATCCCCTGTGCTGGGCACTGCTGAGGCACCTCCAACCCTGGGGGGCTTTACCCTCTTAGCAGAACTATTTCGTGAAACCCTTCTCATTTCCAGCTTACCTAGCAGGGAAGGAAGAATTCTTGAAAATCTTTTAAAAGACACAGTATGACTGACAGTGCAACAATCCAACAGAAATAACTGCTCTGAATGTGCATTTCCCTTGTCCAGATACATGTAGGGTACTAGAAAGGTGATTAAACCCCAAAAAGCCCATTACTTTTCTTAGAGGGGTACATATATTTCCAAGCTGTTTATATTACAAAATACTACGACATGAGGAGCAACACCAACACAGAGAATTTCACAATGTATGCCCCACTCCAGACATAACAACCCTTATTTTGCCCTAGGCTGGAAGCCATTCTGCATTAAAAAATCTGGGAGCAGACTACCAGAAGCATGAAATGCAGGGCTTGACAGACACAGCATCAGGACACATCAGAAACAGTTTAATCCCAGCATTCTCACCCTGCTGATGAGAATGTGATGAAGTGTTAGGTTTCAGCTGCACCAGAACAGAGCCAAAGAACTGAGGTGGTTTATTCTGCAAACATTCTTGTCACTGGGCAGAGGAACACGCTGCTGTCCTGAGGAGCTTACATTTGGCAGTTATGTATCCCTAGAACCATGTAGGCTGGTGGATCTTTAAGAATGACCCAAATCCAACCGTTCCCCAGCACTGCCAAGGCCACCCTCACCCATGTCCCGGGCACCACATCCACAGGGCTGTTAAATCCCTGCAGGGACAGGGACTCCCCCACTGCCCTGGGCAGCTGTGCCAGGGCTGGGCAGCCCTTCCCATGAAGGAAACAGTGTTTTAGCAGTACCACAACTGTGTTTGGAATAAAGAGGAACACATTCACTGAAGGGATTATAAACACTAACATCCCTCTGCTAACAGAGCTGATCATACACTGCATGGCAGTCATTCCATACCTCATTCCACCCTCAGGAACCACAGAATCATTCAGGTTGGAAAAGACCTCCAAGATCATGACCCAACACCACCTTGCCAACCAGACCTGAGCATTGAGAAAAGAAACTGGAAAGTGCAGTAACACCTTTATACATTATAACTTTAAAAATACACACATTTACTTAAGATTTTGCTCTGGAGTGAAAAACTCAGCTATTCCCCCAAAAGCACAATTTCTAGAAGCTCCTAATAAGGATCTTGGGGCAACCCTGCCATCAAAAAAAAAAAAAAAAAAAAAGTACAATGCCAAGCAAAATGTTTAACATAGTCAGTAATCAGGAAGTACCTGCTATAGTAAAGATTAAATATAGGGATTACCTCACTGCAGTTACTCAACAGTTCATGTTGGAGTTTGAAAAGCTGCTAAAGGACAGGTGACCGAAATAAAGAAATTTAATAATGCATGTTAATTGCTGTGCTCAATGCAGTCAGGAGCAAGGGAGAAACGTGAGCCATTAGTTTAGAAAGAAAACTACAATTTAAGATATTTGAGGTTCTCTGTAGTAACCAGAGTCCTTTGAGAGCTGATGGGATTGTCTCTCCAAGAGCTGGGAAGAGAAGATCTCAGGCAGGAGCTAATCCTGAAAAAATCTTGCAGAACCCAGGTAAATGGCCCAACAGGGATTCATACTCTTAGCTAAACTTTCTCCTTTTCACAAATCTATTGTGAAATCAACGATTAAGTCATGAGGGTTTGGAAGGCTGTAGTCTGAAGGACTAAACCCTCCAATCTGTCTCAGACAACAGGAAATTAGGTTAATCTGTATACACCCACACACAGGCCGCTCTACTCCTCAGAAATGTGTTTTGCAGATATGAATGTTCTAGTCTGCAATCCTTCTCCAAGTGGTGTTCAGGAAGGATATGACCTTGTGCTTCAAGGCCTACACTTGAAGCAACACAAGTTCATGTTCTGTTAAGTTACCCAGGAAGTGTTTGGACAAGTTATTAAAGTGGCATCAAAACTACTTTGCAAGTGGTTGTATGTAGTCGTATTTTATTGTGTCAAAACAAGAAGACCTGAGTGATTCCAGCTCTTAAGGCAAATTACCTTGTCTGTCCTGCCAAAAGCCACTAAGCTTCAAAGGGAAATCAGACCCTTCCAAACATCCCCCTCCTGTCAGTTAGGCACAGTAAAACCCTTCCATCCTGATTTGGATTATTATGCTGAAAGACAATGATTACAGAACAAACAAAAAGCTCTTTACTGAATATTAAGCTGATACACAGTAGGTGGCAATTTAGCGTGCTCTTTTTCACTTGTTTCCTCACATTCATCTGCCCCCACCCCAGCACTGGCATCAGCTCCCACTGAGGCTGCACTTGCCATCTGCAGTTTATTCCCACAGCCAGGAGCAAAACATAAAGGGCAATTTTTCCAACCAGCAGCCAAAACTCACCTGTAAGAAACACTATTCAAGTTTTTTCTAGTATTACTGGAAGCCAAATCAGAGGCATGTGTATGCCAACAGAGCGAAAACAACAAAGCTGAACTACTCTGCTGGATCCCAGAATTCCAACACGAGAAACTCAAACAGCTACTGGAAAGAGTACCTCCAAATTCCCTGTCACTTCAGAGGACCCAAAACTGTTCAGGGTGGGGTTTTTTTTGGTCTTGGTTTGTTGTTCTGAGGGAAGGCCGTGAGTGCATTCCCACATACTCACTCTCGCTCCTTCTCGGTGAGCTTGTCGTTGATGTTGTCTTTGATGGTGGAGCGGGAGCCCTTGTGGATGATGGGATACCTGAGTGGCACTTGCAGGAAGAAGGAGATCATGGAAACCAGGTGGGCAGTGTAGCCCAGGGCAACGGCGATGCTTCCGTCGTCCTTCGCTGCCAACGACAAAGAGAGCCCATTGTTGGTGTTGTTGGAGCCACCGACCCCTGGTGCTCACCGCTACTGCTCAGGGAACACCACAGTTAGTGCAGCTCTCAGCAGCCAGAACTTAGGACCACTGAAGTCACTCTGGAGAGCTTTGCATTCACTGTGTTTGGCGGGCCATGGCTCGTTCTCCTGCCAGTTTTACATGTTCAAAGCTGAGCTGCCTGGCTGGGGGAGGGACAAGAAAAGATGGGAAAAGTGGAACGAGATTCCCAAGACAAAAGTCGAGCCTTTAGCTGTGTGCATTTGTGTGGATGGACTGCCAGGGTCAGAGGAAGGCTGCATTCCTGCACAACTCCAGGCACCAGTGAGGTCACTTGGAGAGATACCCACCCCAGGGCAGGAACTCTGCTCTCTGCCAATAACTGCAAAAACTTGGATTAACCCTTTCTTTTAAAGTATCCTTTTTAATCTGGCATTTCAGGTTTCAACCTTGTAGCTTCACCTGCTGGGAGCACACCCAGGTCTGGTGATTCAAATGACATCCTTTAGCCATGTCAGGGCTTTTCCTTTCCCTTTTCTCTAATTTTAACTCTTTGTAGGGGATACAAACAGCACAAGAGTCACCTCTCCTGATGCACAAGGGAATCCCATGAAATCAACCAAAGAGGATCAGCAGTAGAACTGGCTTTTTAGAGAATCAATTCTTTTTGATCCTTCAGGTGCCTAATTTTTAAAAAAATATTACCTCCTAAGTGAGATAAGATCCATGCAAGGTTTCAAATTTAACTGCATATTACAATAAGTTGAATGCTTAGTACTTCTTCATCACAATACATTTGTATTTCTAGAGCCTTGGATAAAGAGTTAGTGACTCTTTTGTAAGGAATTAATACCAGGAAACTGAAAATGGGCCAGAAGATGCACACCACTGATTCCTCAGGAATTACCAAATCAGCTCATTACAGCACTCAGTGCAATCAGGAAAACAAAGCAACAGACTGGGTTTCGTCCTGTTGGCAAATTAATTTGTTTTAAAGATTACTGCTCCACTATTCTGCATCCAATATACACATTGTTAGTACACGTTAGTTACTATGGGATGGCTTTAAAGAATTAGACAACTGATGGAGGGTTTTGCTCGAGAAACCAGAGTGAGCAAATACTGGGAAATTCTCCAGGGCATTTCACTGGAGCACCAGTCACACCAAACATGTGCAGCTGAACGCATGCAGTTACCTGTACAACTGCTATACACACAGGCACATGAAATATTTGCCTCTGCAACAGGATGAGGGTCGACAGTTAAAGTAGCAGCTGACTTGTAAAGCACTTCATACTGTCACAGAGGTTTAAAGGCTCGTTTTGGGGAGGTATTTATCCGGGAATTTCACCAGCAGCTTCAGCAAACCCAGTGGGGATATTCCTGCCTGCTGCCCCAGCAAGATTTATGGACTAAAAGTGGCCCCAGAGGAATTTCAGGTCAGACACAAACACTTTGCAGAATGCCTGAGTTTGGAAGGCCCCTCTGGGAAGGGCTCAGAGCAGGGGCAGGGAGCAGCAGGTTGCCCAGGGCTGTGTCCAGCTGGGCTCTGAGCATCCCCAAGGATGGAGGCTCCACAGCCCGTCTGGGTAACCCCAGTTTGGGAGAGGTGCTTTTCTAAGAGCCAACAGAAACCTTCTTTGCAGTAGCAAGGAAGCAGGAATAAATAATTTCTAAGTTTTCTTCTAGTTCAGACCTTCCTAGTCAAAAATTTGGATCCCAAGCCATTATTATCCGTTTACTTAATTCTATGAAGTTTAGAAACAGTGTTAACTGTAACAGCTACATTAAGAACATGCAGCTACCTTGAAAGTCTTCAGAATTAGGAAGCTTGACTCCACAAACAAAGTAATCCTTTTGATCATTCTGTAAGTTTAAAATCAACAGCAGAAAGTGAGAATGGAACAATAACATCCAGAAAACCAAAACCCGCATAAAATCTAATGACAACAAAGCTAAGAAAAAAAAATTAAAATCAAAACCTAAATATCCAGTTAAATGCAGAGCAACTTTGCCGCAGTATTTTAATCCACGTTTCACAAAATTCAGAAAATACATGCAACCTTTTTAAAGAAGGAAGAGCTTCATTTTAAATCATCATACAAAAGGTTTTGGGGCTCAACATTTGGACATCTGTTTCTGTGCACTCTGTTAAGAGTTCGGCTCACCTCCTGTCAGGGTTACTTTACACCACTGTAAACAACAGGGCAAATATCCATTAAATTAGGGCTACAGCTATTCTACTATTTCAGTGGAGTCCCCTCCCTGGGAAGTTTGCAATCCAAGGACCAAGTGTCAGAAGGAGCTGGAATAAACAGGATGGGCAAAGAGCAAATTTCATCGTGAACAAAACAGGGTATTTGCTCACAGTGTAATAAGCAGGAAGCTCATTTCAAAGCAGGCAGATTTTTAGGGTGCTGAACACATACCAGATCGATGGGGTAGATGTAGGACAGCTCTGACAGCAGCTGCTTGCATCGAATAGTCTGCTGGGCATTTGTCTTCAAAAGCTGTTCTCTGTGGGAAAGAGATCCCGAACCCATTAGTTCCCTCAAAAGCCTTAAATAAGGGTGACACGCTCTTCTATCCCTTCTGCAGCTCCCCAGGTATCCCCTGCCCCTGCCAAAAGCTGGGTAACTCTACCCAAAACAGTAACACAGCAGACAGAAGTTGTTGTTTTCACAAGTACCTCCCATTTCAGACATTTTTTGACTGACAATTAAGTATGACAGAGCTGTTACACTAAAACAGACCTAGAAGTCCTATCAGAGCCCACACAGGCAACCAAGCACCTGTTTTATTCTCTTCTAGACTTGCCACTGGCAATTCTCCCTTTAGATATCTGCAAGTTGTAGCAGAGATGTTTTAACGGAAGTTTTGGGGCCACATGAGGCAGGATTTGGTGCCAGAAGCTCCATTTCCAATGGCCTCCTCTCAAGCCTGTGCTTCTTTTCCAATTGCAGAACAAGCAGAGGCCCTTTTACCTCTTGGCAGTGCATTCCTTCCTTAATTCACACAGGGATTCGTTGTGCTCTCCAAGTTTCTCGTACTCAGTCCCAAACACATTTTCTAAACGACAAGAGGAAACAGGGAAAAAAAACCATAGTATCAGGTATTTTCTTAGTTATCAGAAGTTTTAAAAGTAGACACTGACACAAATGCTGGCAGTAATCCTCCACTGACTCTGCCCGTTTTCCATGGTATGCTCCCAGAGCAGGCAACGCCAGCACAGTGGGATCCTCATGCACCCATTCGCCAGCCAAACCCAACCAAACTTCCCCTTCCTTTCCTACCTGTTCCCCTCATGGCCAAGCACTGCAGGAATGGATTAGGGCATCTCAACCCCTGCACAGCCAGGATGGGGACAAACTCATTTTAGTAGTGACTAATTACTTGAGACCCAAATAAGCACTAAAAAAAATCCAAAAAACATCCTGCAACAGGATCAGGCATTCGTGTGGCTTGGCCTTGGTGAGCTCCAAAGGGGCAGCAATGCAGCATTTTACGGCAGGACCCCTTCCCAGTAAAGGAAAATACCAGGGTGACTGAGCATTTCACCTTTCACTGACATAACAAGCTACTAAGAGGGATTCTTTTTCTCCTAACACTTAAAATGGAATCCTAATCACAGGTACATTCCCCCGATATTATAAAGCCACTGTTTACTGTATTACACTGCAGCTCTTCTGATTGCCTCCTAAAAATGTTAATTAAGCACAGATTAAAGATTACTTTAGAGAGGTGTCACAGTAAGAAGTTATTTAGAGACAAGACACCACAAACTGCTGTCCAAAGCTCAGTATAACACAGATGGTGAAGAAATTATACATGCCTGCAGATTTCAGATAAAGAAAAAACACAGCACGTTAGAGCCAGACAATAAATAAAAATGAAACAGAAACCATGCCATTTTGGGCACCATGATCATAAACCAGGTTCTACACTTACCTCTGTCACTCAAACTACTTTTTTGCTTGTGCAACAAGGCTACTTCTTGACCCAGGGCCTTCTTCTGCCTCTCCAGTTCATTACGTAGCACCAGGATCTTCAGCTGTAAACATTCACTCTCTTTCTTCTGTTGGGATAAAAACAGATTAAAAAAGAAGAAGGTAAGTTTTTCTGCACGGAAGCAGTTCCACGGAAAAGGTTACAGGAGGGAAGGAATAAACAGGACTCAGATGGTTTTCTGCTTTGGAAGGAGGGCAACTCATCTGTGTCCCACACACAGACATGTGCCAGCGAGCACCAGTGTAATGAAGTCACCAGGAGCCACTTCCGTCAGCTCATGGCTTTGAGCAGAGCCCAGCTTTGCCGGCAGAGAGCAGAAACCAGTGCCAACAGACTCTTGCGGAGAGGAGAAGAGGGCAGGCAAAACAAACTGTCAAAAGCTATTGCAAGATCCAGTACAATTCCTGCTTAAAATGAACATGTCACTTGAGTGACAGCTTTTGCACGAGTTGGGTTCATCCCAAGGGAGTTGAGGTGCAGCAAGGTACAGCCAGTAGACTCACCTCACCCTCAATCCACCACAGGTTCCCGTCAAGATTGATCTAAATCATTACAAGTTTGTTTTTGCTGAAAAGCCTCTTCCGTGCACTGTGCAATTTGTTTATGCTTTTATAGCATAAAGTCATTATATAAAAAAAGGTAAAAATAGGCTAAGCAGTCCATCAATCCCACTGAGAACCACACAAAACTGACAGTCATTACATCACACAGCTCTCAGGTGAGTTCCCATTTGAAATGACAGGTGTGGAGAAAGATTTTAAGTTCAAGTGTTAAAAAAAGCCAAGCTTATGATCAAGACATCAGTCAGATGCTTCAGCAAGCCCACAAAAGGAGAGTGTAATAAATCCAACGTACCAGCTCGTTCCGTGTGGATGTACATCTCAGCTTCTCTTCAATCTCCCTCCCTATCCTCTGCACAGTTACCTGAGTCTGTTTAATTGCACACTGGGCTCTGTGGAGCCTGCAGGGAGAAGAGAAGTTACAGCTGTGTCACGTCCTACAGCAGGGGCTGAGTCTTCTATTCCACACTCCCCAGCCTGCCCCTCTCCAAAAGTCTGGAACGGTTTCTCACCAGACACAAGAAAGCCTTACCCAAAGCTAAAACTTTTAGGCAAAGAGTAGTAACTGAGTGACCCTTCCCTTTCCTCTCCATCTCATTTTACACTGGGAGAACATTCTCCATTCAGTCCATCATGTGATTAAGAGAAAGTTTAACAAATCTTCACATCCCAACACTGAGGCAGCAAATCCTGACTGCTGGGAGGTGTTTTACTCACTGAAAGGGTATTTCAACTCCCAGTATTTTGTGATTTCAACTCCCAGTATTTTGTAATTTAGGTAACTGATAAATTGTTAGGAAGGTCATTTGCCGTGTGAGCTCCTCACAGTGATTTGATCAATTCTCATTAACAACCTACAAATTTTGTAGGAACTAAGTTCTCCTCCCCTTACCCAAGTATAAGGAACAAACATCCATTCAGGCTGACTCCTCCAAACAATCCATATTGTGAAATACTGATTCAGCTGGGTGAATGGATATCTACAGATGTACCTCAACCTATAAAAACTGCTCTGCAAAATAACCCAGCAATCAAGTCTGCTTTTAATAAGAAATGGATTTCTTTTTAAGCCAAACATCATCCAGCCATTTCTTGCACTATAAAAGCCCAACAGTGAAGCTTGGCTGCCTTGATGCCAAACAGTGCCATTTCCACTGCAAGGCAGAGCATTTACTGACACTGCCTGACTCAATCCCAGGATGTTCACTGCTGTTCCAAGAACTTTAAAATGGTAACAGCAAGAACATGACCACATCCAAAGTTAAGTCTTCCAAGACTAAAATTTTAGGGACTCCATGTCACAAGAGCAGCAACTATCAACAGAAATCTCCCTTTCCCAGCCAAAAACAGTCCCCACGTGGAAATCTTTGGTCATCCAACAAGGGGAATACAAACTAAGCCACAGGGATGCCAGCATGGAAATTTTGTCCATCATTTCTGCATGCACAAGACAGCCCTTGGTGGAAGCAATTATGGTTGCACCAGTGGATGGAGATCTTCAAGCTGAGGCCATAAATCTGGATTAAAATTTATAGAGAAACTCTAACCCTAACTGACTGCACCTTGTTCCCATTTCTAGGCTGAATGCAGGTCCAGTGCTCCAGCCTAAAGTCAGCCCAAGCTGTGCTTTGAGCACAGTCCAGCTTGGCTTAGGAAGTGCCAACGCTGAGCCCACCGATGGCACAGCCTATGTGCACGATTCCTCCTACATTGTTCAAGACTTCATTTTTTAATATATGTTATTAAAATTAGCACTTCCGCAACACTTAAGAAGCTAACTGAGGGCTTCAAGAGGCCACTGGCCTGCTACCAAATTTCCTTCGGGGTTGGGAGAGCCAAGGTAGCTCCAGCAGAAACTCCGGCCCTTCTGAAGGGATGGTTCAGCCAACAGTGTCGTCAGCCCGTGTCTGCAGAGCTCCCAGCCACTGTCAGCCCGCAGCACAGCAACAGGAACGGCCAGGGGGACAGATTTACTGCCTGGGGCCCTGGGAGCTGCTGTGCAGTTGTCCAACCTCAGCCAGTTCCACGCTGCTGCCTGGGAAAAACCGGAAAGCACAGCGGACATTAAAATTCCTGAGCCCTCAGATGGATCCGAGCTGGGGATCCACGAGGCTGCCGTTCCACTTCCATTCTCGTATCACCTGCTCTCTGGGATGGGGGAAACGGGGAGGAAACAAAATACCCTCCCTTCCTTTGGAAGTTTAGGAGACAGAAAAACAGATTAAAAACATAAGCCATACTGTAAGCTAAGCCCAACAAAAGCCACATCCCTACTTGGTCTAGGAAGAACCAGCAGGCACAACTTCAGCATCTCTCCTCTTCACTTGCTAGATCCCAAGTTCCTGAAATACAGGCTATTTGGGTTCTTTCCTCAAAGCTTTTCAAGTCTGACATCAAATTACTTCCCTGCTTCCCCATAAAATAAAACAAAACAAAAAAAAATCTAAGCCCACAAGTCCCTTTCTCCCTCGGCTGTAAGGTCTGAAACAATTCCAGCATACAGCGTTCTGCCAGTCAGTTCAACCTGGGTGCTCCCCTGAGGGGGGACTTTTAGACTTCTTCCCCATGGCAGGATTTCTTTTGCCCCAAGAATCAAGAAGATCAATCAGCTTTCCTGACTTCCCAGGCCTGCACAGTGCGCTGGCCCAACAGAACTTGATTTTACAACCCAGGAACGTGCTGTAACAACACATTCACTGTTTTTCAGTCTGCACTGAGTTGGAAGGTTCAGCTGAAGCCCTTTCAGACATGCTGCAGTATCCTGGTCCCTCCTGGTCGTGCATTAGCAGTGATTTACTGGTTTATGGAGCAAGTTCATTGCTGGCTGCAATCTGTAACAACCTGAAAGCTGGAGTGCAGTGAGACTTGTGCCTATTAAGCTCACATATGCTTATATTTACATTAATGAAAGAGCCTCAGCTTTATTAGACATTTGATACATGATTTTGCAGTTCTATTATCCACTCCAAATATCTATTTGCTTCTATCAGACACATCTGGATTTTTCATGTACAGGACCTAAGCCATAAATACATCAATTAATTACAGCAGTCACATACTACAGCTACTTCTCACAAGAGAAATAAATGCCTCTGGTCTTATTTGCCAGAACAACCTTAGTTTACAGCAAGACTAAATTTAAACTGAGAATTACTACCAGGGATTTAGAAAATAGAATGGAACAATTCTGGCAAGAAGTGAGATGTAGGGTCCTGGAAGTAAAGTACCCAAACCTATTATTAAAGAAAAAATAATCTTAGGCTTTCCCATTAAATATAAAACCTGGAATGCACACTACTTAATATCAACCCAGAAATTGGATTGTGGAGAGTGCCAGCCAGCCATAAACTATTTTTTACATAACCCCTTAAACCATCATTTGCTGCATCTGCTTTCCCACAAGAAAAATTTTTCTAATTTATAATCATATACTCCCTTTCCAATTTCCTCAGAAACCTACACCTACAATTTGTCAAAAGCAGATGTAGGGCAAGAGAAGACAGTAGGGAGTAAGAAAAGAATAAAATGCAAGTCTGACTTACTCATTTATGACATTAAACCTCTCCAAGAGCCAGTGCTGTAAGAAACTCACCCAGGACAGCACGGATAACTTTCCAGCATTCTTCCAAACAGTTTTGGGTCTTACCTGTGGGTCACATGTGAGTCCTATGCTGACATGTGAATCTGCGTTTGAGCCTCACATGTGCGAGACTCAAATCAAGCTTTTGAATAACCAAGTCCACGTGGATTTGTGCACTGCAAGAGTGGATGCTTTGAGCCATTTGGAAACGGAGAAGAAAAGGAAAAAACACGTCCATCACATTGGCAGCAGGGCAGGTCCTGGCCTGTGTGAGGAGTATTTAAGGGAACCAGGTAGGATATAGATCACCTTCAGTAGTACTCCCAGGGCATGAAGGGAACAGAAGAGTCTTACTGGGAAGCTCAAACAATTTTTCCAGAAATGAAGCCACAGAACTTGAGATGTCTCTAGTCCTCTTATTCCAATTCATAGATTAACTCCAGTGCTGGGATGGATTTATGGGTTGATTTTTTAATTCAAAGAACAAATGTATTCGTGGCAAGTAACAGAGGAAGTTTCTTTTTGTTCTGTCTCAGTTTGTAATTACAGAGACCTTGTTGCCAGGGCAGAAAAGATCACACTCAAGACACTGTGTTTAGCAGAAAGGTCAATTAGATGCAAATCAAATTTTCCAAGTGCATAAACACGTCATGGTAACTCCTGCCAGCAGGACAGTGACAGCAGTACAACCCAACTGCTTTTGCCAACAAATCTGAATAGAAGCTTCAACTCTCGCTCAGACAGTGAGCAACACTAAGGCTGGAGTTCACTACACAGTGAAAAGGAAGATGTACAAATTCAGGTTGAAATTCAGGGTTACAGGCTCTATCCAAAAAGGGAAACAGTTGATCTCCTCCACTTGATTTGTTGTTCCTCCAGTCACAGGCCACCCAAGTGAGAAGGTGCCTGTGACAACAGCACTCAGGCCTTACCCATGGAGGGAGGAGGAGGAGGAACACCAGCCAGTATTCAGGTGACTCATGTTTGGAAGCTGCAACTGCTGCACTTTTCCTGGAAGCCACCCCCAAACTCCGATCTAAACTTACTTCCAAGAGAAGCAGAATCCTGCAGCTGAAGTAGAGAAGAGAGATCTCCCACCCGACAGGGATCGCCAGAACACTCATAGGAGTGTTCTGCAGCTCCTCAGACATTCCTGCATTCCCTACCCATCCCTGGAAGTGTCCAAGGCCAGGCTGGGCAGGGCTTGGAGCAACCTGGGCTAGTGGAAGATGTCCCTGCCCATGGCACGAGATGGTCTTTAAAAGTCCCTCCCAACCCAAACTATTTGATGATTCTCTGTTTTTCACCAGTTCTAACAGAGCCAGGAAAAGGAGTAGGACTGTCTGACTTCTCATCTAATTGAACTTTGCTTCATTAACACCGTCTTTTACACACTGTCACAAACAGAGAAGCAGAATAAAGCTGTTTTTGAAGTTCTGCACAGCTTTTTGTATTTTCTCTCTTAGAAGTGCTCTGAACCCAAATGTGGCCAAGAGCTGGCAACATGCCTGCCCTGCTCACACTAAAAGCCTGCCACTGCAGGGGTGGTTTGTTCCACATGGCATGTGAAGATCAGAGCAGCAGCAGGCTGAGCCCTGCAGCGAACACACCAAAAGCTCCCCCGTCTGAGGCGTCACGGACTGTTTCCCCTTGCTGTGACCCACGTCGCTCCCCGCCGCAGCTCCTGGCAACAGTCAGCCTTGGAAATGGACTCCTGTGCTGACTGATCAGCCCCAGCTCCCAAACAGCTCAGCACCACACATGGAAAACGCCCGGGAGCACATGTGTCCAAAAGCCTGATGCCACCAATAAAAATCCCTAAGGAACCCCTCAAAAAAAAAAAAAAAATTCAGATCCCAGTTTCCACCTCCTTTGCTGCTTCCCAGGAAGGCACCACCCCACAGTTCCACCTCACATGGTTTTCAGGCCAAGAGGGATGACACTCGTAGTAATGTTCATCTATCTCAGTACTAATTAATTAGGCACAGAGGCACTGGAGAGCAGTCAGAGGAGTGCAGCTCCTGTTCATCCTCCCTGGGTTTGCCTGCCCGAAGCCCAGGGATGCCCTGCCTGGCCCTGGCAGCCTCTACAGCACAAAGGGCCAGGTCCTGCAGGTGCAAATGTTTCCTGTTTAGGAACGTCAAACGTGGCCAGCACAAAGAGCCAACTACACTTATCATCAGCAGAGCAATGTCCTGGCAGAGGAATTGAGTGATTTCAGAGCACAGGTCAGCCAAGAGGAACCCTACAACCCATCCCACACTTGTATTTCCACATTTGCTGGGACAGGGGCATGGCAGCAGCAGCAGCAACATGAAATCTGAAAGTCTGCAACATGAGCCAGCAATTTTATTGCCAAGGTACAGGAAAAGCTGGAGCAAGGCACTGCAAGAGCATCCGGCTGTTGGGGACCACCTTTCCTGGCACATCCACACCATCTCCTTAGGATGTGGCACTGTCCCACAGCACGAACACCCACAACTGCAGATTTAGAAAGGGGTTGGTCATGGCTGTGAGTTGGGGCCCTTCTCTGAGCAAAGGACAGCCAAGGCAAAAGCTAAAATCAAGAGATGTCAGTTCACATCTTAAATTTTAACTCTTTCCTGCCTCCCCTTCTCTCTCTGCATCTCTCAAAATGCCAGGAGGGACAGGGCAGGAAAAAGCAGCTCTATTTCCACGCAGTCCCCGCTGCTGCCCAGCTCCATTGGATTCATTTTTCCACGGAGATGAGGATGAACATAGGACTTCAGGCAAGTTCAAAGGCAGTACAGCCTACAGGGGTGTGTTACCAAATGAAGTCAGAGAGCAGCTGATAAGAGCATGTTTTCTTCTTCCTGCTTGCCCTTCCTTTTCACCCCACTAAACAACTGGAAGCCTGAAGTTTGCTCTTGTGTGGTGGATTTAAGTAGCAACTCCAAAGTCTGACCGAGCTGTCAGGGAGGATGCTGACACTGCTGAGGGCTGGCTGTGTTCTGGGACAGCCCCACGTGCCCCAGACACACCTTACACGGAGCAGCTTCAGCCCACCAAGCCCCTGCTCAGAGCTCAGGAAAAGCAGCTTCACTTCCAGCATCATTTCCACGTGTTAAACACAGCTGCCCACGGGCAGTTCCTACATTTGGCACACACGATCCCACTGAGTCTGGAGTCTGACAGAGTACTCAGAGCTACTCAGGAGTGTTTCACCACCACAGCTGCCTACCCTGACCACGTGCTTTGTCTCCATTCCCAGTTTCAGAGATCCACTTGTAAAAGTTCTAATAAAGTTGGAAGAATGTGAACACAAGCAACACAGCTATTTAGAAGCATCTTCCCTAAGATAAGCAGAGCTAAACAAAAGCTGACTTATATCACGTCCCCATGTTTCAGCCTTGCTCACTTGAAGGTGATTTTATGAACATCAACACTTCAGACCCCAGACAAATGATACCTAACATTTGTATTCTTAAATAATCTCTGTCCAGTGATAAGACAAACACTCTTCTTTACATGAACAGTTGTATTACAAATGGCCAACCCCAAAGCAAAGCCTGTCACTTGAACCCTACCCTGCCCTATGACAGATTAATACCTAGAAATATTATTTAAATCAAATTCAGCCAGATTAGACACCAGCAACACTACAGCAGCTGCCTGGAGCTGCTCTTCTACCCATCCAACACTCAAATTGCACCAATATCAGATGATGATGTTGTTGAAAACCACTACTTTTTTTAAAAAAATACAACCAAACTGGCCTAACTGGCTGGGTGAACACCCCAACATGCCATGCCATCTGCTGAAGGGATGGTTAAACCACAGAGAAAGCAGCTCTGACTGGAGACATAAAACCATATGAAGCCAAACTTCAAAGGGATAGATCTTCACTAGCCCTTAGAGCACTTTTTGTCTCCAGGCAGGATTTGGGAGGATTTCAGGCACTCACATACTTGGCACAGGCCAACTGCTAAATATCATTAAGAAAAGCTGCAGAATACATGATATTAATTTCCATATTTCAAACTGAAGCAAAATGTTAATATATAGGATTTTAAGCCCTTTCTTTAGTGACATCTCATCTTCCCAACACCACTTAATACTGAAAGGTCTATTTTTCAAAGCTTAAAGAAAAGAAAGGCTAGAAAACCAAGAGAACACTAAATATAAACCTATTCCCATTAGTGCTGCAGACGTGCTGAGAACTTGATTATGGAGACACGTCCAGAACATGAGCTCAATGAATTTGGCCCTTCCTGAGTGCTGTGTGAAAGGCGAAACATGTTACTGTACAGCCCATTACTACCAGCAACATAATATTTAGAAAGTCTTCCAGTGACCTCTCTTCAGGAAATCTGACAAGGAACAAAAAACTCCAAATTTGAGCTTTCCAGGCGGGCTGGTGGATTTTTGTTAGTGAGCCCTTTTAAAGCCAATGGCTGGAAGAACATCGGTCCCTTCCACGTGGCACAAACAACTTCTGACCAACCCCATGTTCACCTGAGGAGCTTGTCCCTGCCCCAGAACAGGAAGGTTCCTGGGCTGAAAAGGTGCCCAGAACTTCCTGGTGTAAGAGCTGGGCTTTGTACCTAAACTCTTCCTCCTGCTTAACTAACTTGTAAATTCCTGTAATGCAGCATCTGAGCACATAGGTACTAGTTTAATCCAACAGAGAAGAAAAGTTCTACTGCCCACACACACTGTCATTGCTAATTAATTTTTTTAAACATAATTTAAGCTAAGCACGTGCTTTCCATTAAGGCCTATTCACAAGTTTTAGCTGTTCACTCCTGAAGAAAACAATGACATCACTTCTTCCCCCCATAAAGCAGTTTTGATACAGAGATCAGCCACACAAACTCTCACTGTGAAGTTTCCCAGGAGTGAAGTTTGGGCCAGAACCTGCTGGTAGAACAGTGTTTTTAATGGAGTGTGTTCATACTCCATGGAAGTGCACAAGAAATGCGAAAGACAGGTGAATAAAGCAATCAGGGTGAGCTGCACATGTTTGCTCCTTCCTACTTAACAAAGACTTTATGTTTGGTGGTACAAGAGTCCTCTGCTAAGGGACTGTGCCAGAACGAAACCAGAACTTCCTGACACCCCCCGGGTTGTTTCCCACGAAAAGCACAGGAGCAGACACTCAGAAAGCAGCCCTCAGTCTAAATATGCTTTACAGAATCAAGGAACAGCACATTTACACTTTAAGAGAGCTTTTAAGATAGGGACTTCTGAATAAGCAACCTCGAGTTAACGTTTCCTACCCCTTTCTTCAGACGGGCAACACTGACACCTACTGTCAGCACTACGGAATGGAATCACCTTGGATTAAAAAAAAAAAGTCAACTACACTTTTCCAAGGACTTCTGAAAGCATGTTAAACGTTTCTCTTTCAAGGGTTTCCTTTGTAGCCCAGCTAGTGCTGTTCCTGCAGAACCTGTCTTGTAAAATGTCTTCTACATGCAGATTCCTCAACCTGCAGTGGTGGATCTCCATTATATTTCTCCATAACTAACATTCTTAAACTATTATAAAAAAAGCAGATCTGAAGAAGGACATCTCGCTTGTGTTTTTATTAGCACTTCATGTTTTTTACAACCAGAGACATCTAAGTAACCACCCAAAAGCCAAAAACCACAGTAAGCTTTTTTATGCCACACGTGCTGGAGTAACTAGGTCTGTTCTCATTTACTTAAATAAATTTGAATGCTGTTGAGAACAGAGCAGGGGCTTTCCACAGAAGATTTCCAACAGAGAGGTTCCATGATTTTGACCTTCACAAGGCATGCCCGGCTCCACAGCCAGCCCTTGCTCAGAGCTCTCAAACACCCACGTGGCAGAAGCCCAGCAACCACCACGGAACAGACACACACCAAGGCCCATCTCCTCGGCACCAGCAGGAAACTGGCCTGACCTCAGGGTCTCCTTTGCACATTCCACACCTGAACATGGGGGTTTTTTTATATCCAGAAAGGCTCCTTCCATACACAAATTAAAGAAGATACAATATCTACACAGAGTGTTACCAAAAGCCTTACCTAAGCAAAGAGAAGACATCGTAAGAGTTACGGACACAGTTCTGATCCACCTGGAGGAGGCTGTTCTTCAGGGTACCTGAGTGATCCTTAAGGCAAAGAAAGAATGGTTATTTAAGAATCAAAAAATTTTCCACCTTGACTAAAAGCATGGACTTTTGGTTGGATAAATGATCTGGCATTTAATGTATTTTAAATGTCTTCATAACTAAACGTCCGATAGGTAGAAACAACCCAAGGTGGGCAATAACACCACTTGCCTATAAAGACCTATCACTTTACCTGTGTTCCAGACACAGAGTGTGTTTTCCTGCACTTTACAATCCATAACTGTCCGAATTTTCTGCACGGGGACACTGAAGGATGCAGTTCACAGAGGTGCCATCCTTCAGATCCAGACCTGAGAGTCCGGTCAGGAACGTGCCAGAGCGACACGATCTCTGATCTCTAAGATCAAAGCCATCTTACTTTTGAGTTTCTGGAAGTTACAAAACAAATGTCATTCTTTAGAGCCCAAAGTATCTGTTCTGCGCAGCAGGGATCACAACAGCAACAGCCATGCTGCAAAGGGCAGATATGGAGCTTTTTTTTTCCCCCATCAGGCATTTTTTTATCACACGCACTCCTAGAAAATTCCACAAACCCGGAACTGTTCCTTCATGTGATGAAGTGAATTCTAAGCAGGTCACACACCACCTGGCAGCACTGTCAGAAAGTGTACAGATTCCAGGAAAACAGGCCTTAATCTGAGTGCCTGAAGCAGCCCCAGCTGTCCCTGGGATCAGCCAGCCTCCCAGCAGGGATGGAGGTGGACTCAAGTCCCACAGTCCCTGCCTGCAGAGTCCTTCCTGCCTCAACACACGGTTTCCATACAGAAGGTGTTGAAATGCAGTTACCTGTTGACATCTCCTCACAACTGTGTTAACCACAGGCCACACAGCAGGCATTCCCCTCCACCAAAAACATGGTCACACCTAAACAATGACTCGTAACAATTCAGTGCCAGGATCTAGCTGATTAAAAAAATAATTTAAAAAATAATAGGCATAGGTTGTGTGTCAAGAAGGCATTTTCCCTCCAGCCAGTGACTCCTTATACAAACTATCCATACCACAGTACTGCCTCCAGCAATTTCGGATTTAAAAAAGCCCTGTAAGATGCACTACTTACAACCGGCAAATTTAAACTTTTTCATCATCAGTGAGGTAATAAATCAGTGACAACACTGGCTGGACAGGCACAAATACTACAGTGAGTCCTTCTGGGAAAAAAACCTGGGGTGAAACAGTTGATACAGAGCAAATAAAGAGCTTCCCATTAAGGAGCTACAAACTCCCAACAAGGGTTCAGACCAATAACCAAAATTTAATGTGGTTTTATGTTTGCCACATAAATGAGTCTTAACAGCTACATCATTTGCAATCTATCCTCTGTTCGAACAAAATGTCTGCCTCAAAGAACACAGTCGAGGCTTATTTTCAGTAACCAGAGATTTTCTGGGACTTAAAATGCTACCCTAAATCTTTTCAAGACACCTCAGACGGCCCTGCAACTGAGGCAAGATAATACTTCTTATCTGTCACGCCAAAGAAGTGTTTTTTCTCAAAATGAAGCATTTTAATGTTCTGAGCATCCAAGTGTGAAAAATCAAGCTTACAAGTTGAATTTCAGCTTGTCACCAGCACCAACAAGCCAGAACAAATACAAGACACCCTCACCTTCTGTTCAAATGAAGCTCCGTAATAACCATCATTGAGACCAAAAATAATCTCGTTTGGGTTTCTCGCATGAATCTGTAAGAAGGGAAGGAAACATATCAGTTCACAGCCAGCTTACCACAACTTTCCACAGCAAGCAAACACGAACTTCTCTGATGCTCCAAAGCAGCTTTTCATCCCCTGTAAATTCTACAAGCACATAAAACCTCGGGGGAAGACAAACTCAACCGTGGTAAGCTCTGAGGTAAAACTGACATGAATATCTGCAAGCAGACTTTAAAACACATTCTTCAAACACGTTCATTTCCTTCCTTAGCATTCTATATAAGAATTCATCCAGACGCTTTGATTCCTTAAGTAAAAAGTGGAGAGAAAACTGTTTTCCCATTACCTGCTGGCCCAAGTACTTCAAGCCATCAAGATTGACCTTCCATTCAATCAAAAGCTGGAAATGCTCCTTCTTGCCACCCCAGATCCTCACAACAAAGCAAGACACAGAGGTATCCAGACGATCAGGCATCAACCCAAAGTCCAGACTCCTCCAGGTTGGATTCTGAGTATTCAAAGATGGATAAATACATTTAAATAAGATGAAAGTAGTCCAAAAATTCAGAAAGTAGCAAAGTCCACATCGAAGATTTAAAAGAAAAAAATCTTAAGAATGAGGAACAGCAGCCATTTCAAGGTTCACACAAACTGAAGCAAACAAGTTCTGCTGCTTCCTTCTCTAGAGAGAATGCCTGGGTTAAAAGCTACATCAGAAACAGAGAATGGGCTCTGCTTCCTTCTAGTACAAAACAGTGAAGATTTTACTTCAGAATTTATTAATTCAGTTCAGCCAAATCAGGACATTCCTTTTCCCACTACAATTCAGCTTCTGAAAACCAGGGTATAGCTTATATTGCAAAAGTTAAATGCTGATCTATCCCCCAATAATTAAGTTTACAGAACTTGTTGATGTATTTGTTGACTTTCTTCTCAGTTGTAACAAACTGTTCAGTTCTGGCCCCTTCACTAATCTAAACTTGAAAATTTAGAGGATCTAAGATGTTTACAAAGTTTAGTTTCTTACAGCTATTAGCTCTTCAACGAATACACATGTTTATATACCCAGGTATTTGTTTCTAACTGTTCTCCTACACAACACACAGATCAAAGAAATCAGCATTTCTACTACTCAGTAACTCCCTGTTCCCACCTCATGAATAGCTCCTGAAAAGGAGGAGAACAACATGATGCTCCTAGAACTGAAGAGTGGAAAGACACGTGGAAGATTTATGATATTCAGCAGAGAAATCAATATTCTGGCACTAAAGATGTAATATTTAAAAGAAAGTTTTTCCACATTAAAATAACTTACCAGAGAATTCTTGATCACCTCACTCTTATAAAATTCTAAAGAAAAAGGAGTGAAAAAAAAAAATACCTTTAGATTAGCTTAAACACTGATACAAATCTTAGTACTTGAAATAGAAAAAGCTATAAAAAGCAACACGAAAGACAAATGCTAGTGGGGCCAGTTATTAGTAACAGATTCAGAAGAAACACTTTGAAATGCAGTCATGCTTTTGACTAAATTAAGTGTGAAGGAGTAATTTATTACAATTCATTATTTAAATTTAACATTTCATCTTCATACCCATGATAATCCTCAAGATCTGCTTTGGTTTCTGGGGAAGGAACATGCCCCAGAATTTAACAATATTTGGATGACATTTGCAAAATGACTGGTTTGTCACACAACACCCCCTTGGGACAGCTCAGCTCAGACAAAATGACTGCAGAGCTTTCCTGAAGAGAGAGTTCCAGAAGCTTGGAGAGGGAACAGTCAAGTTACCTGACACAGGTGCCAACAACCCCAGACTTAAATGGGAATAAGCAACTGCTGACACACAGACCTTGGCTCTCCCAGCCACAGTGAGAGCTTAAAGTCTTCAGGCAGACAGCTCCAGAGGCTGGAATACAGATTTTGTACAATATCCCAGCCCACTGGAGGCCAAGGATAAAGATTTCATGGAGTACAGAACAGCCCCTACAAACAGTCATTAGTCACAGGTTCAACCAACCACCACAAGTCCACGGAGGAAGCTCAAGTTCCATGTTCTTATCCTGCTAAAACAGCAACTTTGGGAAACAAGCAAGGTTCAACTGTGCCAGCTGAAAATAAAAACTAGGGGGAAACCAGAATTCATCTCCAACTACTATGGATCATACCAAAAGGAGCATAAAAAATGCGTTTCTACTAACATCTCTGCACAAGGCAGAACTACACACTGCAGTGGGAAGCAAAGCATGAAGAGACTCGAGATCAGACACTCACACACAGTTACCCAAAGCACAACAGGTGCCAGGATGCCCCATGTCACTGGCTGACTATGCTATTCCTGGAAAACTTGGATAACAGCAAGTGCTGGTGTATGCCCTGTAAAATAACTGCTGTGCATGAGTGGAACACCCTCCCCCACAACAGGCAACCAAGGCTCCAGAAGCTTTAACTTCTCTGTGCCCTTGGAAGTTCCCAGTTTCTGAAATTATCAGTGGGGGGAGAGCGATGACAAAAGCAGGCCGATTCCAGAGACTCTGCCAAACCTGTCATCTGTTCTGCTCACTTGGCTGCTCCCACTGGAAGCTTCTGTGAAGTGGAAGGAACTGAAGAGCTCCTCTGCAGTGTTATAAAGGTGATGTAAATCACAGCAGCAGGTTGGCAAGGTGGGGAAAAAGCGAGAGAATTGCTATCCTGAGATGACAGCAGGGAGGCTGAGGGAAGCCTGGGTTACCTTTGTATATCTTGGTGCTGTCGCAGAGGTGCAGAGTGAAGTAGGTGTCCAGGAGGCGGTACCCATTCCTGTTGATGATGTTCCGGGCAGCGATGTTCCGTAGGTGACGCAGCCGGCGCTGAAAACAAGGGGAAAAAAAACCTAAATAGGCAAAGAGCTTCCTTAGATTGAAACTGGACCCTTTCACTGCTTTGCATCAAAACACTGTAACGACTCCCAGAGCACCGTTGTCACAAGAAAGCCCACCAAAGCTCCTGGTGAGTATAAACAGCAAGGATTCTGCCAAACAATGAGCACCCATGAGCTGGGATGAAGCAACACTGATACCCAAGACAAGCTATTCTCACTCATGTCCTTTACATCATATTTATTCCACACATCTAAACCAACTATTCAAGCAGGGTCAAAGCTGTGACACTCTCAGCACCAAGCCCAGCAGCAGCATCCCCCAGATGTTCCCCATCACCCCGCCGGAAACATTTCCTGGCCTCAGCTATTTTCAACAAGAATTATTGGACAAAGAGCTCCAACAGAAACCACCCCCTCATCCAGAGCCATAAGGAACTGGCTGGACAAAGCTTCCTGATTTCACAGTAATCCTGGAAACTGCCCTAACAACCTTACATTGAAGTGCATCACAAGGATGTACCAGGATTTTCATGGAATACTAAGGGCACAGGGAACCCAGAGATGTCTGTCAGCTACCATCTGCTTAGATGAGAGTCCTTCTCTCTTTCACTAAATATGCTAAAATGTATCACTAAAATCTTTTCTTTAAGTGATTTCCTCCAAGTCCAACATTAAGTTACTTTGCTACAATATTGTACCCTGAATGAAAAAAATAGTCAGACTGAATCTTCCTCTAAGTGCCAAACAGCTCTAGTAGCTGTGGCTAAAGTCCTCAGCTTCAAAGCACACCACACTCTTAACCTTGGACAAACATTTTACATTATTAACTTCTTGTTAAATTTAACTACAGTCAGCAAAGCCATCCTGTAGGACTGTCACTCTTCAACCATCGCCCAGCTGTGGTCCCCAATGTAGCCACCTCCCCTGAGGGCAAGCACTCAGCAAGCTGCCCCCTCAGACACAGAAAGTTCTCCCCAAATCCCTTCAGTGTCACATTTTCCCAGCCAATCGCTCACCTGCCACAGGGATGCTGACTCCTCATCCTTTCTGCATCACCACAAACCACCCACAAGCCTCAAAAAACTGGTTTAGTCCATCTTACACCACACTCTTTCCCAAAGGCTTATTCATTTGTAAATCTGAATCCACCTTAAAAGTGGATTGACCAAAAGCAGATTTTAAATGCTTCTGAAACCAAAAGACAACTTTCCTGTTTGCAGCTTGTCCTAAAAGGCTTTTAACAAGAGCTGAAAGGCCATAATCTGTTTTGGAATCACAGTGTGACACTTCATATCACTTAATACCAATAATTTATTTCCTTCCTGAAAATATGAGGAATATTAAATAATAAATTCATTCCTGCAAAGTCTTTTTATGAGTTACACTAAAAACAGAGCCTGAGATAGGATGCCCAGGTACCTCTAGTATACAGAGGAATTACAAAATTAAGAACAAAAAAACAACCAACAAAAAACATTCTAAGCTGCTTAACTGTGGGACTACATGGTCTTATTTTCTTAGAGACTGGTATCAAGAATGTCAACCGAAAGATTAAGCCTCATTTAAAAGAAGCCACATGGACCTTGACCATTACTTTTTTCATCTAAACTGGGCAGTTTCTCCAGCTGTTTTCATGATCAACTGAAGCACTCCTTAAGAAAAGGCTTTGAACACGCACTGCACTCCCTGTAAACGTGATTCAAGAATTGTATGTGCTGTCTCTCCTTTAATTAACCTCAGGAGCACACTCCCCCATCACTATTGACAGGATTTGTTTTCCATCCCTTACAACCAAAGAGCCCACACTGCACCGAAAAAAGACGGCAGCTTTCTCCGGGTCTCTTCGGGATTGCCCAGTAATGGTGAGCCTGCTTCAAGAGGTGTGTTACACTGCTCAGCCCTCAGGCAAAGCCAGACAAGTTCCTCATCACTCACTCTGTGCAGTGAGGTTTGAAGCTGTCCTACACCTGCACCTCTGCAGTCCTTACCTGCATCTCTGCAGTCCTCAGAGTTCTGGTTCCCTACTTCTTTGCACCCTTCAAAGCCTGGAGTTTATCCTAAAGTCTCACTTCTCCCAAACCGGCTGGAATAGGACCACTGAATGTGGGGCTGTGAGATCATAACACAGCTCAGGACTCAACATGCACCAGGTAACGTCTTTTTGAATCCCCAGATTAGCCAGCACTCTCCTCCTCCCTCTTGTCCCTTCAGCCTGGCAGGTGGGGAACAAAATTCCAATTACATGGACGGTTTTATCATTCATGTGCTTCACTGTGAGCTCATGATGACAGAGAGACTTGGATCCTGAAAATAAACCTTCCAGCTTGCCCACCACATTGTCACTGACATGATTTGCATTATCCAGACTTCCTCAGAACTGTCCAGAGGCAGCAGTTAATTAACCTCTCCTGACCACAGCTAATTAGCTTTAGCCAGGAGACCAGCAGCTACAAAGACAACTCAGATAGGCTCTAGAATTCCTCAAAGGGCCGTTCTGGGACAAGCAGTAAATATAATTTTGAGGGAGTTTGTAAACCTCTATCAAGTGTAACCTCCTATGTGTCTCATATCACTTTTTGCTGGAGATGCTGGAACACACCAAACAAAAACCCCACTGTGTTGCAGTGGCACGAGCCAAATGCTGCCAGCCCCCAGTGCTGCATCACCCTCTGCACTGAATAAAGTAGCTGCAAATAATCCAGAGTTCTTTCATTTCCCTCTTTAGCTGAAGTGCTAAAGAGTGGCCACTCCTCCCTGCAGACAAGTTGCAGCTCTTTTGCTCTTCCTATAAAAGTATCAAGAAATCTCCATCCCGAGGAAGGTCCCCCCACAGAGGAGACGCTCGGCAGCCAAACAGCCACTTCAAAAAGCCCAGCTTAAAAACCAAACTACAAGTGCTAAAAAGCACTCCAAGTGCTTTGGCAGACTCATGAGTCACATAACTTCAAAAAGGCCAGTGTGTTTGCAAGCTGATAGTGCAGGATCTGCTTTCATAGAGAAAATAAGCAAAATGTGCAGATGAGCAGAGATAATTTTCACTGTGGTATCCTCAAACAGTTGACAGTCTACCAGCAACACAGGACTGAAGATCTCAGTGCACCAGGCATCCAATTGAGATATCCTGCTCAAGAAAAGTTATTTTGCAGGAGAGCACTGATGTAGGTAAGCTCTGACAAGCAGAACTGTACCATTAAAAAGGGTATTTAACTTCTCCAGCAGCTCTGAATTCAGCACACGCAGCCTGAAGTGGCAGATCTGGATCAGTGCTTAGCAGAGCAGTAGAACAGGTTCAACAGCTCCTTCCTTCTGGGGGGGTTTGTGACACGAGTTACCCTGATTACACTTGTCCCAGTCCTCTGCAATTCCCAAGAGAGTTAATGGAGCAGTGAAATTACATAGCAGGCCTTGTTATCATTTGCTTTAATTGCCGGTCTAAGTTGCATTTGAGTAAAAGCAACTGCGCTGTAGCAACTCTGCACTGACCCACATGAAAGAAATTAGTGCTCCCTTCTACCCTGAAGAAAAGTTACTACAAACCAGGAGAAAAGATCCACTAGTTTTCCCTCACAAGAAGGCCTGAGTATTTAAAAACACTGCTGGAGGTAAAGATAGCACAAGTTACAAGCAGCCAGCTCTCCCAAAGGTACACAGAAAGGCTGAGCAGGAAAGCTTTAGGGGAGATGTGAAGAGCAGAACCTACCAGCAGGTTCCATCCCTCGTGACGGCACAGCCACAGAAGCAGCTTCCTGGGATTCTGCAGTGCAGCCAGACCATGCCTGCTCAGCAGTGCCCAGCTCCCCTCAAAAGCCAGGGGTCTTCTTCCTCACTCAAGAAAAGCACTCGGTTTTCATCACTGGGAAGAACTATTTGCAGTTGTGTAATGTATCCAGTGTTCCCATTCAAGGACTTTCTGGGAACCCCTCCAGATTTACCACAGGCCATAAACAAGTCAGACTGCTACAGAAGAAAGGATTTTCATCATCAACCTTGTTAATACTTTGCCTTTTCATCAGATAATCCCAGAACTCTACAGTCTACCAAGTCTTCAGAGGTTTAAAGGACTGAAACTGTCTGGTCCCTTTGTGATTTAGTTTCCTCACCACTAAGATACCAACCTTTCGCCACCTCAGCCTAAAACACCACCTTCAGCATCCAAACACTTGTTCCCATCCCACACAGTGTGTTTTGTGCAGTCTCACGGTGAGGGGCAGAGAACTGGACCAAGGTGAAGCTGCCCAAACCAGAAGTGAGTTCAACATCTGGGCAAGTTCCTCCAGTTCAGCTCCCTGCAGCTACACAGATGTGCCCACCATGAGAGCAGGACAGAGCAGGCAAACACTGCATGTGACACTTCAGGGCTTAAACCGATCCAGACACCACCTTCTGCTTCCCTCCAGGCCTGAGAAACTGAAATGACAAAGCTTGTTACTGGTTTTTTTTCTAATAATCTGGTATCATTAAAAAAAACTACTGCAGAGATGGGGGCAGGTAAGAAATGGTAATAAATCAATAAAAGAGAGAAGTGCACAGTTGTTAACATAAGGTCTGGCCTGTTCATGGAAACACAAGGCAAACAGGACTACCTCAAGTATCCATGGAATTTCATAATTATTTGTTCAGGGTCACATAATGGGTAGCAAAAAAAAAAAAAAAAAGGCACAGAGTTCTGACTCCTCTTCCATCTCAACCACTTTATTATTCTCTTACAAGAATCTGATGACCCTGGGAAAATAATAATGTCAGTATATCCAGGCTGGATGAGAAGCCAGGCAAGCAGCACTTCTCTGTCTCTGGTACTCACCCATGACTCTCACCAGCTCTGGCTCCAAGAGCTCTGGCTTCACTTGTGAAGCTCTTAATAGGACAAGAGCAAAGCCCGTTCTTGTCACGTGGAGCCCATCCTGCCAGCAGCAGCTGAGATGATCTAATGGCTTGCTGCTGGGAGAAGGGGAGGTCTGTCTTCTCTCTGTCCCACATGTGCCTCCTGCTACTCTCCTGCTCTGCCACCTTCAGCACAGCTGTCCAGGCATCCTTGCTCCCAGCACTTGGACACGTTCAGTCAACTTGCAAAGGTGTCAAAGCATCACTGGAATTCAGCCAGGCACCCATTCCCCACGGCTTTCCACACAACCCATGTAAAGTGCAAAAGCATCACACAGGGTCAAGAGAACGTTTCTAATTCCAAAAGGAGTGAGGAGGGCAAAGAATAAAAACCCAGAAACTCACTTTTGCCTGCAGTGTAAATGCAATGGTAAAACCAGCATAAGGAGGCTGGGAAAACTTCTTGTACAGCAAAGTTGAAATGTACATAAATTACCTAAAAAGCCCAAATTTGCCAAATGCAAATCAGCACTCAGGGCTCTCCCAGAGGCCTGCTGAGCTGAAAAGCAGGCACTGGTTTTCCAGAAGATGTATCAGTCAGGACTTTCAACACTGGCCACAATTCTAGCACCAATTTCTCAGCCTTCAGTGGGGCACCCTCCCTACCAGAGAGTTTTTATATACACCCCAAGCCAGAGTGCTCACCTCTGTTCTCAGACTGCTGCCCTCCTCCTGATTCTGTCAGGGGAGAATATTCCATGAATTCCTTTCAAATCAGGATCAGCCCTGACCTCTGTATAAGATGGTACATGGTGTTTTTACCTGGCTTTCCCAGCTTGCTCCCTTGCTTTATGACCCACAGTAACTCTGGAAGAATCAAAGGAAAATCCTTCCAACTATTTTAGCATTAAAGCAGGAGGCAAAGATTAGTTAGCAACACACCCGTTACCACAGCAAATCCCGTGGTGTTGGACTTCCCAGCCCTGAGCCTGCAATGTCAGCTATTTGGTGTCTGAATATTTGTCAGAATTAAGTCCCATTAGAACACAGGGCTCTGTGTGCTGTGGAGCTCATAGCAGGCAGGTGGAGGTGGTTTTTTTCTTAAAAAGCAGAAAAGCTCTAGCTCTAAAATAAAAAAAAAAGGTTATCAAAATGTGATCTGCCTTTAGCCAACATGAGCATTATTTATTATCACAGCACTGCTCCACACCTGGTTATAATGCCTTCCCACTTCCTCAGGTTTTCACTAACTACTTCAACTTCTCAGGTGTGTTGGTGCTTAAAACCACAGGAAGGACAAGAAAATGCTTGTACTCCAACTTAAACAGTTGCCAGGAAGATTTATAAGGTTTGTAGTTTAACAGTCTTCCACAGTTCAGGGTCAAGAGAATCACATGTGATTTCAGATCTACCTCAGAAGCAAAGCAGAAGTATTTGATATGCAATTCTGTGGGACACACCATAAGGAATTTTTTGAATTCTACTTTAATATCCTTCCAGCACACAATTGCAGACAGCAGAGCCCTCAAAGCTACACAGCCATCATTAGCTCAGTGAATCATTCGTGGTTCTCCTTGTAATTGCACCTCCTTCAGACCTCCATCTCCTCATGTCAAGTGATGGGATTCAACAGCCATTCAGGAACTCATTTCCGTTTTCGAAAATATAGCTGCTTTCTGGCAACAGCTTTGAAAAGCTGCGCCTGCTCTGGACCAGATCTGAGGCCAACACCGGTTCAAAGGTGTGCCACAGGAACACAACTGCACATCATCACAGGTAAAAAAGCTGCACCACTTTTTGTAGAGCTCAGAACCAATGAGACAACCAAGACCAAAACTGATATTCAGTGTAAGCTCACAGTGTTCACACATCTCGCTAGTTTTCTGCATCCTCATCCTTATTTCCAGATCTAAAAGTCACGCTCATCTCTGCAGAACGACTGAAAAAGCCTGTTATTTAAAACATAAGGTAGAGGCAGGTACAGAAGACACAGCATTCAGTCAGGACACAAACAGGACAGCTAAGAGTGACAAAACAAGAACCACAACACAGAATTAACACAAATTAATGGCAGCAGGAAGAGGCCAAAAGCACACCCATGAGCCCACGCAGGGACTTGGGCAAATAAAGTTCTTGCCGTGAATTGTTCCAACAGGTGTCTTTGGTTATGGGCACTACAACACCAAGGGTGACAAATCCAGAGCTGGCAAACACCACAGCTCCAAAGGGCACTGTCAGCACACCCTAAAAACACCGCTCCAGACTGGGGTGAAGAAAGTCTTACAAGCACTGCCCGCTGCCAGACAAAGCTGCTCTTGGTGGGGGTTTATATGAGATACAAAGAGCAGGGAACTACACAGTCTTTGCAGCAGAAAGACCATCTTTCCTTATTGACTCTGAGTTTGTCTAAGTAAGAATTTATTCACAAGATCAAAGACCAAAACTCCAACTGCTCATCTGACCCAGCGTGGGAACTGAGCCATGGGGCAGAAAAGAAATGGGGGTGCAAGTCCCACCTCATTAGTAACACTGCAGCACTTCAGAGAGTCCCGTAAGCCTCTTAACATCACCTTGAGCAAGGGAGCATTAGTCCACATTAGCTGTGGGAATGACCTGGGAATACCAGTTAAGCAATGGAAAACATGATGATGCTCAGAAGGAAGGACACAAAAAGTAACCAGGGTCTTATGGAACCAAGAGCATCAACAGAATGAAAGCAAAGGCACTTCTGACCTTAAAGCAGCACCAGCTTGCAGAAGCAAACAGCACATGCTGATTAATAACCTGAAGCATATTAATGTTTATCATGTTGCTGGATGACAAACCAAGGGCAAACCAGTAAGTCTCTCTCCATAAATGAGACTTCAGTCTTTAGCTAACAAGACCTTTTCTTCACTCAATTAAGAGCACTCCCTAATGCCCTACAAATCTCCCAAATGAAGAACCAAGGCTGATTTAGTACAGAGTTTGGGCAGAACAGTCTCCAGCTTACCAGAGATCATTCAGTCTGCAAAACACACCTGTATCCCTTAGGGAAAACTGGTAGTACACTGAGGAGAGCAAAAACCCAGCCCCAGGGGAACAGCCAACCTTTTGGGCTACCACTGGAATTTTACAGAGCTTCAACAACTATTTCCTCCTAATTTGGCTCTAACAAACACTGAACAAGGATACAGCCGGGCATGGATACAACTGGGAAAGATCACTCACATTGTGGTGTTTCACTGGAGCAGCACTTCCCTCCCACTCAGTGTTTAAAGACAGTGTGTCACAGAGAAGTGAAAGCAATATTCAAATACAACACTTTCCATCCACTCTTCTGATTTCCCCCCTCACTATTCAGTAGGAAAGGGGAAGTAAAATATTTAAGAGTCAGTTTTTGTTTTCATATTACTCAGGGGAGTGTATAACAAGAGTTATGTAAAACTGTTTTAAAGAAAGACTCTCTCACTGTTGTAGTTGGAAGTCGCGTTCCATATGAAGCCCTGGGTCCCTACAGCAGTTTTTACACTTCTCCCACACATTAGACCCCCCCCCAGCACATTTGCCAGCACACTTTGAATCCCCTCTTTGTGCCATGTTCCCCCAAAATGCTGTGTATGAGTGATATGCACCTTCAAAGAAAGAAACCATGAAATTATAGCCGTGTTGTCATTCACACGTACTCTGCTCATGTTGCTTTATCTCCACTCACTTGGATCACCTGAAGTATCTAAGCATGACTGACTACCCTGGATCATCACTTCCAGCTGCTGAAAAAAGTGGGTTTATTTATTAATGCCATCCAGAAGAACTTTTTCTTTTTCCCCAGGGAAGTTCCTGCCAGGAGTACTTTCAAAAGAGAAACCACCTTTTGCTTTAAAGTTCACTTCACTCCTGACCTCCATTCATCTGCATCCTGGGTTACACAGGGCAGCAGTGCAAGTTTCTGAAGTGTGTACCTTAAGCTCATGTAAATAATAACATCCCAAAAGCCCCAACAGTGTGAAATGTTTACTATGTACCATTTCTTTCAGTGTAGCTCAGTGGAACCATTTCTTCTACAACAACTTTCAGAGAAGGGGCAGAACCTTCACTTCTGTGGTCCTCAGTGATCTCGTTATCAGATTTTGTTATCAGCTCCCCATTCCCTTCATGGGAAGGACCATGGAATAGGAGCTTAAACCCGAAAAGGGCAATCACAATCTTTGACTGGGGTCTGTGAACTGAAGGTACAGGAAATACAGGGTCAGCTGGTCCGGCCCCATTCACAGCTGTGCACAATGGCACATTGACGCCTTCCCTCCTCAGCACCTTCCCAGGTCTGTCTCCCTCCCTCACCTGCACCTTCCCAGGCACCCCCAGGAGTCCACAGCTCGGTGCTTTCCTGTCTCCAGACAGCCCCACGTGAATCTGTCCTGGGCAGCAATTAGCACAGCAACGCTCACCAGATCATTTGACTGCAGCATGACTGGCTCTGTGCTCAGCCTGCGTTTTTCTGTCCAAGCCCTTCCATGGAGGATGTAAGAGTCTGAGAGGCTTGGCTCTCCCACCCCCCACTGCTCTGAACTGCTTATAATGACAGGATTGGATCCAGAAATCCCTAAGTTGTCATGATACTCCTGGTTTTCCTGCATCAAGCAACTGGGAAGAGATATTCCTAAGGAATCTCTGCTTCTAGAGCATAATTATTCCCCCTCTTCAGTTCTGTTAGGATCACTCTTCCAGTGAAAGGAAACGACATTCTGGCACAATTACTAATGGATTCAAATGGGAATTTTATGCTTAACCAGATGCATTTCTTTACAGCCATATCCTCTATTTCTCCCTCTTGAAACGCAGAAAACAGCAGCAAAAGGCATTCTTCAGCCTGCCTGTCCTGCCACCAACAAAACTTAAACAAGAGGTCAGTCAGTTTGACACAAGTGGCAAAAGGTTTTGGATGTGACTTTTCGCTCCTGCAAAAGTGTCACTAGCAGGAGTTTTGTTTTCTAATCAATGTGAGTGCCACTGGAATAATTAAACCCAGACCAACACCCTCAGTACCTCAGCCCTGTAAGTGTCACTTCAGTCATTAAAAGCATTCACTTCGAGTTGAGAATTTGGGCTTTAGAGAGATTTACAGCCGTGACTCAGACCATCCTGCTCTCATCCTTAGAGTGAAACAATGCAGCACTGGCTGTTCCAGAGAAACTGCTACTGAAACAAACCACAGAGCTGATTTCTGTGCTGCCAGGTAGCAAACCATTACCTTGCCTTACACAGCACCACAGAGCTCAGGCCAGCCAGACTCTGGCATTCCAGAGGTGGTACAACAAGCTGGGAATGACTTCTCCATTCTTCCTCATGACTCTGCAGTAAAACAGCTCCAGCGTGCTGAGCCCCCTCGAGGTATCCTGCAGTCCAGGAACAGAGCTTTGAGCTCAGACACCGCAGTGGGAGAGGGTGATCTGTTACCAGTGTGTTAGCAGCAGTTTTGGTGCCTCTGGCTTTGACTGCAGGCACAGGTCCCTCAGCACATGGTCCCTGTGTTTGCAGAGCACACAGCACAACAATCCCTCGGCCTGTCACAGCCTCAGCCTGTGCTACAATCAACACACAAGCTTCCTGGATGGCTCCAACCAAATATTTACTCAGCTGGAACATCCTAAAATTGGTGACTCAGATTCCGCTCCTAAAAACTCCTAAAACCTTTTCTGCTCCTAGGAGAAAAAGCCTCTGTTTTGGTCTCACTTTCACAAGTGAAGTCCAGTGACTAATAATTCGGTCTTCCCCCTGAAACATCCACTTGGTCCTTGCGCAAGCCTGGGAAAGAATAACACGAGAACTTCAGCAGAGAGAAGGATCTCCTGGAGGATCCACTGCTTCCTGTGAAGTTCATGCAGAGCAGTGCTCATGTTTACATTCGTTACCACAGAGCAGGCCCGCGTTTTAGAAGTACTTGCTCTCAAATCAGGGTCAGGCGGCCAAGAGCCACCTCCACGCCCTCCGTTAATACATGTTCATCCCAGGAGCAGTCACAGCTCCACTTCCAGTCGACATCCATTGATTTCTCTCTAGGAACTCTTCGTATTCCCACCTGGTAACACGTAGCTCAAGTAACTCCGACCATGTCTCTACCTCGCAGCAACAGTGACTACACCGAGTCAGTGAACCCAAACACCAGGTGCAGGCTCACATCTCAGTGTTCCTAACGAAAAGCAAGACTCGGTTAATTATCCCCCGCCTCCAGCACTCGTGCTCCAGCTCCTGTGCAATAAGTCACTGCCTGCCAGAGGGGAAAGGGCACCGCCTGGGCTTGACAGGGGTTGCTAAAGCCCCAGGCCGGGCCCAGGCTTCCCAGCTTACCCTGGCTCCCAGTGCTCTCCCAAACCACCTCGTGGGACGGCTGCCAGGGAGCCAAAAGCCAGCCACCAGCAAACAGGAAAACCAGAGCTGGGAGAAGGAAGGATGTGATGGGGAGGGGACACCTCACCGCCCTGCACAACGGCCTGTGTTACCCGGGCTCGCTGCCCAGCCCCCGGCAGAGCGGGCAGAGGAGCACCCGGGCACCCCACAGCTTAGGGAGCACCCCTGTGCACCCCAGGGCGCCCCAAAATTCACGGAGCACCCCTGTGCAGCCCAGGACACTTCAGGGAGCACCCTTGTGCACCCCAGAACACCCCACAACTCCGGGAGCACCCCTATTCACCCCCGGGCACCCCACAACTCCGGGAGCACCCCTACTCACC
>VZRE01001321.1:251411-275666 GCA_013396775.1 Cephalopterus ornatus
GA
Organism: Cephalopterus ornatus; assembly: GCA_013396775.1. Lineage (NCBI taxonomy): Eukaryota > Metazoa > Chordata > Aves > Passeriformes > Cotingidae > Cephalopterus > Cephalopterus ornatus. The sequence goes on from VZRE01001321.1 coordinate 251,414, forward strand.
GGGGAAGCAGCAACACACCGTGTGTATCTTCCTGAGCAGGACACTTCCGAACTCCACTGGCCAAGCCTGAAAAGGGCAAAGAATAGGTTTGGCTTTCACCTTGAAGAACAGCAGTGTCAGGCTGGGAAAGTCAGCCAGCACTGATGGATCCCTTCCATGGCTCACGGGCCAGGCCTGGCCCAGAGACAACCAGTTAAACCCTCTCTTGGTACTGAAAAAGCCCACGTGAACTTTTCAGCACTGGGTGCTATTTCTGGAGCACTCTGCATCTCCAGTACTGGAAGGCTGAGGGCTCTGACAAGAATAATTCCAGCACAGTTTGAATTGGAAGTGACCTTCAAGGTCTGCTCTTTTCAACCCCCCTGCCATGGGCAGGGACACCTTCCACTAGCCCAGGTCACTCCAAGCCTCATCCAACCTGGCCTCAGATACTTCCAGGGATCCAGGGGCAGCCACAGCTTCTCTGGGCAACCTGTGCCAGGGCCTCCCCACCCTCACAGGGAACAATTTCTTCCCAACATCTTATCCAAATCTCTCCCTTATTTAGTTTAAAACAATTGTCCCTTGTCCTATCATTATCCACCCATGTAAAAAGTCAGATTTTAAAGAGCCCTCTCCAAGTACTGAAAGGGGCTGGAAGGATTTCCTCAGCCGAGGACCAGGGATGCAATCCAGGAGCAACAAAACCCAAATAATCTGCTGAAAGGAGCAAAAGGACATGAGGAGGTGCAGAGATGGGGGCTGCCTTAGCTCCTTGTACACTCACAGGCAAACTCCCTCTCTGAAACCACAAAGATCTGCTTAAACTATCCTGGGTGCCCCGCGCAGGGACAGTGCAGATGGTAGAACAGAAACACAGAACCATTAAGGTTGAAAAAGACCTCCGAGACTCAGTCCAACCATTAACCTCACTCTGCCAGGTTCACCACTAAACCACAGTCCCCAGGCACCACATCCACACATTTTCTGAACACTCCCAGGTCTGCTTTTGGTCAGCCCAACCCTTCCTCTCCCCCTCAAAGCCAAGGCCCAGCTGCAGTCACCCAAACCAGTGCTGTCAACACAGACCCAGCCACACAGCACACTGCAACACCCAAGGCACCAAGGCAGCCCACTAGTTTTGCCCAAGTTTATTTCTAGAAATTTGTACAAAAATTGATACTCTGTAATACAATAATCTATCAAATATGACAGATGAACATTTGTCTTTAGAGGCAAGATTCCAGGAATGTGAAGTACCATCCTCTTGCATGGAATAAAGGCACATTTTGGAGCTCAAGATACACTCAACTGGACGGTTGAAAAGGCAGGTCAGACATGCAAGTAGTGCAATGTTTCAGGTATAGACATATACACACTGTACTCTGAAGAAATCTCACTACAAGCAGTGTTAACAGCCACGTAAACAGTTTATAAACACTTTTAAAAGTAGCTCACTTTAGATCCTATGTGTGAAAAGGCTACTCCTTTACATTCACTGGACGGAATAGGTAAAAGCCATCTTTGGGCAGAAGTTACTCCTAGATTTCAGCAAACACTTTTGGGATCCTGCACGAATAGTCTCGCTGCATTTAACCCCTACAGGGTCTGCAACACCAGGGCCACATGACTGCACCACCCCACTGCTCCTAGAGCTTATCCTCAGCTATGAAGGGACCCCAGAATTCCAGCCACCTGCCTCTGTGAAAGCAGAGCCTGGGACAGACCTGCTTCTGAGCGGGCATCCCAAACACAGCAGCGGAGTCACAGCCACCAAAGCACCCACCACACTATGGACTGAGACCCCCACTCTTCCCTTTTGGTTTCCTGCACCACCTGTCAGAGGTGCCACAGCAGGAAGGTTGGCAGCCCAGCTGTGATTCCCAAGAGGGCTTTTCCAAAGCAGAGATACCCCCTGAGCTACCTAAGCACATCCCAACATAGCCCTTGTGCAACACTCCTGCAACACTGCTCTGCTGGTCAAACCAACCTGCTGCTCTTCAGCTTGAAAACCAGACAGATCCTACTCCCCCCAGAATAGCTTGTGCTAGTGGGCACAGCAGCTGGGGGGATGTTTCTGTTCCACTGCTGGTGATCCAACAGCATTACAGAGCAGATTCCAAAGGCAACCATTTCCTCCATCCAAATCCTCACAGCAACGGGGAGTTGTGCTTTTTTTTGTTTGTTTGTTTTTGGATAAAAAGATGTTTGTAATGGGATTTATCTAAAGTAAAGCCTTTCTTTATTTTTTTAAAGAGTGGTCTAGCAATACTTTAAACACTTTCTTTGGAGGACACATACACCCACACATGTTTTCAAGTACACGATGACAGCTTGGACTCCTGGAGAAGATGTGTTGGTTCTGAGAGGAGGAGCTGCTGCTGAGCCACTGCCTTCAGTTGACTTCCAAGACCTCAGTCTCTGGCAGGCCAAATTTGCTCTTATATTTGTCAAAGAGTTTGATCAGGGAGTCCACGTATATGCTGTGGTAGAAGTCCACTTCCTTCTGGGATGGATTATCGATTTTGGGGATGGTGATGGGCTCTCCAACTGAGAAAAAGAGGGAAAATCCACATATTAGGTTCAATGCCCCTGTACAACCTGGAGATTCGTCATCTATGGCCACAGCTGTGGTAGTTCAGCACATCCACCCTGGCCAGTCCAGCAGAGGTTTGCCCAGTTCCCCCAGTTTTACCAGTCTCTGAAGCACAACTGTCCTACCCCCAGGGCCCTCATCACATCTGCCACAATACCAGATCTACTTCAGCTACACAAATTCCACAGAGCAGAGCCTCTACTGCACAGGGTGGTTGGAAAGCCCCACTTCTGTTTACAGCAGAGTGATAAATACCTCCTGAATTAAAAGGAACCAACAGTCAGTTCTTGTGTATTCCCCTACACACCCCACAAAGGCAAAGCTGACCTTTCTCCCCCCACCCCGCCCCCCACCTCAAAGCCTTAATGCCTTGCGTTGGAAGACTCAAACGCAAGTTTTAGGCTTGGCTTTAAGATTCAGCCATCAGACAGCTCCTCACTGCCAGTCCTAGGGGTGCAGGGACCAGGCTGCTCCTGACTTTGGCCATCCAGGGTCAGCAAAGGGAGCAGCTACAGCACATTCCGCCCCCCCGCCCCCCAAAAGGGCTCACTTGCAAAACTGTCTGGAAGCAGAACATGCCAAGAGGCTTGTAGCCTCTGGAAGCTCCTTAGCTCATTGTCAGCTGTGCTGGAAGGTTTTATACAGAAGGGAAAGCAGTTTTATAGTCAAGATTCCACGACCAAACCACAGCAGGGGTATGGCATGAGACTCAAGTGTGCTGCTACCTAGAGAGGCACATAGCATATACCAAAACCTTACCAACAGTGGTGATGGGCTTGGAGTAAGGTAACAACCCCCAGCTGTTGGAGGAGAAGAGGCCACGGCCATGGAAGATGCAGGGAGCAAAGCCAATGTGCTTCTGGAACTTCTTCTGGACCCATCTGCCCCAGGAGCCCTCCTCGAAGATCACCTGCTTGTACACCTCGTTCTCCCCGAAGGAGTACACGGGAACCAAATCTGCTCTGGAAGGACAGGCAGATGTTAGGACCCCACACCCACTGCTGGGGGCTCTGCCAGGCTGCACAGTTGCTGAGATCATTGTCCAGAGCTTTTCTTGCAGCACAAGGTACTGACATAAGTCTGCCAGACTGGACACGAGGGAGGCTTGCAATAGAATTGTACTGGCCCTGGGCCCATGGGCACTGTGCAGTCAGGCACTGGACATGCTTCTGTACATCCCCAACTCCTGTTTCTGATGGGCAGCTCATTTCACACACATGAGGGTCACAGGGAGCACAGGTGATGCCCCATGCAGCTTCCTGACCCCTCCTGCTGTCCCCGCAGCCAGAGGACACTCCTGTGTCTGGCACTCCGGGCAAACACCCACAGAACACAGTGAGACTGGAGATAAAAGGATCCCTCCAAGGTATCAGCTGCTTCAGGGGACAGAGCAGAATGGTTAGGGTTGGGGGGACCTCTAAAGGCCATCTAGTGCAACCCCCTGCACCCAGCAGGGCCATCTCCACCCAGACCAGGCTGCTCAGACTAAAGCCCCTCCCAATGGCAGCAGCTCTGCCCCAGCCCCAAGGCTGCCCCTTCCCCTTACCCATGCCTCAGTGCCAGCTTCACAAAGCCCTTCCTGTTCCTGAGGGTCACCGAGTTCTTGCCCGGGGTGCAGTTGAGGGACTCTGCTGCGCCCCCCACCACGATGATGATGGCGTTGCCGCTGCCGTTCTTGGACAGGATGTAGTCGATGCTGTCCCGGTTCACGGGGCAGATACCTGGGGCAGGGGACAGACAAGGGTCAGGCTGTGAGACTGAGGCGACCCCGAAGCCACCAGCCACACCTGCAGCACGAAGTTTGTGCCTTGATTCCAGGTTTTGTCCAGCTCCCCTGTGGTCACAGAGGGTGTGCCTATTATCAGGCACCCCTTCACCAACTAAAGAAGCAGTTCATAGACCTGGCAGCACTAGACTTGGTCATAAACTCCAAAAACAGCAGCTCTCAAAAGCTTTCCTTTATCAAAACACTTCAGCAAAGATTTTCCTCTGCACTTAGTGATGCCAGAGGCATTGGTGTCAGACATGCCTCCCTGTAAACTTTACAGCAGGATCTCGTTTACCTTTAGGGTGGAAGAAACCAGCTGTGTTATTTTGATGGATAAGAGCCCGAGTGTGAGCAATTCCTCAGCACAATTTAGTGCCATAGGTTGTCCTTTAGGACAATGCTTTAGTGATACTAAGAACAAATGGACAAGGCTTTGAGACAGATCTATGAATTCATTTAGAAAATGATTTATTTTCCTGAAACAACATGAAGTTCTTGCATGGCAAGAATGCAACCCTTTGCTGTCCCGGGAAGGAAAAGACGTATGGGACTGGGTGCTCAGGTAAGTCCCTACTCAGAGAAGTGTCTGGGAAGGTCTTTCTCTCTATCCTGCACTGGAAGAGACAAGACTCCCCTCAGCTTTACAAAGCAGTTCCTGCCCAAAACACCATTCCCCACTCCAGGGAAAGAAAAACCCAGTGAAAGAAGGTAACTTTAATCTGTAAGAATGATAAGAAATTTGAATCTCTGCTCTTTAAACTCACTTTTATGCTACAGTTGTTGGCAGAGCTTGCTCCTGCCTCACGTTTTCAGCCTGGATAAGCCAAGGAGAAGTGAGATGCCATCATTTACATTCCCCTCACACAACACATCTGACGCAAGAGCTTCAGGTCACTGCCCTGGGAAGGGACAGCATTACACTAATTTTAGAAGCTGATTTTGCACATCTCACGGTATTTATTACTTGAACTAAGAACTAAATGATCAACAGGCCTGGGGGAATTAGACCAGGGCAAGTCTGCAAGCCTTCATGTCCGTCTGGGCACCAAGGTCATCACCTATCCCAGCTCCAGAGAAGAGGGGAGCAGACACAGCTGGATTTGAAGATGAAAAGCTCATTTTTCAGCACTCTTAACGCTTTTCCTCTGAAAGGCTCAGGCTGTGCTCACTGCTCCAGCCTTCCTCCTTCTGCCATTCTCCATCCTAAACACACAGCCCTGGCTAATGGGGGCAACACAGATTTGTGTCCAGCCCTTTCCCACCCATAGCAGGAGGAGATTCCTGCAGCTCACAGCACCAAATCCTGCCTCCAGAAAATGCAATGAGACACAGGGACAAGGGCAGTCGCTGAATTCTGCCCTTCAGCACATTCACACAGTATACAGGATTTTCTGGCCATCTCCTCATGCCTTACAGGGTCCCTGCTGCACCTCTCGGAGGCTGTAAGATACTGTAATCATTGCTAGCAGTTGTTAACCACCTACCTGTGTATTGGTGCAGTGTAAGGGTTAGTTAGAATTTCACCCGACGTGGCTCATCCACAAAACAAAGGATTGAGGGAATTATCAGTACTTTCCAAGGGATGTTAAAGCCTTTGTAGCCTCACTCAAATTCTAGTACAGGAAAGTGAAGACTAATGATGGCTTTCAGGAAGTTCACTTTGTCACACCTACGGCCTTGCTTAAATCCTCACAAACTGGCAGATTGAACACGTTTTTTTTTTAAAATATAGGAAAGCTGAAGCTGCATGGAAACTTAAGCAACACGTCACTAAGTTTACAGGCATGAGGGGCTGGAGAGCAGATCCCAATTCCTCATGCACTGCTGTCCTGTGGAATTCCCAAATTACGGACTTCACACAGCAACTTGCAGGAAGATAAAAACCAGCTGGAGATCCTGCCCTTTCTAGGCAAGGACAAACACCTTTTGTGCATCAGATCCAGCCAGTTTTTCCTCTCCCTCACCAACTGAGGGCAGTAGTCTTGGAAATAGTAGATCCTGACAAGTCAGAACCAGGCATGCTCCTCCTATCCTCTTCCCAGCCTTGCTACTTTATTAAGAGATCTGTTGTAGAGGCATTTATTGGTGAATCAGTTCCAGAAACTGAAAACAGGGTACTGGACTGCTCAGTTCATGGTCTTTAAGTGTCACACCCTCTACCCTCACACCTCTACCTAACCTATAGGCACCCTCACTGAAAAGGGAGCTCAGGCCATGCCAGAACACTGTTTTTTAAGGTTTTAAAAACTGGTCATAACCTACAAGCCCTCCAGCATTAAAGTCCTGGAATCCATTAGAACAGACCCATTAATGTGATTCACCAAACCTGTATGACTGCCTAATCCCTGTGACCCCTCTCTAGGAATATATTCAGGGAAGGGGCTCTTCTGAGCAGCTGGAACCAGGGAATGCCCAGACTTCACTCCTGGCAGGCACTCACATTTATTCCCAGCTTCCTCCTGACAACACCCACATTTGGGGTGGTGCTCCCAGAGGGAAGTGGTCCCTTGGAAGAGGGGAAGGCAGCTCCGAGCCCAGGGCATGAGCAGAGGGAGCACAGTGTGCTTGCACTCACCCCCAGACATGAGGTAGTCCCTCAAAATGGGCATCCTGAAGTTCCCAGCCAGGGTAGCGAGGTACGGTCGGATCCCAGGGAATTTCTGGCTCACACCCGTGGCCTCTGTGCTGAAGTTGCAGAAGGCACCCAAGCCCATGATGCCGTGTGGGTGGTACCCAAAAATGTAATTCCTGGTGGTCAGCAGGTTGTGGGTTTTAACCAGCTAGGAGAGAAAAGAGAGCTCATGTGAAGGCAGATATTTTCAGGTAATAAATAAAAACAAGAGAAGAAAAACATCTTATCCCCTAGGTTTTGTCTCTCTTCCCACCAGGGCAGCAGTCTAAGAGCTGGGGTGTGGGCTATCCCAGACTTCAGAGGCCACTTAGACTTCAGGTTCCCAACCAGAGAGAGCAGGATAATCAGGCTGGTCTTGGACACAAGCAGGAATTGGGCTTGGGTTGCTGCAGCCTGTCCCCTTTGCTCCTCCCTGAGGAATCCTTGCACACCTCTTCCCCAAACCAACCAAGTTCTTCAGTCCTGTAGCCACAGCTACGCCTCCTTCCCTCTCCCAGCACATTAGTGGCTCACATCCCAGTATGAGAGGGAAGGAACATAAAAATCACTGTCCCAGAACAGAAGCAAGTTTACTTAATGCCCGAAAAATAGACCCAACCACTTAATGTGCCCGTTGGCCACTTTCCAAGTGGGAAAGTGTGCAGAAGGGTGGTTTACCACTGGAAACTATCCCTACTTTCAAGAGGTTTTGCCCTGGCCTAGATGCCAAAGGACCTCAAGCCATGCACAGCCATGCTGTGGTTCCTGCAGGACGTGCTCCAGGAGCTGGGATCATACTGCTTTGGAGTTGTGCAATATTCCTATAAACATCTGCTGCTCTGTTTGCCCAGCATGGACACTCCAAAGCTGTCTTAGGCAGCACAGCACAACCCAGGCCCTGGCACTGCTACTGCCAGAGGGGTTTTTCGATGCTATAGGGATCAGCAGCATCCCCCGTGCCAGAGCAGCTTCCCCTGGTGGTACACAAGGGGTCTGCGGAGGCACAGCAGGGTTCTGGCATTGTCCTGCAAAACTAGGGATCAAATTTAATTTTTTCCCATATGTTAGAATAGTTTGGATTTGGAAAGGACCTTAAAACTCACCCAGTCCGAGCCCCTGCCATGGGCAGGGACACCTTCCACTAGCCCAGGCTGCTCCAAGCCCCGCCCAACCTGGCCTTGGACACTTCCAGGGATGGCGCAGCCACAGCTTCTCTGGGGAACCTGTGCCAGGGCCTCCCCACCCTCACAGTCCACTGTGTCTTCCCAATATCCAATTTAATTCTAAACCTCAACAGCACCAGTTTTTGCCAACTGCAGCACCCCAGCAGCTGGGGCAGGACCTACAAGTGGCACCTTCGCTGTGAGGTGACAACAACTGCCCCCCATCCCTCAAACTCTACATGCAAAGGCCACTCTACATCAGCTCCCATAGGAAAAAACGCAGCTTTCCAAGACGTCAGAGCAGCATTTCCCACCCCACTGCCCTGGCCAGGAAGAGTTTTGGCACTGACTGAGTCCATCCTGTTGAATCCCACTGCAGGGAGCTGAAGTGCCATTGCAACACACTCAACTAGTGTGCCCAGAAACTTGATTCCTGCTCCCTGTCCCCAGAGCTGTCCCTACACAAGGCCACAGCCCCTGTGCGATTTGGGACAGCTGCCGGGACGCAGGCATGACACAGCAGCAGGGTCAGCAAGGTGACTGCCCCCTCCATGCTTCCCTCTGAATCTGAGGTCACACAGAAACTCCAGAAAGAGGGCACAGAGGCTCTGGAGAGCCCCACTGCCTATCCCACACCAAGTCATCCTTCCCAATTAGTAGATGACTTTGCTGTCACTCCCCAGGGTGGGAGGGCTGCCCCTTGATCCACCAGAACAGAGAGAGATCACAGGCTACAGACCAAAGAACCACACCAGGAAAGAGCAGAGGAAAAAAAGCAGCTCTTGCTGCTTCCATCTGCCAGCTCTGGCTCAAGTCACAGGAGAGACTCCTCCAACAGGCTGCCCAGGAAGTGGTGGAGTCCCCATTCCTGGAGGGATTTAAAAGCCATGTGGATGCGGCACCTGGGGACGTGGGTCAGTGTTGGGCTTGGCAGTGCTGGGGAATGGTTGGACTGGATGATCCGAGAGGGCTTTTCCAACCTAAACAACTCTGAGTCTGTGGCTCCAGGCCTGGTGGCTGCAGACACACATGGCTTGGCTAGGCCAACACTCCTCCCCAAAGCTCCTGTCAGAGCAGAGGGGTGCTTTCCAGGCCTCATCTTCCACCTGCCCCAAGCACAGCTCCTTTAAAAGGAAGGCAGCTGGAACAGGGGGTTGTCCTTGTCACTGGAGCACGAGGTCTCTGCGTGCTGGGCTTGGCAGGGCCACACATCTCATCCAGAACACATGCTGTCCTCCTGCTCCAGCCCCTCCACCACGTGCAAGGACACCCAGATCCCAGTGGAGCCACTGCTTGGATACCTCGTGTCAGCCCCTGCCAAGCTGCTGCCTTATCACTGCGTTTGCTTTCCCAGAGCTCCTGGTATGAACCACAGTACCCACCACAGTCACCCACAGCACTGAAAGGGGTGTGTGCAGGGATCCAGCTCACCCACAGCAAGGCACAAAGGGAATATCTGAGCAGCACTGGACACTCAGATGCTCTCAACAGGGACTTGCAGGGCTGAGAGTCAGCCTGGCAACCACCAGACATCAGACAGGTCTGTGCCCTTCTGCAGGTCTTGGGTCTGCTAATGCACAAACTCAGCCCAGGGAAGGTCTGACCTACCAACACCAAAGGCAGAGCCTTCATCTCTCCCTAAATTTAATCTAGAAGCAGGAATTTTTGAAATGCTGTAATCATTTATTTCTAGCCTCAAGCAAATTTGAAGGTTTCCCTGCCCTTGGCAGGGAGGTTGGAACCAGAATGCCTTTAAAAAGGTCCCTTCCAACTCAAACCATTCCATGATTCCATGAGTGAAGCTTTCCTTAGGAGGTTGATTTCTCACTGCTGGTTTTCCTGCATGTCTCCCCTCAACAAGCAAACACTGAGCTGCCCCCTCAGGTTGCCCCAAGGAATATCTGTAGCTGTCATTTGACAACACTATTGCAACTGTTCGGAGCCTCCAAGGTCTTCTGCAGCTCCTTGGAGCCTCAGTGCTCCCAGGACGAGGCACAGTCAGCATGTCCCTGCTGCATCCCAGCTGGACAGTCCGTGCTGGGAATGAAGCTGGACCTTCCCCCACTGCACTGACACGTCTGTTCCCAGCTGCTGCCCAAGCCCAAACCTGCTCCTCTAGGGGCAAAGGTCCATCCCTCTGTCTGATAACAGATTTCTTCACACAGACCTAAGCCTGCCTTTAAGAAGCAATAAACCAGTGCAATAAAGCAAACTAGTGTTAATATCCGAGTGCCAGATACCCCCAAAGAAGCACATTGCCAATTTTATTTGTAGGAATGGGACAAGTAAGTGGCACATTCAGTAGTGGAGAAAGGGGCTGCAGGGCCACTGCTGCTCTGAGCCAGGAGCCAAAGAGCAAGGTGAAACCCAGTGCTCTGGGTGGGAGCTGAGCAGCACAGTGACCACGGGAGCCTGCAGAGAGCAGAGAACCAGGGCCCACCCTGCAGCATCCAGTGAGCACTGAGCTTGCAAAACAGCACCAACAACTGCAATTGGCTGCATCACACCCAGCAGTGCTATGGAATGAATTATCTCACCTTCCCAGCAGTGCAGGCCAGGACCTGAAGACCCCTCCGGGCTCCCAGTAATATAAACTACATCACACACAGAATCCCAGACTGCTCTGGGTTGGAAGGGACCTTAAAGCTCATCTTGTTCCAACCCCCTGCCATGGGCAGGGACACCTTCCACTAGCTCAGGTCAGGACATAGCAACCAAACCCTTCCCTTTCCATCCTGCAACTCATGGACAACAACTGAGGAGGAGCTCTGCCAGGAAGCCAGCCAAGCCACAGAGTACAGACAAACACTGAGGGGAAAAAAGGACGCTTTCTGCAGCAATTCTGCTCTGGCCAGCTGTCTGCTCTCCCATCTCAGAGAGCAGGTCTCCCTGCACACACCTGAAGTGCTCACAGCCTGCCAAAGGTCTGCAGCCCTGCTATCTGGAGTGCTATTGATAAGCAGAGCAGCTGTTCTCACATGCCCAGGTGGCTTCTTTTACCCAAAAAAAGACCCTTAGATGGGAGCACTCCCAGCATAGCATCCTCACATCAGCAGGGTGTGCTGGGGAGGCTGCTGGGACCTGGCTGCTCCAGCCCAGCACCACGCTCACACCCGCAGAGCTTGGCCTTCACCCTCAGCTCCAGGGTATCTCCCTGGAGCCTTCCTGAGCTCCTCCTGCACCGCTCAGCTTAAAGCAGTATTTGCAAGCCCAGCCACTAAGCAGCAGACAAACCTAAGCCTCTAGTGCCCTAAAATAGCTTATTGCTGTCAGAGCAGCTGCCTGGAGCCCCAGAGAATGTGGCTGACCACTGCTCGTGCTGAGTAACTGAGCCATATCCAGGCTGCTTTCCCAATCCACCTGGTGTTACAAAACATGGCCTGGTATCTCCAGGTACAGGTACAGGAGTCCTGCTGATGTTTCAGACTCAGGTGAGAGTCAGCACAGACCTAGTCAGCACAAACATCAGAGCAGAGCCTGATTCTCACACAGCTGCTCTTATACAGCAAAACAAGTAGGAAGAAATCCTTCCTGCGAGGGTGGGGAGGCCCTGGCACAGGGTGCCCAGAGAAGCTGTGGCTGCCCCATCCCTGGAAGTGTCCAAGGCCAGGTTGGACGGGCCTTGGAGCAACCTGGGCTAGTGGGAGGTGTCCCTTCCCCATTGGCAGGGTGTCAAAACAAGATGGTCTTTAAGCCCCCTTCCAACCCGAACTCCACCCCGTGATTCCTGCAGCAGCTCTGAACAGCCCTGCAGCAGCTCTGAACAGCCCTGCAGCCACCAGCTGTTCCCCCAGAGCAGGGGCCGGAGTCACCCCCAGCTGTCAGCCCTCACCTCCTGCCCTCTGCACAAACCTTGCTCAACTCCACCCCTCAGCGACAGAGGAATTGCAGCCACAAAGGGTGCTCACAGAGAGACTGTGTGAACCAGCAGATATTTACCTAAAAACCAGCTGAGAAGTTCAGTTTATCTGCCCCATCTCATCTCCAAACCTACTTAACCAACACAACTGTTTGACAAACTTTTAATATCCACAGTGAATCTGACCTGCAGGGCTTGTGCAGAGCACGTTTCCATAAAGACAGGAATAAATACACCCTCAAAGGAATGTGGAAACAACAGAACCAGCACTACTGGTGACTCTTTGGAGCCGAGTCCCAAGGGAAAACAAACCTGTTTTAATCCTCAGCAATATCAAGGCAGCAGGGATTTCTGCAGCACTGAGGCCTTGGTACTAGGAGCCACATTTGAGACCACCTTCAATAGGAGAGCACACTCAGCTCTCCCTTAGCCAGGAGACCCAGACTGTGCAGGCAAAGTGAATTTTCCATATGCACTTGCCAAGAATTACCTGTTAACAACAGCAAGTTTCATGGTGGACTTGGCAGCCCTGGATTAATGGCTGGACTTTCTCTTAGAGGTCTTTTCCAACCCAAATGATTCCATGTTTCTAAGAGTACAACAAGGGGTTTGTTCTTTGTTCACCAGCAGCACATTCAGGCACCCGGAGAGTTCAAGTGACTTTGCAAAGGAGGAATCCAGTGTAAGCTGCTTTGGCATCCTGCTGGAATTGGATTCCCTACTCCTTTCTGAGGCTGGACTATCTTGGGGCTAGGTAGCTCAAAAGCCATGGCAAGGTCCCTCCCTCACACCCAGGCTGAATAAACCTTGCCAGCAATCTTACATAATAGTCCTTTCAGCTTGTGTGCCCTTCCAAAGGGATCGAGTTCCCTCCCAGCCCAGCCTGACCCCTGCTCCCTTCCAAGCCCTTCAGCCAATTCTGCAGTCCCAGAGCAGCCCTGTCCTCCGTCTGAACATACCTGAACCAGCAGGAAAAACACAGGCACGTGGTGAGCAAGTTACAGGCTGGAGAACTGCAGCTCTTCCCACTGCTGGAAACCCCCTTCCCCAAAGCAAAGAGACTCAGGAGCTGATCTCACTGCTCCCTGGGAAGGGCTAAGGCTTTTGGGGCACAGGGCTCCCAGCTGTTATATATATTATGTATAAATGCATCCCAGGGAAGCAGTGTAACTGGAAAGGAGACCAAAACTGAGCTAGGTTATGAGGGGAACAGAGTTAGGGTCAGACACAGCACAGGATTCTGCTGCAGCACAGAAGGGAATCACAGAATGGTTTGGGTTGGCAGGGACGTGAAAGATCATCTCATTCCCACCCCCTGCCACAGGCAGGGACACCTTCCACTAGCCCAGGTGGCTCCAAGCCTCGTCCAACCTGGCCTTGGACACTTCCAGGGATGGGGCAGCTACAGCTTCCCTGGACAACCTGTGCCAGCGTCTCCAGAAGCTGGAGAGGTGGACAGGGAGCCTGGTCTCTCTGCTCCAGGCCAGATGGCCTCTCAAGTCTGATACAACCATCAGAAGCAGCAGCTTCTGCCAACCCTGCTGCCTCCACTGGTGATGCATTGCAGATTGTCCAACCACAGCTGCCACAAGCAGCAGTGTGACAACACCTGAGCCATGCGCTGCTGACAGTTCAGTGTCACAGATGGACTCGTGCAAGTGCAGAAAGACACTAAAGCAGTCAAGTCCCAACATGCAGAGTTAAACTGCGACTTACTCTTATTGGAAAATAATCCCTGAAGTACCTCCATATAGCCCAGTTTCTCACCCACTGGGATCTTCTTCCCCCTGCAGAGAAAAAAAGAACCATGTTTTTTAAAGCTCTTTCCACACGTTTGCCCATCGAAAAGCCCAGAGGACTCCAGAGGGTTTGCTGTCTCACCAGAGGAACCAACACCTCCACTGCTCAAGTGGGACACCTGCACCTTCCACTGAGGTCAGGAGGAACCATCCATGCTCTGGAACTCAGGGTCCTTCCAGCTAATTAAGGCCTGACTGCGAATTCAGGGTAGAACTTGACTTGGTAATCAGTTGTTCTTGGGCAACAGACAATTCAAACTAGAAACACTCAGACTTATCCTTTGGGAAAGGCCAAGATCCTGGATGATCTCAGTCATCTGGAACCAAAGGAGAACTGTGCTAATCAAAGCTTGTTGCCAATGCTGCTTCCCAGACCTGGTTTCTACAAGGCTTTTTTTCCTGAAATAAAAAGTCTTCTGCTTAATTTGCAGCAACACTGACTCTGTGGAGGAGCCACATCATCATCTGATCCTTGCAGGAGCTGGAGAGCACAGCAAGGTCTGGAATCTTTTTGTAGATCTGTCTGACCTACAGAAAGAACCTGAGCCTTACAAATACATTGCTAAAAGCCAGCAGTGGCACGACATTAGTGAATGTTATCTTGTGCTGCCCTCAGCATCAATAAAACTGCTCATGCCAAGGGCTGACATTTAAATGCTTCACTGAGTAAAGCCTTTGGTCAGTGATTCAGCCACTGAACACTCAATCCCACTAAGAAGTGAAGTCACCCATTATAAGAAAGTGCTTCTTGGTCTAGATTTGTGCACTTCAACAGCAAGGATCCGTTCCGCAATATTTACCTTTCTTTGGTGTATTCCAGTCAAACACCAGCCAGGCTAAATATAGAACAGCAATGGCCCAGCAATCTGTGCACAGGATGTACATGAGGATTAAAGTGCAAGCAATACCTGCAGGGGTCCAGGAAAGACAAGAAAACAAGGTTGCATCAGGTTTGGGTTGACATTTACACCCCTTGCCTTTTGACCCTTCTGTGCTGAAGTCTCACCCTGATGTCACTAATCCTCAATCGAACAGGGTTTAGCTAAAACCTCCTTACGAGTCAGCTTCCTCTAGAGCTCCAGAGAACCTCAACCTTCCCTTCATGGTGTTTCCAGGTGTTTCTTTATCAGATTTCCAGGTAGGGCAGCTGCTTCACCAGCCAAGAACAAGACTTGATGACTGCACTGAGCGTCCTTCTCCAGTTTAGTTATCAACACCACAGTGGAGCAGAGCAGCCCAAGGTTTCACACGACCCAGAGACAAACAGTCTGTTCTGGTCTAACACTAACACTCCTTGCCCAGCTCTGGTGCCTCCTGGAGGGAGACCAAGCCAAAGGAAGGCTCCTGTTGCAGTCACTTGCATCAGTTACCAGTTGCTTCTAAGGAATCTCTGTGGATATTCCCATGAGCAGCCCAGGTAAGAGATTTCCAATTGCTGCAGTCTGATTTACAGGCTAGACACAGACATGAGCTAAACATCAGTTGGTCTTTCCACAGCTCCTGTCACTTTCCAGAGCCAGGTAAAGTCCTTTATTGCCAAAAATATCCCAGTATGTAGCTGTGGTTTACAATACCCCCCCAGCCCGCAGTGCACATCCAGCAATTAATGCTCATGTAAAAGTTAATGTTCTTGCATTAAAATTCTTCCAGAATTAAAGCAAAAATAGCTTTGCCTTAGGCCAAAAGGTATTACTTACCCATGATAAGGAAAGTCAGAACCCATTGCAGCACAGAGATGATCTGGAGCTGTTTCTCCACTTTAGATTTTGACAGCCAGAACAAATCCTGCAGAGCAGAAAGAATGTTCGATCCTGTGCCTGAGGGGGGAAATTAAAGACATAAAGTTACATTTGCACACTGGGCAAAGGGAACAATGTTTTCCTTTCAAATAGAATCATGAAACAAAGGATCATCAAGTCCAGCTCATAAAATAGGAGGTCTTAGACCAATGTGCAATTTGCTTTTAGAGCAAGGCTTGTTAAAGGCTAAGACTTCCCATGCTGGAAGGGGAAAGGTTGCCCTCTGCACACAGTCAGCTCTTCTGGGGACACTGGAGGGGATTAATGGGTAACATCAGCTCCCACCTGAGCAAGGCTCTCTTCACTTGGCCATAAAAGCACAGAGGATGTTAACACAAGTCCCTAACACACACCCACCCCAGACTGCCAGTTCCTGGAAGTGGTGTTCGATAAGAACAAAACCCATGAGCTCACTAGAGATGAGGATCAGCTGCTTCCAACCACAGGCAGCCAGCAGGCTGTGGGGCTGAGCTGTGCCATCCAGCCTCACCCAGGCCTGTTGCACAACTCCCACATGCTGTCCAAGGAAAGCTCCGTGCTCCAGCACAGCTCAGGAGATGGTTGAGCAACACCTCAAGCCACCACCCCGAGGATCCACAGCTCCAGGGGTAAGGAAAACCACCACAGTGTCCCTAAAGCAGTAAACGGGTAAGGAAGGAGCTGAAAGCCACTCTTGGAGGGAAGAGCTTAAGATATTTAAGCGGGGAGAAAACCAAAAAACTGAAGTGAAAGACTTGCTTTCTATATGAGGAACCACCCACTGGTTTTTGCCAATATGCTCAACAACTTCCAGAGAGAAGCACTCACAAGTAGGTTTTCCTTCACTTCATTTCTTTATTTTACAAGCAGTATAATGACTAGCTAAAATGCAAATCAAGCTCCAACCAGGTTTATTTACATACTCCATTTTCTGTTTAAGGGTCAGGCTGTTATTAGAAGGAACAAGAAAGAAGCTGTTAGACTGAAGGGGTTCAGTCCTTGCTGACATGACATGACAGCAGTGATGCCACAGCAAAGTGCTCACACTCAGCCAAATGGAAGTGATTGAAAAGAGCTCCTTCTCCAGATAAGAGCAGGCACAGGATTTTTGGTAGTTCCTACAAAGAAATTTTCACTGACACATCCTTTAAATAGTGAAGCATCTGTTTCACAGGAACAAGGGTCAATTCAGATTAGGTAAGGAGGCTTTTTTTACTAGAAGGGTGATAAAACACTGGCATAGGTTCCCCAGAGAGGGGGCAAATGCCCCATCCCTAGGGAGCCAGAGTAGAGGCTGCAGCCTAAATCCAGAGCCAGCCCAGCGAGCTCGGAGTCTTGGCTCTGCTTAGTCCATGTTGAATGAACAATTCTGGTAATGGCTTGGGCATTAACTACTCCAAACAGACCAAGATTTAGGCAAGGATAGATCATATCACCACAACTGCCAGTACACTGAGTCCTGCAGCACTAATCCAGGAGGAAGCAGAGCTAGAGCTGAAGGCAGTTCTTTACGAGATAACATAGCGCAGAACTAATTCTGAGGACAACCAGATACAAGTTTGAAAGAAGTGTGTAGCAGTAGTGGTGTCACTGGCCACACGTCTGAGTCCTCAAAATAAGCCAGAAGTCTGAGAGATGATTTGTGACCCACAATAAAAGCCCAGCCCCATATAATTAGATCCTTCCAACACCTGCACTTACACCACCAAAACATCTTTGGCTTGGTAAACCCGGCACTGCAGCCTTGGATCAGCTCAATTCCTCTCCTCTTCCCAAAGGGAACAACTGTTTGCCCCTCCAGATGAGAATTCAGACTGCAGCATTCTCTGGATGCTTTAACGCATCGTAGGCATTGCCAGCCCTGCAAACAGACAGTATTGGGTAGCACAAGTCGGCCTGTCAGCTTGTTTGCCCAACCACATCCAGCTTTTTGTGTCAGCTCCTCTGGACACGGGGGAGGCACTCGTTTGGCAGACAGCTCTGAGCACCTGCCCTTGGACAAGTGGTGTCCTGGGTCAGTTATGTGCTGAAAGCAAAGACATCCTTCCCAGAGAACGAGATCCCCCACAGAAAAGCCCATAGCTATCATGGGCTGAATAATACTAACATTTAATTCCCAGTTTAGGATAATTAGTCCAATGGCAATGGAAAGGACTGTGGGGATGGGCAGAGTCACCTGCAAGTGTCTACCTTTGCACCAAATCTGCACACCCAGATGAACCCAGAGCATCAGCTGGGCAATTACAGAAAGCAGGGCTGAGACACCCTTCCCAGCAGTCCTGAGCTCTGTGCACATCAGGTCAGACCTAACACTTTGTGTATTCAACCCTCCACCCCAGCCTTGCCTCTTCTCCTCCAGCTGCAGGAGCCGGGAGGCATTTTTGGAAGGACCCTCCCTGCTCTGGAGAACCAGGCCAGTTGCTGGTGACAGGGCAGAAGAACTTTGACAAGTCAATAGACACGAGGTTTTTTGGCACTCAGCTACAGCAGAGTAACCCAACACTGACACTTGTGTTCAGGGCATTCAGAGAAAACCCTTCCTTTTTAGGGCTTACCTGTGGGCCCACACCAAGCACCCTTCACACATTAAAACCCCAAGGCACCTCCTCAAACTCTCAGCAAATAGAATATCCTAATAACTGAGTTCAACAACGCCCAGCAGACATAACTACAATTAACTCTGAGGCAGGAGGATGCTGTATCCACCAGCCCTCTGTATCCATTTCTCTCAGTCTCTTCCCAAGGGCACATTTTAAACCCTGCAGAAACCCAGAGCTGCACCTTCTGCTGCTGAGGACTGTGGTTTGTCCTGTGCTGGCCACCCAGCTGCCACCTGCAGCTTTCCAGGGCAGCTCAGGGACATCAGCCTGCTGTCCCCCCTCGCTGAGGGGCTCACTACACCTTCGTCACTCCGTTCCAGCAAAATGCAGGAGGCGCTACCAAGGAGATCCTGGGATCAGTGGAAGGGTCTGACCAAGCGTTTGACTCAGCAGGGGCAGCCTGAGCTGCTCTTCCAGCACAGCCTATTTCAGATAAAGTACTCAAAGAGCAGGATTTAGCTGGGTAGGGAAGCAGAATCCAGGATCCCAGGAGTGGAAGTGAACAGGACTTCACACCTGGGCACCAGAAAAACCCAGTTCACAGCACTTAATTAAAAAGCAGCTGAAGAAATTAAGTGAGAGGAAGTAAAAGTGTTACAGGCAAGTTAAAAATACACTGAACACTTGTTAAAAGCCAAGCGTCATCTGCCACCTTTTCCAGACAATTAGCATGTTAATTCTTGGCCAGGAATTAAACTGCATCACACAGATTATTTAGAGGAAAACCAAGTTAAATCTGTCAAAGCATAAGGTGCAAATGGACACTTGGAGCTACATATTTGGCATGGAAGCTGAACTTGGAGGCATATTAAAGCTGGATAAGATAAACACACCAATAGCAGGATACTCAGGAGGACCCAGCCTCACATGCTAGAGCAGAGTCCACACAGCAAGCTGCTACAAAGGGGACACCTGTAAAACCCCTTCAGCAACACAGGTTCTTTTGTGTCTTGGCTTTACTCAGATGCCCCAAGCACAAGCACTCTCACAAGATCGGGAACAATTTGTTGGGAAAATAATGAGTAACCAGAGCAGGGTGTAGTTATCCTGCCCTGTGCACAGCTTTAGAGCAGTTTGCTCCTGTCCCAGGAAGCTACTCAATAATCCCATAATATTTGCAGGAGAGAGCGTCTACAACTGGAGATCAACAGCACCATTAACAGGGACATGCAACGACAACATTTATATGCTAATATTTACGTTAGGAAGGAGCTGGGATTCCCCAGACCAAACAAAAAAATCTGCTATGGCCTTTACCTCAGCTTACTTCCACCTTTACTCACAGCACTGAACTCGGCCCTCAGCCTGCACACTTCCAGCTGTATGGGGGTTAAAGGGATGGCACCATGAAGTCCAGCTGCCCCAGACCAGCCAACACCTTTAGATTTAAATCAGCAAGAGTTCCCAGCTCTGGATAGGAGAAGATGAACCCTCCTACTGCAGCTCGTCGGTGTGACCAGAGCACACAGGGGCTCTGAGACAAGGGCTCAGTAAGAGCAACACGTACCAGGCAGTTGTGCCAGGAGGAGACACCCCAGCGCAGCCCAGGGATGCTGTGCCCCCAAACCAGCAGAAGGGAGGTCTGTTAGACCTCAGGTGCAGCCCAAGACTAACTCCGAGGCAAAGCTAAGCAAAGCCACCCTCCTCATCCCAAACTTCTGGCAGATGGAGCAAGATTAGCATAGGCACTTTAGCACTTCAGGACAGCCCTTCCATGCTCCTGGAATCCTCCCTTGGGAGAGGGGGATGAGAGACCTCCCTGCTGCTCTGCCAAACACAGGGAGGGAGATCCTGGACAGCCCATGGACCAAGTGGGGCAGGATGAGGAGACAGCAACCCCTCCTACCCAACCCAGGTACATCAGAGCATCATCCAAACCCGGGCACTGGTCCAAGACCTGCTCTGATTTTTGCAATAGTGGGTTGGTATCCAAGCAAGTTCCCCTAAATACACACAGGGGTGGAGAGAGAGGCAGATGCATGAACATTGGTTTATTTCGTTGGGGGTTTATTTGTTTATCTGGGGGCTTTTTGCTTGTTTTTAATTAGGATCAGACTTAATTCAGCCAAAGCCTCAGGCACTGGCACAAAGCCACATGCCAGGGAAGCAGTAAGACTGAAGGACAGGATGAGCCATTCAGACACTCGCCCCACCTAAGTCAGCCCTTCACACAGGTGAGATACTTGGAAAAATATTCAGGGAGGTGGGAAAAGAGGTCTAGTGGGCTTGTTCTAAACATCCTCTGTAGTGGGGCAGTTATCACACGTGAGCCAGCAGGACATGAGGCCCCACGAACGAACCGCTGCACCTCTGCCAGTCTTCGATCTGCAGGGCCCCACATCACCAGCCCCAAAGCCCATGGAGTCAGGGCTCCTCTGGGAGGCACCTGGGCTCTGCTTTGAAAAGCCAGGCTTTGAAGCTGGTCCCGTGTTTCGCTGCCTGTGGCCAGGCTGCAGCCCCGGCGAGGGCTGTGTGGGTGGATGCTGCAGTCGCCAAGGCAACACCTCCTGCCTCCCCGGGCAGAAACACAGGGAGAAACAGGTTAAACAGCACAGATATCACTGCAAGACCCCCACGAGGCACCTCCGAGGAAAACTGACCTGAGGAGAGTTAAGACAGCTTTCCATCGCTAATCAGGATTATCTAGAGATGAGGCCAATCACTGTCCCTAAACCACACTCCATTTTGAATAATGCACGTGTCCCAGATCCATCATTAACATGCCAGTGCCAACAAGGTGGCCGCTGAGGTCCCAGGTCAGCCCTACATATTTTATAGGTCTCCTGAATTATTTCTTCTCTGCACTTGGCTCGCTGTTAACCCTCAATTTAACAGTTCAGGTGCTGTTAATTCAAACGCCCTCTCTCAACTCAAAACGTCGCTTGCCTTCTGCTAGTTGTGTGAGCAGGAGACATTATTTCAGGAAGCAGATATGAGCACAGGAAACACATGCATGTTTTCTCTCCAGTCGGTTCACAACTGATCCTTCAGATCCATCTCTAGGATCCTTCTGGCAGACACGAGCACCAGCAGCTCTGCCCGCAGGACTCGGTGCAAAACCCAAGAGCTCAGGGGTTAATTCACCAGGTTCAAGTCCTTTCAGCTCTGCTAATGATTTGTTTTAATCAACAAGCCATTTCACAGGTCTCTTCATCCCAGGAGGAATTAGCAGTGTGCTCTTTGAGGGCAGAAAGCCTTTCACAACGCAGAGATCACTCAAGGACCCTCCCCAAATCACAGGCTAAATCGCTGTCCGAGCGCATTTTCATGCAAAGCCCCCAGTGTTTGCCAGCCCTGACTTCTGTCCGCAGACAAGCACCCCCGCAGGACGGGCACAAAGCTCTATCCAGCAAAACACTTAGACCTGCTGAGTTTATTCCTGCAGGAGCCTCCGAGCTGCTTCCACAAGCAGGCAAGGGAGCCTGTGCTCCGGGATTTCCTGCGCTGTCTCCAAAGCCTTGACCCAACATGTCCCAGCGTGCAGGGGAGCGCTGGGTGTCTGCAGCAGCTCTGCCCACGATGGGTGCGAGCCACTGACACGCTTCCCACTGCTCTCACAAGTCGCTTACCAGCACGAGGAGCTGTGAAAACAAGCTTGGAGGGACTTTTTACCACGAACACTCGCTGAAGATTGAGCCTTCGGCTCCCCATTGTAAATTAACAACGAATAGAACGTGTTGCTTCTTTCCCCTCTCCTGTTGATGTAGGGCTGGGAACACAGGATTACAAAACGGTTGGATTTGATAAACTTAGAGGCCTCTCCCAACCTATATTATTCTATGAAAATAAGGCTGCGACTGAGTTTTACCAGCCGTGCAGTGTTTATAAAGCTACCACACTTCTCTTCCTACCATCACAGAAGGGGGGGGGAAAGGACTCGTTTATAAGCAAGTGTCCTAAGCTCGCATTTTGCCAAGGTGCAAACTCGCCTGGACCGAGCAGAACCGTTTCCAGCAGCCCCCGGAGCTCAGCCCGAGCCTCCAAGCTCGCTTAAAACACAAAACCTGCGCAGAGACCCGTAATCCTCAGCCCAAGAAAAGCTGCAGCCGCCTCCCCGCCATTGCACATCGCTCTTCCCCTTCCTTCTCCCCCTTAAACAACGCTCCTGCCGCCAAAAACGTAAGGGGGGAAATCACAAAGGTGTTTCGGTGCCGCTCGCACCGCAGCCCCTGGACCTCGGGAACGCCGCTCCCGCCCCGCAGCATCCTCCTCCTCCTCCTCCTCCCCGGCCCGGCCCCTCGCAGCACCCCGGAGTAGGCGGCGATGATGGTCTTCATGGCGGAGGGGCGGTCAGGACCCGGGCACGGCCATGGGATGGAAAAGCGACCCCGTCTCCGCTCCCCGGGGCAGCCGCGAGTGGGGGGAAGAGCGGCCGCGCATCCCTTTATAGCCCGCGACGGGGAGGAGGAGGAGGAGGAGGNCCCGGCAGCGCCGCCCGGGTCCCTCAGCCCGGGAGAGGGGCTGGGAGCGAAGCCCTTGGCCCCGGGGATGCTGCTTTCTGCGCGGGATGGGGATTTGGGAGCTGGGGGGACAAGTAGGGGGGGCTCCCCCGTCCCCTCTGCAGAGCGTGTCATTCCCTGCTTTAGGAAATCACGGAGCGGTGTAGGTTGGAGGGAACCTTAAAGCTCATCTTATTCCAACTCCCTGCCATGGACAGGGACACCTTCCGCTAGCCCAGGTTACTCCAACCTGGCCTTGGACGCTCCCAGGGATGGGGCAGCCTCAGCTTCTCTGGGCAACCTGTGCCCAAACCACTGACCAAGCCTCATTTCTTCTAGCAACATGTTCAAGGATCTGTCCAAGTGATCCCTAAGAAACAAGGGGTTATTCGGGTTTGAACCAAGGCTTTAATGTAGCGGCACTTTCCAAGAGATGCCTGAGATCGGATGGGTCCATCCCAGCTCCCATGAGGTTAAACCAGATTCTTTATGACAGGGTCATTTCCAGCCCAGTTGGTAAAGGGAGGACTTTGCTACAGCTCTAGACAAAGGATCAGGCCACCACCCCTTCCCTGATTTCATTTTCCTCCTCTGCAGTTTGGACAAAATGGAATAATCTGTATTTAAGAAGCACTTTAACATCCCTCAAGGAAAAACCTATGGAAAGCAAGGAGCACATAGAGCTCCTCACCCGTGGAGGATAGGTACCAATAACCACTGAAACACCCCCGAAAATGCTTCAACTTTTGACTAGTTTTTTGGGTGGGAGCAGGATCGTGCCCACTTGAGTCAGCAGCCTTTTTCCAACATTTACTTTTTGGCCCAGAGAGATGTGTGTACCAGCGTGTTTCACAAAAAAAAAAACCACCAACAAGTCATATTTTCTGCTGCGGTGAGCTTAAATCTGCCACTCAGAGGCGAAAGAGTGGTTTATTTTTTTCTCAGTCCCCTGAGGCGTTCCCATCCCTGTCTTTTTGAGTCAAACTGGCACGAGGACCTGTTCTCTCCCCATTTGGCCACAGGGCTGTGTTCCAACACTTGTAGTGGCCTGTTGAAATCTGTATGAAAATGTAAAATTGCAAGAGCCTGTCTAAAGAAAGGGTCTTGCCCAACAGGTCTTGGCTGAGACCTCCAAAAGGGAGCCCAGAACAGAAATAAATCCCTTCTACAGTACTGCTGAGTGAAAGAGGAATGTTCTACTGTCTGTGTCCCCTGTAGAGTTAAATAAAGTTATCTGCAAGCAAAGGAGGGCTGAGGTATCTCTTCTTATTGTAACTGGAATAAAAACCTGCAAAAAATCATACTGGTGAGTCGTCACAGCATGAGAGAGTCAGAGAGAGAAAAGTCTGTGTGCTGGGATCACCATCTCTCCAGATCCATCATCTTTCTGTTGACCTATAGGCACCTTTTTATATATTTTGGTGCAAATTCTCTGAATCCTGATCACAAAATCACAGGCTGGTTTGGGTTGGAAGGGACCTTAAAAGCTCATCCCATCCCACCTGCTGCCATGGGCAGGGACACACACCTTCCACTAGCCCAGGTTGCTCCAAGCCCCGTCCAACCTGGCCTTGGACACTTCCAGGGATGGGGCAGCCCCAGCTTCTCTGGGCACCCTGTGCCAGGGCCTCCCCCTCACAGCCAGGAATTCCTTCCCAATA
>VZRE01001322.1:0-30618 GCA_013396775.1 Cephalopterus ornatus
TGAGGGAGCTGGGGTTGTTTAGCCTGCAGGAGACTTAGAGGAGACCTCATCACTCTCTACAACTACCTGAAAGGAGGTTGTAGCCAAGTAGGGGTTGGTCTCTTCTTCCAGGCAACCAGCAGTAGGACAAGAGGGCACAGTCTTAAGCTGTGCCAGAGGAGGTTTAGGTTAGATATTAGGAAGAAATTTTTTACAGAGAGAGTAATCAGACATTGGAATTGGCTGCCCAGGGAGGTGGTGGATTCACCGTCACTGGAGGTTTTTAAGATGAGACTGGATGTGGCACTTAGTGCCATGGTCTAGTAACCGCTGTGGTGTTGGATCAAGGTTGGACTTGATGATCTCAGAGGTCTTTTCCAACCCAGCTGGTTCTATGATTCTGTGAATTTTCATTATGACAGAAATACAAGGGATATTACTTGCACAACATGCATGGGCAAGTAGAGAGAAAACCAAAAGTCTGATTCTTGAAATGGAAAAGCTTATACAATATTGTCAAGAAAAGGACAAAGACTGTTATAAGCAGGGATTTATAGGTATCAGAGAAAACTCAATATTCTCAGTATTGGCAGATGCTTCTCTCTGAGTGCCTGTCATTTGCCTGTAAGTGTGTGAAGATAAACTGTCATCCTCTACTTTTGGAAGGATGAATTTGGTATATGAAAGAAACACACTCAAGCTGATAGTGGGATCTCATCACTAACCTATATAATGTATAAATAAGACAATTTTGATTTTAAAAAGAATCTTAGTGTTTCAAGAAATTGTCAGTGCCTGGTGTTAGGCCAGGAAGATTTGCTACAGTTGCCTCTGCAAGGCGCAACATGCATGGGAGCTCTCTTCTGTTACAGTAAGTCTTCTTTGCCAGTTGATCAAAGAGAAAATTGAGAGAGAGAGAGAGAGTTTCTGTAAAAAAAATTTTCAGTAGTTGATGGAGTGTAATTGAGTGTAGTTGATAGACTACCAGTAGCTTCCTATGCATTTTTCCCTTAAACCACTAAGCCACTACTAATGATTCTGGCATAACAGGAAGGAGTTTTAAAATTTCTTTTACTAGCAGATTTAGCCAGTAGCTTTAAAAAGCTAGTGCTTCAGAATGGGCATCTTTATTGCATTTGGGTCTGGGGAGGTTCCCTCTTCCCTGGAGGCTCCATGGGGCAGGCTCTCTCAGACAAACTGCTCCTCCTTGGTCAAGGCTGTGCCCTTAACCCTAGTCTGCAGCAATGAGTCTTCAATGAATATTTCACACCTGAGTCTTTTTTCAAAGGGGAAGACTGAAAAGTGGTATTTTTGGAATGCAGCTTGAAATGGTACTGTATTACAGCAAGGTAGTAGGATACATACTAGCAATAAATCTCCGAATCATAAAATAGGTGTTTCCACTGAGTTGTGTATGGTGTCTCTATACTCATCAGGACAGGTCACTAAGCGAGTTTCCCCTGTTTGACTTGACAAATGGTGAAGGCAAGAAAAAAGTAGAGTGAGAGAAGCTAGTGATGTACTAAAGTCTTGCTCATTGCATCATCTTTTAATTATATCTGATGGAATGAGAGAGGAAGGTATCTCCTGCCATTGTAATGCTGAATTAAAGAAGCCTTTCTGCCTACACAGAGAATGTATACTGTCATTACACAAGTCCATTCTGAAATATCATATCTGGTTGTGAATTTGCTATGTTCAGGTCTTACATTTTTCTCAGTTAGTTGGGTAAAAATTAACAACTTCACTCCGTTATTGTGTTAGCCTGTATGTTGGAAGGGATGAATGCAAATGAATGTGTAAGTGTAATCTCAATCAATTGCTGGAGACTCAAGAAAGCTTTTAAGACATGTAGAAGATACTGGAGACTTTAAAGAACATTTTGCCATTGATCTGACTTAGTCATAAACAGTTGGGAAGATTTGCAGTAAAGGCAATATTCTTCCTACAATTTCAGCAGTTTATGCTCAGACTTATCTTCAAGACAATTTGAGAAAAAACTCAACATTTTTGGAAAATATTCAGGCAGTAACTGAATAATTTTGATTTTGAGAAACAGATCTTTTCAGGGTTTCCCCCTTTAAATGTCAGAATGTTTTTATCTTCATTATTTTTATACCTGGAGAAGATATTGAAAACCTCAGAGAAAACCATGATTGATATTTTTGCTGATCAACTGAGAGCCCAGGGAAACTTGAAATCAATGTAGAAATATAAACCAGGAGCTACTGCGCTACCTACAGGACAGTTTTCTAGTTTTACTTCTCTCTCACCAACCTTACTGATTTAAAACAAATTTTTAGTGCAACTTTACTTGTTAATTGCTCTTGTAAGAGGATGACTGTTTCATTCTGATGTGACTCCTTGGAGACTACCTGAGCTACTGACTGAGCCTTGCTGGCTCACCTTGGCAGGGAACTTGTAAGCTCTCTCCAAAGGAGGTAGGAAAGACAATTTTTCTCAGATATATGAGAATGCAGCCAAAGAAAGGGAGATGGAATGAGCTGGAGTTCATTGTTCATTTCTGATTAATTTCATGCTAATACAAATTTCCAGTAATGGATGAATTCTGCTCCAGAACCACCCATGTTGACACTTAAGGACCTTCTGTTCAGAATCTGAAATTATCACTGCCTTTAATATCTTTTCTGATTTTTTTAAAGACTTTCAATTTTATTTTCCAAATAGATTAATTGTCTTCTCTAATGTTTTAACTATGCAGTTTCCATCAGTACTCAGAGGCAGCAGAAAGTCATTGATTACCCTAAAACACACTGTCAATTGTTCAAAACTCAAACTAAAATAAGATGACAAGGATGCTCTGATACACTAACGAGTTGCATGCTATTTGTACCTGCACACTTCTGTTGCTCTCCTTGTCACCATATTTTCAAAATATGAATGGTGGTTTAATCTGATGGCCAATGCGTTACCCTGAATCACGCCCTTTGCATCCTTATGTAATTACAGACTTTGTAAATGTTTCCCCACATTCTTTCAGGAAGGTGGAAAGCCAATGTGTGTTTTCTCTCTTTTTCAGGATTCTGTCTTGCTTTAGGAAGCACTGACCAGTCTGGCCTCAGCCTATGTGTCTGTCTTGAAGTCAGTGGAGTTAGTTTTTTCACACAAGTTGAAACTCTAACACTGTGTTTTAATTCCACTGTCACTAGACTTCTGCGAATATTTAGTAGCCTTTACTATATTATGCATCTAGTTAGGAAATCTCAGATGTTCCAGGGTAGGTCTTCACATGTGGTGACAGTGTATAGAGCACAATTCAGGAAGCGCCATGCAACAAAGGCACACACACAAACAAATCTCTTCACTGTAATACGTTTGGTGTTGGTCTACACATGGTTGTTGTTGGAATACGCTATGAATTCGTGTATTCCAAACGGGGCTGTTGTGGGTTCCACCTGGAGCCCTTGGTCACTACAGGACAGGGGTGAGGGAGGAATGCAGAATGATGTCTCCCTTTTTTATCGCTATAGTCTCAGTTGGTCCAGTTGCTGGCTTTGAGATTGGTCTGATGTTACCACAATATTAATACACTGGGCTGAGAAGATCATATTGAAGATCCTCCAAGGGCTGCTTGAAATAGCCTTCTGGCCATTTTATCTCTGCAGCTTGATGTTAGAGGACTGCACCATTAAAAAAAAAAAAAAAAACAAACAAAACTAAAACCTACAAAACATGAGCTACCACAGTCAGTTACTAACCTAAAATTATTAAATCTAAAGCAAAGTATGTAGACTGACAGGATGTTCTTTGTCAGATGAAATGATGTAAACCAAATCTGACACTATTATAAATTGGCCTGATGCTGGCAAAATCACAGGAAGTTGGCCTGCTTATTCCAATAATCTACTTGGCTCAGAGCCTTGTGGTCTTTCCTCATGGGGCACTCGTAGCACTAAAAATTACTCCACTATAAAGAACAGTGATCATATGCAAAAGTAGAAAATGTGTATTGCTGGAAATACGTTGTCACCAAACGGTGCAGAAAATAGAAAAAAAATATTTACATTGGTTGGTAGTAGTTGGTGAAATCAAACACATACTCAAGGCAATTAAGAGAAGATTTCAGTGGATTAAAATGTTGTCACAGGATAATGGTCTCCCATTGACAGATAGATTATGAGGGTGTTTGCTTTCAAAATAAGAAACATTAAACTAGCAAAATACTTAAACCATCAATTAGTTTATTTTGTACTGAGGAATGAATCAATTAAAAGAGAACAAATTCATTGGTGGTGGGTTGATGGAGTTTTAACAGTTAAAAATCAATCTTTTAGGTAAAATATCATGTTTTGCTTGATTAGAACTCAAATCTTTCAGACAACCATGGCAAGGCAAGACGAAAGCCAAGGACAGTTGCTCCCTTCACAAAGGGGGAGGACTGATCTGAAGCTGGAGAGGGCTCTCTAATTATGATTTTAGAGCAGGTAGAAATGCTAAGCTTGCAGTGGTAAGCTGCACACCACTCCTCAATGCTTTCTCATTTTCCAGTCTAGGCATTGTTGACTCAGCGCACTGATATCTGCGCACATGTTTTTTCAAGACTCACAACTTTTTATACATTTTGAACAGTGGATTCTAGCCATCTTATGTCAGGGCACATATGGCATTATCTTTTATGGCTTTTCTGACTAAAAACTTCTATATTACTGAGTTAACACCTAAATTTTTGCTATTGATCTGGGCCTGAGATAACATAGCTGGCTCAAACACTGCTTTATCCATGTAAAAGATATGGGATTTTAGACAGCCATTGAATTAACTCAGTGCAAATTAATGCACATAACATGAGAAAACATATCATGCACATGGCATTTTATTTGTCTGGTAACGTCTTCAATGTTGCTGTGCAATACAAAAGTGTTAAAAAGCGATATTTTTAGAAAGAGTATAGTAGTTAGAGTTCATTTATTATAAATATATATATGCCACATAAAAGGCTCATTTATACATGGCAAATAACTTGACAGAAATTTAAAAAAAATATTGTTCTTTTCTTGATAATTAAATAACTTGTTCTAATATAATATACACTGTAAAAAGTTTAAAATACACTTTTTAAAGCTCTACAAAAATCTTTCTCCTCTGTCTCCACATACATTCAAGAATAGAACTATGAATAAAGTTCATAATAAAGTTAAGTTTTAAGTCAGCAAAAATTTAAACTCTCTAGAGTCTATTCTCTGTGCTGCTACTGCATTAACAATGGTATGCTCATTTAGCCTTTAACAGACAATTGTACTTGACATTATGTACGAAAAGCTCTAATCATGAAAGCTTGAGTAATCTAAAACCCATCCCTGACAAGATTTCACTGCTGGAAGTCTAATTTCAAAATGTCAGCCAAGGCTGAGGAGCCACATATTGCATGCTCATTAAATGTAATAAATCCATCACAAACTTTTCGAAATCTGTTATAATCTTGCCTACAACCCTGGAATGAGTGTGAGACCATACAAAAATGAAAAAGTGTTGCCTTTCATGCTATGTGATCTATGAAAATGAGGCTAAATAAGGCTAACAGCTTTCATCTGCTTAATTGTACAGTCTATAGCCAAGCTTTATCTTTCTTTGAAATAAATGATACTTCTCAACAATTTAAGTGATTGGAAATCTATAAAGACTCTGGCTTAAAACACAACTGTGAAAGTTCACATTTTCTATTTCTTCCTCTTATAGTATATCATAAGTACATCACAAGAGAAAGAGTACAATGACAAAAATTTAGAAAGAATCTGAATGTGGACGGCTTCATCCTGAATTCTTTTTCATTTAAATGACACAAATCTGACATATATGTTAAATGTACCATTTCAACAGTCGTGTTTTGTTACAAAATGTGTATGGAAACTAGTGTTACAAAATAACACTGATAAGCACACAGACCAGTTGGCAGGAAAAACGGGACACCTATGGTTAGTTCCTCCATATGCCAGGGAGCAGTGCTGTGCACCAGTCCCAAGGCATCCTTGGATGCACCATTCCATCACTGGGACCAGTGCGGGGGTATACAAGGGTCACATTCCCACTATCTGCTGTGTGCAAATCTTTGACTAAGGACCAGTCTAACTGCTGCTGAAGGAGTGTAGCTGATGTATATTTAGGTAAGCTTGAAAATTCTCTAAACATATGATTACACCCTATTACAATCATCAGCACAATTCTGTTATGGAAAGATAATTAATATCAACACTTTCATGCATAAATGCTTGGTATGTTATAATCTTTGTTTAAGAAGGTGTTACTGACAGACAGTTTGGTTTCACACAGGATCAGAAGTGGATCAGTTTTAAAAATTTAAATTATATCAAGACAGTATTTGAATTCCACAGATGTTGCTTTGTATGAATTAGTCCTGAGTTTCACCTTCCACTGGTTTCAGAAAAGCAGAAGCCCTCTAACCACATTTTAACCCGAATATCTGTAGTACAAAACTTGACAGTGGGAACTTACAAATTTATCTCTTCTCTACCCACAGCCT
The DNA here is from genome assembly GCA_013396775.1 of Cephalopterus ornatus. NCBI lineage: Eukaryota > Metazoa > Chordata > Aves > Passeriformes > Cotingidae > Cephalopterus > Cephalopterus ornatus. The sequence continues at coordinate 6,479 of VZRE01001322.1, forward strand.
AGCTCCCAGAGGGAAAAAATGCAGTGTTAGGTATTTTTTGTTAGGAGATTCGCTCTGTCACTGTAGCTTAGATATGCTCTCAGAACACAGAACAGATTAGGCCTTTCAGAGCTGGTACTTGGGGGGATATCTTGTTTCTGTGTCATACATGGGTTTGGAGGCAAACAAAATACTGAGCAGTCCAACTTCACAGAGAGGGTATATTTTGCAGCAAGCCTGAAATTGTATTGTGGAAATCTTGAGATAAAAAAAAAATATGTATTTTTAAAATTTTTAATTAAAAGTATCTGGATTTCATTTCAGAATATACGTCAGTAACTTCAAGTGCTTCAGTCCTACCACAAAGGGTAAAGCCATGAAGCTACTAGAGTTGGCACAGAATTCTCACTGACTTCATTAAATCTAGACTACTGCATTTTGAATGATATTTCACACTTATCTTTGGGGATATACTCCATGGAAATGTGCTTAATGCTTAAAATACAAACAATTTTAAAGCGAATAGTCTATACATCTGTAATATCTTGAACTGGTCTAAGTTAAGCTGCTGCAATGTAAGTGGAGTCAATGACTAGTGTGCTTGCATATTAGTATTTTCAAGGAAAGGGTAAGTTATTAATGCTGTCTTATTAACAAAAATCCCTGGTTAAATGCTAACTATCATCCTAAGATCTCTAGTTAGATTAAGAAATTAAGCAATTCTTTCTACCCTAAAGGTAGAGAAGGCACTGAAAATCAGGTGAAGTCCTGATTCTATATTACATGAACTTGTGCTTATACATGGCAAGATCAGTAACAGAAGAGCTGCAAAGTTAAAGTTAAATCAGTTTTTTATTATTACATTGCAAATCTATACTAATGTTTCTCCTGCTGAGATGGAGGAATCTAAAGGCATAAAGGAAGTGGCACAGTTGCATAAAAGAGCCCAACCTGTCACTTCTTTTTTGCAAAACGCTTGGAACACCCACTGTCCCCCGGGAGGCTGTAGGCAAATCAACCCCACTAGATGCTTAAAAATGTGAATGTGGAAGCCTTGTCAGCATTGTGATTGCTCACAGAAAAACTTAATAGAAAGAGTAATAAATTCAGCTGGATATAATGTCATGACTACTTAACATTGTTAAGACACAACTCGATTCTCAGCGCACTGAAAAGCAACTGTATCATTACACAAAGTAAGATCCAATTCAAGCTGCTTGCTCATGAACCTGCAACAAATTCACAGCTTCTTATTGCCATAAAAACTGCTGATACTTCTAACAAAAACTAAAATTCCATGAATGTGAGACAAATGATACAGGAAATCACATGATGCATAGAACTCGATATCAAATATGTAGAAAAATATCCAGTGTGCTGTTACAGTAAAGACTTCACCTGCCACTGTCAGCCCCATTAATAGGCTATACATTACTTTGAACTCTGAAATATTTCTGAATTAAGGAAGGCTTATTATTAATTGAATTCTTCAATTCAATTGATATTAACTTACCTCAAATGAGATTAAAGGAAAATACAAATTATATTATGGATTGATATGGATTAGAATACTGCAATATTAAACCAAAATGTTTGATTGGGTTTTTTTTTAGTTTCCAAAGAATACCTCCATTTTAATAATTTTCAAACATATCTAAAAAAATAAAAAGGCACAAAGAAAAACCTAACAAAAAAAGCATATTACCTTTTGATTGAGCAGCATATATTGTGGGTTCACCATGCCCTTGTGTTCAGATATTTTTGTGAATTTCTTTCTAGCATATTGCCTTTTTTTCATCTTTGCTTATATTCAAAATGCATTAATAAGATGTTGTATGTTGACTCCAGGATTCTGAGCCTGGTAGATATAATAACTAATGAACTGTATTCTACTCTCATGCATACTTGTAGATCCCATCATAATCAAAGAAAGTTGTGTATTTTAAAAAATTAATACGTGACAGATTTCTATTTGGAAAATCCTAGACTCATCAGGAACACACGTGCAGACATGCACACTCACACATACATGCACAAATTGAGTTCTTTAGAATTTATTCCAAATTGCTCTGAAATTGTATATTTTCAAGAGATGTACTGAATACTCTCCAAAATATAAAACAAAGAGACGGGTTTTTTTTAAGGAATAATGGAAATACAAAACACTTATCCTTTTGCAAGACTTTTCCATAAGGATGTTAAGTATGTGAACCATGAATTATTGTTCAGGAACAATGATTTAAAAACTAATTGCTTCATATAGCTGGGTGATAATGGTTACTTCAGTCTTTTACCATGCCACAATCATTGCAAAAAAAGAAAAAAAAGGCCTCTCTTAAAGGGAATTGTCTCACAGGTTCCAGAGCTTTAGTGGGGCAAGATTTCACTTCAGAATTAGGGTCTAATTCAGTTGTAGGCACTATCTTCTAGCAACTGCAGTTCATTAAATAACCTGCTTACTACAGTTGTGTAGCAAATGATTAGATATTTTTTAATTTCAAATCCACTCTGCAACTTATATTGAGTTGATATATTGAAAACTGTCCCATAAGAAAAGATGGCTCAAACAGTAAAACCAAAAAAAGGTAGAGATTGCTATTTGCATGGCAAACAAGGGCATCCAACAAGTAAACAAGTTAATATAATGCAAATAGAGATTTTGGATCTGCCACATTTAGTTTTTCAATGACATTATCTAAAAGTATATCAAATGTATGGTATGCTGTTATTTTGTCAGGCTTACTCAATACAAAACGGTGTTCCTTGGACAGGTTCTATGTGCAACACCTTAGTCCTGTCCCAGCAATATTTGTGAAACTCCAGGGCCTTTCTCCAGTCTGGCTCCAACATACTTTTGAATAAATAGCCATAATTTCCAAAGCACTGCAGGGTTTTAAACTTAGTTTCCAAGCTCTGCTGGATTTCATGCTGCACAGCCCCCATTGTAATCTGGGGGCGTTGTGCAGCTTAGAAAACACTGTATGGAAAATCTGCCCCTAAATGAGAGTTGGGAGGGAATGAATCCCATATTTGGAATTACAAAAACCAAAAGAACAGCACCCATTCTATTACTCTGACAAGAAGCCAGAAGAAATGAAGAAAGATATATGTGCTAGTCTATTCAAGCTACTTTGTGCTGAGCCCCTATATAAAGCAATTGTAAACTAACTGCTCAAACAGGCAGCAGAGGGTTTGGGGCCTGTTTGCATTTTGAAAGGAACGCAAAAAAGCTGAGTTAGACTCTAGGATTGATTTTCACTGTTTTTCACTTTACCTAGAGACTCGTGTGCTGATTGTGATGATTTTCAAGCAGCTCTGCTGTTACACTTTTCCTGCCACTTTGTAAGGGTTTACTGGATGCAGGTACAAGCTAACACCCAGCCCTGTTTAATGTTCTTCAACCAGTCCATAGTTTAATATGGATTTTAAAGACAGATTTTAGTAAACATAGATACAGGGAAGTGGCATGATGATCTGAGCATCAATCTAGTGTTCTCAGTCTCTGACAGCATAGAGATAAAAAAAGAGGCCTAAGATGAGCCTGGAAAGTGGGTGAGTAATAATCTGTTTATTTATTTACTGAGTTCAATTTTCTCTGTTTAAAATATTTCATTCTTTTAACAGATAAAAAAACTACCCCACAATTTTATAAAGGTAGATTTGATTCTTAAAAGGTAATATTAGCCATAAATTAAGCAAAAAATGTCTGGCCTACTTTAGAACAGAGTACCTCAAGACACAAGTACAGCAAGGGAGATAGTGACATTCAGCCTGCTAAATGAAAAAAAAAATGCTACATAGTGTGATTTCCTATAATAGCTTAAAGACACACAGGAACAGGACAATCGCATGACAGAATGGACGGTTTTGTGAAGGGACTTCAAACCAGGCTCTTAGATCTTTGGGCTATTTTGTACCTGTGCATGAGACAGTTTCTCAGTCCTACTCTGTGCCATGGGGCTGTCAGAGTGTCAAGGATGCATTAGACTGCTGTCTGGCTTAGGATATAAGCCCCCAGCTAGGGCTACTGAATTTTGAGTGGCAGCCTCTTCAATTGATTCCACAATATGCAAAATATATATACATAACATCATTGCACATTATAATTCTATAATAAATATATAGTAATGTAATCTCTGCTCCCCACTGTCTTTTAAACTATAGTTCAACAGCAGAAAGAAGAACAAAACATTTCTTATTGAGAAGCACAGCAATGGAGAACTGCTTTCACACAATGTATGTCCCACTGGCACATGATAGGAGTCTTACTGAGCTATCACATCACATAACCACGCTTTCCTTTATTTCTCATTTTTCTATCTATGAGGCAGAGCTACTGCTTCAGTTGTTATAACTGAGCTTGAAATGTTCAGCTTATCCTTTCTGAGAAAGGGAATTTGATAATTTGAAGGCAACAACAGAAGAGAGGATAGCCATTACTCTAAAGAGATTATCTGTTGAGAAGCTTGACAGTAGAGTGAAAAAGTGGACAAGAAATGTAGAGGGACAAAGCAAGCAGGAAGATCTCTGCCTCTCAGAAAATTAAAGAGAGGCAGATGAGGGAGTTGGAAAAAGAACAGAGAAGAAACTTTCCTTCTTCTAACATGTAAATCCTTGAGGAAGTTGTTTCTGTCAGAGTACAGGTTAGAGAAATGGGCAAGCCTTCTGACAGTCCGGGAATGTGATGGGCTTCTCTGTAAGAAATGATCTGAAAACAAAACCTGCCCAGATGGCCAGAGCCACTAAAGACTTGAATACTGTAGTTGGATGCAGCCTCTCTTTCTTATGAGTTTCAGTGTCTTACCACCGTCAGAAAATTGTTCTCCAGTGAAATACAAATACTGAAGAAAACCTATATGATCAGAAGATAAAGCTGGTACCCTGTAAGCTATCTTGCTATTTGAAAATGGAGAAGCCCTGTGTAGTAGTCCCTGAATCCCAAATATTGGCTTTGGTCATAATCTTGGGTGACAAAGAAACAAAGAAACAGCATCAGGGTAGCCAAACAAAGGAAAGGGTGAGGAAAGCCAGAGCAAAAGTAGAAGATCACAAATCATAAAAGCAAGGCAAGCAATGAATGAAGAAAGAAGATAAAAGAAATGAAGAAAAGAAAAAGGAGGATTGATTTTTCTTTCTTAATCATCAATGTGAAAACAGATTATTTTTTTCCAGGTGCAGACCTGAAAGGAAAATATCCAGTCACTATGAACATTTCTTGCAAGGAGGAGATAGAAAAGGAAAGTGTAGCATTCAAAACTAGGACCTTTCCCTTCCCATGCCACACAGCAGGGGCTGTGTAAAGTGGTTCTTGGCTCCTGCCTGAAGATAGTCTGGCTGAAAAATTCTCTCTCCTCCTTTCTGACAACCAGTGACAGACATCATACCTTTGTTACTCAAGAATCTCAAGAAGCACCCTACTTCTGCCCAATAATCATAAAATCATAGAATTGTTAAGGTTGGGAAAGACCTGAGATCACCAAGTCCAATTGTCAACCTGGCACCACCACCACACTCAACAGTTACCTGCATTTTTCACACTGACTAGGAAGTGAAATAATTTTACTGTGACCCTCTTCTCCACAAAGCCAGCAGTACCACAGCTTTGTTTTCACAAGAAGGATTTTCCCTTGGAGCAAGAGTTGATTTTTGAGAGGAGAGGAATTGGGTGGCTGTCTTGTCTACTGAGCACGTTGGTCTGCTCTTCTCCACTCAAACTCTCTACAGCCTGGAAAGCACTGCATATAATTAAAGACAGAATAACTGTATTGCTAATAATATATTATGTTAGTTTTTAGTATTTTTTTTCTTCCTGATTAGAAATCATTAACATATATAAACATTCTTTTTCTGAAGTGCTTTGAGCTCTGTTTCAATTTTGCTATTTTGAAAGGTAAATAACCATAAAAGTATTAAGCAAAATGCAATGTGTCCCATAAAGCTTAAAGAAGCATAGATGTTTATTCTACATCTTCAGATGGAAAGCAAATGCTTCGGTATTGTTTTCAGTGTGTGTGACTTCAAAATTTTCCTAAGTAATATAATTATAATTGACTGAACCTAGACATTTTATTATATACAAATTATGACTTATTAAATAATGCATTAGTAGATTTTTAAAGGAAATACAATCTCTTCAGTTATTTTGAGTCATTAACCACATGGCTAACCACATGATTAACCACTGGCTCTATGTCTTGTATTAAAAATTTAATGTATATGGGATGCAAGCAGTTCCCGTCTAAAACAATATATACCAACAGACTATCTGCAGAAAAAAAATAGTACTTCAGTGGGAAGAGGTGAATTTTTATCCGGCACAGAGTTATTCACGTGGAATGCACTAAAATCAGTGAGCATCTAAGATCAGGGAGTGTCTAGGGAAAGTAAGAAATGTGCTCAACTCATCATGACCACACACATGGCCTTCTAACTTGTTACTCATAACTTCTAACTTTTAAATTCTCAAGGAAGTTGTTTCTGTCAGAATGGTTGGAGCAATGGACATACCCTCTAATGGTCCATGAATATGGTGGGCTCCTCTGTAAGAAATGACCTTGAAACAAAACATGCCCAGTCGGCCACAGCCACTAAAGATTTGAATACTCTAGTTGGATGCTGCCTCTCTTTTGTATAAGTTTCAGTGTCTTGTCATCATCAGAAAATTGTTCACTATGAAATTCAAATGCTGAAAAATCCTAAGTGATCATAAGTCAAAGCTTACATCCTGTAAACTGTCTTCTCTATATGAAAATGGAGAAGGCCTTTGTAGAAGCCCCTGAATTCCCAATTTGCCTTCACCATAATACTGTTATTTGTACTGTTATTAGTACTCTAGTAGAAGTTGTGACCTTTCATCTCTGCTACGTGTTTCACTGGTACACCAGCTTTTGAGGCCTAAATATTTAACCACTCTAATCTGCTCAACATGTGGAGTGCTCAGTGGGTGACACTTCCAGACCAGTTGGAAGCTTCTGCTAATACAAAAAATAAATTAATTCTCTGGTTCCACTCATGTGTGACTGTAATCAATATGAGCAAACTTTGTCCCCTTCACAGCACTACTGCTTCTAGTACAGTTTTTCCCTGTAGGTGACACTACCCTCACTGTTCGGTGGAAACAGAGCATCTTTTTTGCTCCATTTTTTCTGACAGAGTTTCATGTCCTAACTTCTTCATTACATCCACTGCTTTTATGTACCAATCAACATTTCTAAGGTTAAAATCCTGGGAATTGGAAGGAGAACAGTTTTAGTACAGCTGAAGGTGTCATCTCCCAGTGTTTCTACAGGAGAGCTGGCAGATCTCAATGTCCTGACATTGAGAAGAGAATGCAAGTCTGATATATTTATTCAAGATTTTTACTATGGGAGGGGTAAGTATAAAATAAGTTGAGGTTCTGGCTGGAGGGAAAAATAAAAATGTTTATATCAGTTAATAAATCAAATTGAAAATTTGTTGATGTTGGAAATACTCCCAGAGCCTTAATGATAGGGTTATTTTTATCAACAACAACAATAATTAATAATTAATGCTATATGTCTCTCAGATGCATCTTGGTAACTTGGCAACTAAAATTAGCAAGTATAAAGTGTTACATTTTAAATTATATACTTATCACAGATGTTCCTCTTACAAAATCTTCCAGACTATATCCATCTCCATCACACTCTGGATGACATGTTATAGCCAAATTACCTTTGGAAAGTTTATCTGTATTCTCCCTGCTCTTCTGCAGGGAATTACTTTAGTGGATACTCTGCGACCTGCACAGATCAGATAACTGTCTGCAGAGCCAACCACTGAAATCAGTGCCATCTTCTGAACACACAGCAGCATCTCTAATCCAACTAGTACTTACAGGTTTAGAGCATTGTAGGAAAGCAGTCTTCCCTTCCAGATGCCAGAAGGCATAATTTTTTTTTCATTTTATTATTTTACTGTATTTAAAAACTGGGTAATATTTTATTATAGATCTAGTCTTATATTCTACAAGCTACGGAAAGCAAACGCCTCTAGTAGATCATGGCGAGACAACCCAATTGTCACAGGGGAGTATTGTGCATATGAGCCTAACAAGAATTTTGGAGAAGGAAGCTGAGGACTGCACTAGAAGGCTACTTGTTTTGTGCATTCATAATCATCCATTTTTCATTCCCTTTTTTTCAACACTATTTAGAAAAATTCCTTCCAGAAGTTTAAGCTTTCATGGTGCACTAGCAGATTTCTGCTCACCAGTTTATAAAGGAGACAAGTGAATCCAAGTGACCTAAACCAGTCCTTCTAAGATGACAGGATGACAGGTTTTAAATATAGAGAACAGAAGGACAACGAGATGAGATTAGCGAAGTCCCTATAAGTTCTTATTATTTAACACTAATACAGTGTAACACTGACAGATACCAAGGTCCAGTTGCACTGGGTGCAGCATACACATTTCTTGAATGGCAATTCTGCGAAGGGCTCCTTTGACAGTGTGCTTCTATGGCTCTGCTTTGCTTATCATACCTATCCACTGAAGTATTGAAACGTCAATGAACTGAGACCTCCAGAGACTCCAACACACAACATCACGGCACAACGACTGTCAGATGAGCTGTATCAATAACTTGTGTGCATGCTCCTAGCCATGGCAACTGCAAGGCAATGCAATTTGGCTTAGTTCTGATTCAATTCAGGCTTTGCATTTTCTGCTGGCAAAAAGTGTGCACCGGGATTAATGCCACAACTCAAAGTTTTAAAAGCTTCCTATTTGCAATTGACAGAAAATTCGCTACAATTAAAAAGACATGTTTGATTGTTTAATGGCTAATGTTTAACTAGGACAGATATGTTCTTTAGGTATTTATGGAATGCGATTGAGTACTCTCACTAAGGTTTAAAAATCTGACTAGAATATATTTTTACTGGTGCTAGGTATTCTTGCTGAATCTTCTTTCCAAAAGAAAGAATCCTTTAGAAATGAATGGAAGCAGGCACTTGATCAGATTTAACTCTTACATATTTATTTCTGCAGTGATTTTACTGGCTATAGTTTCTGAATAGCTACAAGAGTAGTTAAGTCTAGCAACAGTTCTTGTCCATCATTAACACTGACTTTATACAAAGGTCTATGACTCCTAGCAAAACCATTTTTCTTCCATTGTAGTACAACTGCAATGCCTTGTCAGATCATTCAGTTCAGTAAAATGTTATTACTATTCTGTATTTACTTTAAAAGATAAGCGGTGCCAAAATTAAGGTTTTATAGCAATAATTAAATTGCTAAAACTCAAGCCAGAATTCTGATTGACTTGTCATAAGAGGATATACAGTAAAAAACAGAGACTTAAAAGCCCTCTTAAATATAAGAAGTGTAAAATCTCAATACAAATAACAACAGCTTTACAATTAATCCCATCTTTTTAAAACCTGGGTTTAAATAGCTTTAGGTTCTGATGCTTCGGGCTTTGTTGTCCCATATGGCTCAGCTAAGCTTGTTATGGAAGCCATTCTCATTCTATGCCTTCACCTAACTTTAAGTGGTATTTAAAGAATAATAGATCCATTTAGTTTTCCAGTTTAAAGAAATTATTTAGCAAATATGTGATAGGTTGAAGATGCGACTTTTTATGAAATGAAGAACACAGAGCACAAATTATATGCCATGCTACTAATTAGAGACAGATATGTAATCACTTACTAATGGAACAATATTTTGTGCCAACCTTATTCATACTTCCTTCCAACTGCTGGACTCCTTGTGCTAGATACATTTCAGTTTTCTTCAGGAGAGAGATACCAATATGTTTTCCATCCTGTTTTTAAACCCAGAAATCTAGTGCAAACTGAACTTTCTTGACATTACAGAATTCTATCACTTTTAACAGCTTGAGGCTTTTTTATTACAGACATGTACACTTCCCTGCAGGGTTCTGGAAATCTCACAATTACATTCATTAAAAATGTCCATGATTATAGCCAAATGCATGCTTTGTAAATTTACCTTTAGAGGGTTTTTTCAACAATTATTCTGAACATAATTTTCTATTAAATTCCACATAATATGTACTTATTCATCCACAATGTCGGTTTTATATGAACTTTTACAAAGCCATCAGAAGAGAAAAATATTAGAACACAGTTACTGTCAATTTTTCAGCACCAGGCTTAATGTCTATGGCGTGACTCAGTGAGACTCAACAAAATAAGCATGTATGTCCAAGAAAACAAGTATAAAAAGGTCATGTTTCAGTAGCAGTCTAAAATTAGAGGCACTACATGCCTTTTACATTAGCACCAAGAGGATCTCTGGGTGCATAATTTTGGGTCCCTAATCATACCTAGGAGTCCCTTTATTTGACAAGTTGAGCACATCTCCCGTAATGAAGTCCTGCTCTGATCCAGAGACTCTAACAACATTGGGTTTTGTCATGATGTCATAAATATGCTCAGATGAGGGGGAGAGAGAGGGGAAGGGAGGGGAGGGGGAGGAAAGGAAAGAGGAGACAAAAAGAATGATCAAGTTTGGACACAGGCATTGGAATTCAGACCTTAATCTCAGCACCTAATATTATCACTTTATAGAAAGTTTATTTTGGTCATGACTTAAAATCAATCACAAATTAAACAGCCAAATAATCTACAGACTATGTTAACTCACACTTGCCAAGGGCAGAGCCTCTGGTACTTCTGGAGTGGCTGTTTTTGGCTGCTGCTCAGACAGCATCCTGGACTAGTTTGATTTAATCTAGCGAAACATGGTTCACTTTTTTTTTTTTCCCCAGTTGCTGCAAAAGCAAGAGGGACTCCAGCATAAAGAGCGAACTGATTCACTAGCAAGCTCTGTTTACAGAACTGAGTGTACTTCAGCCACAGGTAACAAATACACAACCCATGATTTATTTTCATACTGACTGTTGAACCATAGCTGAGCCTGATTCTCCCAACTTCTGTGTGACACTATTTCTAAAGTAAACCTAGGGCTGGAGAATATTTACATGTATAAGAATCACAGGAATGAGCCCCATAGCTTTCACAGAGTGAAATGGGTGGTGTTAAAGAAAAAATGCTCATTTTACAGCTTCCAATCAAACCAATCTGAGAATCAGACCAATCCAATAGAGTAATTTCCTGATAAAATGCTCTCAATTGACTTGACTGCAAGATAAAGGGGCCTAAAAACTGTGACCTAAGAAAATGCAAAGAAAAAAAATGCAAAACTGTACAAATGAACTTCATAGTGCATGTCAAGGTTAAAGCACACCATATGTTCCTGAAAATATGCAGACACAACAGGGATTTGTAGGGAAGTACAAATAAAATCCAGTACAATAGGTAGATAATGTTTTGCACCAAATTTACACTATGTTAAATGATAGTCCTTTAAAAGAGATTTTGCTTTCTATCATGCTTCATTCTGTTATACAGAAAGAGTAATGATGCATTAATTATTGTAGTAGGGCATAAGATTTACATTGCATTTCTCTCAGAGTTGTAACTTTTAATGTATTTTTTTACCAGATATCTATTAAAAAAATCTTACTGTGTTTCTGTATCTGTTTTAGTTCATGTGACAAAGGGGCTCCAGGCCTACATTCTTCAAAATCGTAATTCATATATGAAAATCCATAGGAAATTCAACTTTTATATTAGAAAGAAAATAACCAAGTAAATTAATGTTGGCTTTGGTGTTGCTGTTATCATTATTACTTAAACTCTTTAGTCTTGTGAAGCCAATTGCTATGGTAACTTCATTTAAAAATCCTTTTTACTATTGCTGTTTAGAAATGTTTATTGTTTCCTCTTTCTTAAAAATAAGATTATGCAAGTGAAACACACGAACATTTAACTGTTTGTAGATTGATCTAGTTCCCACTGACTGCTTTGCTATTTCCACTGAAATTCAACAAATAAGCAAAAGAGAAATAGAAAAGAGATGTGAAGCCCTAAAATAGCTGCTTGAGTCATCAACAGATTGTCTGAAATTATTCAAACAGGTGTTTGTGAAAGAATGAGCTATTTTCCCCTAGGGCTGTGGGGGTGAATTCTAGAAGAGAAAAAACTACTCTAAACAATTCCTGAAGAGCAAGGAGGAAAACCCCCACAATTATGGGAAGAGTAGGACAGCAGAGGATTACCTCAGGAAAGTCTAAGCTAACAGCATCTAAGAGCAACCTGTCAGTGCCTATAGAGAGGTTAAGATGAAGCCAGGTTCTTCACAGTGATGTACAGTGAGATGACTAAAGACAATGGGCATCAACTGAAACAAAAGGAGGTCCAGACCAGATATATGGAAACACATTTTCACCACGAGGACAGTCAAGCAGTGGACCAAGTTTCCCAAGGAAGCCATTCAGTTTCCACACCTGGAGGTTTTCAAGACTCGATTATATAAAGCCCTGAACCACCCATTTTGACCGAACAGCTGACCCTGCCTTGAGAATGAGGTTGGACAGATCTTCCAATCCGAACAATTCCACGATTCTAAAATAGTTCACAAAGCTTTTTAAAAGGTTCTGGGGATTGGAGGCAGAGAAAACATGCTCCTAATAGCTAACCAATTTCTTCCCTGTAACCCACTTACAATGAAAATGTCTGTTTTGTTTAGATATAGCAAAATGAATGATAAAGTTGATATACTTTGAGACACAGTTTGGCAGGCACTTTTGAGAAGAATGTTACCTTCTCCTCTGAGGCAGGTAACAATAACGTGAATGACCATGTTTACTGATCCTGCGTAAGAAAGATCTGCTCCCAGAGGTTCTTTTGAGAATCTAAAAGCAGGTAGTTAATTCAGCTGATGTTAACAGGTTTTGTCAGAATTTAGCATGGTAAAACAGTGTTGCTTAAACAGACCTAATTCTGTAATAGTTATTCTGTTAAGTATGCTCTTCTCCTTTTGATTGTTTCTGAATTTCCAAACACGCAGCACACAGATGTGTGCGGTGCAGTGCACTCTCACTGCTGACCTATTTATTGGTATGTTTCTGGGATGAATGACCCATATCAGACACCCTCTGGGTCAGCTGCTCAAAAAGCTGTTACACAAAGAAAAAGATGACAATCAGCAGAGTAGGTGTTAATTTGGAAGTTGGATACTGACAAAAATGGAAGGATATATTTTCCTGGGCTTCAGCTGCTTAAATGGAGGATATTCCCTTGAACTTCTCCAGAAAGACTTGAAATATGGAGTCCTATTGCCTAACATACTGAATTCCCTACTCCCTCATTGATTTTCTAACACAACCTTAATGCTGTGTTAGCATCATTTCTCTGTTCATTCCATCTGCTCTTAGGTCTCCCCCGCTGTTTCCTAGGAGATATATTGCCATGATGCCTGCATCTGTAAGGCAGTGGCAGATATGGGGCAAGAGCCACATGGTTAGAGGCAGCATTAGTATCACCTGAACATTTGCAGATTTCTCAGGGGATTCCACCACCCACTGTCTCTCAAAACCTGAGGGAGCTCTAGTTACACAGTCAGCTACTTCAGAGTGCTATGGAAATGGGATGCTGTGGCTTCTCAGCTTCTTTCAACTTCTATTTGCTTCTTTCAGCCTAACACCTCTATTAAAAAAATACTAAAAGTGGGTTATTTTTGTCCAGTCAGTCTATTTAGCGAACATTCTAATCTTACTATCTACAAATTTTTATGGGGTTGTTGCTTGTTTACAACGCATTTATCAAGGCTACTGATAGGTTACATTATGTGCTTTAGGTGGTCAGGACATGCCTTTTTCATATCCTTTCAGGCATGGTCTAAGAGATGAATTTCAAAATACAATAGCAAGAATAATAAACTGAATATCGCAATTAAACAGGGATGACAACAGAATGTCAGGGTTACTAAATCTTGCCTTAACATCTTCTCCGTTCTTTGCTTGGTAGGCACAAGAAACCTGACTGTGGCTAACAAAATGTACTGAGTCTGATGGTATTTTTAAGAATATGACTGTTTCTCCCAAGTGTCCCTAACTTCAGCAAATAAGCTCTTAAGTACAGTCAGGAACAGATTATAATAATTAAAATAATTAACTTTTTCCCATATGTGTAATGAATTCTATGATTTCCTTTAAATTTTATTAATCTTTGTTTTCTTCATACGAAAAAATAGATATACTGGAACTGTTTATATCAAACAGCTAATGTGTTTTTTAATGCAAAACTGAAAAAAAAAAGGGTATTTTCTGAATGTATGCAAAATGAGAGAGAGTTTATGAAAAAAATCCACATAATATTAATAACTTATGGGGGAAGAGAATCTATTCATTAAATGGGATCAGAAGCATAGTAAAAATTTATAGCTTAAGCATTAAAGGTCCACATACAGAAGAAATACAACCATTCTTGATGGCAATATGAACATTAGGAAGCATAATATAGCAAGAGTTATGATACAGTGAATGCTACAAATCACTGATAGATATTTCCTCAAAAAAAACCCTGTCAGTCTCTTCAAGTAAATATGTAATGCTTTTATAAATGTCAGGGACATCTCATAGGATTTGTAAAATAACAGATATTTGAGCAGTTATGTTATAAATGAGAAGTTTTACTCTTTCTTAATTAAGGAAACTTCATTTCAGCATTAAAACTAAATTCAGTTGTTAAAGTGTAGCAATTGCATATCCTCAAATTTAAAAACGATTATGTGGCTAACATTTAAGAAAACAAGATACAGAAAGAAATACTAAAGTAAATTAACATGCTTCTCATGCACAGTACAACACCAACTATATTTAAACAAGATACATAATTAATTTCATAATATTTTTGTAAATTCAGCCTTCAGTGACCTGTATTTCAAAACAGGATCTGAAAAAAACCAGAAATCTCTTACACAGTCTGAAGCATTAAGAAAGCTTTGAATAAAGTTCTGTGTTTTGAAAGGTTTGGAGAAACATAATGAAAAAATCAGAACATTTCTCAGCTGTGTCCTTCAATAAAATGCACGTTTGGCTAATAACGAATAAAGGACCAAAGCTTTTCTGTTGTCAAAAGGCTTTTTTGCTATCCCAATCCAAATCTTCCAAGAATAATTCTACTTCCCTCCATGACTGCCATCATGAACTACTCCAAAACCAGCTAAAAAGCCCCATGACCTAGATATCTGGTCTACTGTTGGTATCCTCAAGTCACTGAAACTGGAGAAAAAAAGCAACTTTTAAAAAGGGAATACTAGAAATGGAAAAACTATGATAGTTTGAAAGAATGTTAATGCCTTCTACATGTCCTTGGTAAATATTTTGTCCATTTCTGCCCATGAGAGGTGTATTTTTTTACTGAAAAAAGCCAGAACTTAGTTGAACCAAAGGGAATGCAATATTCAAACTCACTCAGCCTTCATTGAAAGAAGCTTTTGTAAAAACATGAATGATATATTCAGCTTTCAATATAAAATAGAAGTAGTTGGTGAAGTATTTAATGCAGACAAAGAAAACCGCAAACTGCAAACAGACCGAAAATATGCTGTTTGTTATAAATACATCTTTGATATTCTCAAAGGGAATATACCCAAATAGAGAGCTAGGGACAATTTAAACTCAGAGCCAAACGAAAGCACAGGAAAAAAGGGATATGCTTCAGTATTGTGAATATTTACAGCATCATGTGGACATTAACTAAGTGCCCCAATAATCTGAGAATGGTATGAAGATAAGAATGAGAATGGAACAGAGTAAACAAACTCAAACTTGGCATATTTAACAAATATTCTCCAATACAATTAAAAAAAAGGAGCTCATCTTCTCGCCATAAAAAATTACTTCAGCCTTTATTCAGCAAACAATTTTTGCTTACTTGAATATTACATTGTCTTAATAAAATATTCCAAAAATGTCTTCCAAAATTTTCAAACACTAAAAACCCATATGGTTTGACTTCTAGTAAATAATAAAATCTCAGAAAAAAATCTAAAATGTTTTTAATCTTAAACCACAGGTCATGACCTGATTTTCTTTCTAAAGTTTACATTTACAGATTTAATTTTCCATCTCAGCAAAATGAAAACATAATTTTTCTTACAGATGTCAGTATTGCAATCTAGAACTATGGACTAAAGATCAAACACTGGCTTCTTCAGGCGATATATGATCTTGAAAATAAAAAATTTAGAACTTGAATTCAAAGGCACATCTGACGCCTAAACGTATCCCTACTTAAAGACACAACAAAGTTATACCCGGAACTGATTGCTTTAATTTGAGTAAGTTTTCACAAAACAGTGGCTTTAGCTGGCTATTTTGTTGATGGTGAATTCACAGCTCTTGGAGCTACAACATATTCTCATATCAGTCGACACTGTGATAAAAATATTTTTGGTCTGTTACAAGGAATGTCTTCCTCGATATAAAAAATTGGGTGGTAGATGTATCAAAAGGAAGGTGTGAACTCAAAAAGAAGACAAGTGTAGCAAAAAGTGGTACTTTACAGTAATTTTTCAGGCTGTATATTTAAAATCTAAACTTGGTGATGTGTTGGGTTTTTTCCTGTCAATTATTTCCTTTGAACATCTGCATTTTAGGATCTTCTGGCCTCAGAAATGTGTCAATGTTATATCTCTCTGCTTTCAGGAGTTCAGGAAGCAGAAGTGAGAGACCTCAAAGAAATTAAGATTAATGGAAGGAACTGGATTAAGGGCATATTTTGGTTCAAAGTTCCTTGAGTCAAGCATCAGAGAAAGGCTGCCAGCATACATAGGGAGTGTGTTATCCAACACAGTTGTTCTGATATCCTCAAACTCTGATTCTACAGTGGCAATGTACACAGGAGCCTTCAGCTACCGAACCATATCTTTTCTCAAAATACATAATAAAATAGTATATATGACTATGTGTGTCAGCGCTGAAATTCCAGGGAGGGTTAATCTTCTGCACCCTGGTACGCTGAAGTTGCTAGCAAATTTCTGACTATTTTTTCCCCTGAATAAAATCTGTGAGAGTTACATGGGTTTCTTCTGCAAATCCATATTTTGGTCATTTGTACTGCTACTGTAAGGTGATAGATAAGGCCACACAAAAGAAAGAAAAAGGCTCCTGATGGTTTCCTGGAAAAACCCCCACACCTGGGGAGATATTCCCAGAAAGTGATAAAAGGATTAAGACGAATGACATGGAGATAACATGGCCTTTTTCTGAACATCCTGGCTGAGCAGAACTCGAGAAGTGGATCCTTGGGACTATTTAATCTATCACCGCAAAATTAGCTTATTGACTATAGACACTCTAACTGCCTAAAGAAAAAGTTATAAAAAGAGATTGCAGCCAAGCAAAAATCGGGAAGAAGTTCCATCAACGCTGCAGAGGTAACCGACGGGCTGCCTTTTCTCCCTGCACCTTCTCAGGAGCCGCCTTGGGGTGAGGGATTGCTTTATACATATATACTAATTTTACTTTTGCTCCATAGTACTTTAACATTTTTACTTATTCTTTGTTAGTTCTTTTGCTTTAGGGAGGGTGCTTAAGTTTTTGCTTTACTTATTCTTTGTAAGTTGTCTTACTTATTTGTAAGTTGCTTTTGCTGTAGCATGTGTGCCTGTGCTTTGCATTATTATTATTATTATTACTATTATTATTATTATTACTACATGGTTTAAGTGTGGAGTTTTTTTTGCAGTTAGACCCTTTTCCAGACACAGCAAACCCCTTAAATTGTTACAAATCTGTATTAATGAATGTGTTATTTCAGGAACTGTTAGAGTGAGTCCATTTTTAGGTGCTGACAGTTTTGTCGACAGCGAAATAACTTGTAGGAGAAACCTGCTGAGGGGTTTTTCTACTGCTATTTGGTGCAGTCCTTATAGAAAAAGGTATCAAACATCCTGTCCCTCTCAGCAAATCTTTTAAGCGAAGGGTCTCATTAGGTGAGACGCTAACAGAATTTTTGGGACATTAAAAGGCTTTGGTCTTCTGAAGGGGGGACACTGATAGACAAAAAATAAATTAATACATGTTGGACAGAAAATTCTTCTTTTCTGTCCCTTTTGACTCTACATACTTTCAAAACTTTAAAAGCATATTGATATCTTAACTTCAAAAATTTTCTTAAATTATGTATTGGAAACGAATATGTTTGGTTTGGGTATGTTTACATACAATGTACAGCTATGTAACTTGCATTGAATTTATGAGATTTTTGGCAGCTAAACTTCTAAGAATTTATTTGAAAGGAAAAAATTAATAATTACAGGTGTGTTGTAGAAACACCACTTATAGCAGATGAGGAATGTGTTTCATTCAATATGGAAAAAATTAAGATAAGCAGTGCATTAAGTAGTTTAACACAGTGGGAAAAAAACAACTTTAAAAATACTTGCTTACTCCAAAACTTAACAGCATTCTATCACATATTGCCCAATTACCCAATTACATATTATTTTCTACAATTCTGTAGTTATACTTTTAAGCGACCATTTATTGTCACTTCTGAAAGTTGGCCATCATCACTAGGCATTGTGTGGTTCCTCAAAACACTGCCAATCCTGCTCTACAGGAGAGGGAGAAATGACGACTACGTTCAGAGAACAGATTAGCAATAAATCAGCAATATATCTGTAAGGTATACAGGTTTATTACTTTCTTCTAGCTACACCAGTCAGAGATCTAATAGTTCTGTGGCTTGTTATGATGTCTGTTTCTGCACACTTTCAAGAATCATAGTCTAACTTCTAAGTAGTTCCTATTTGCCTTTCGAGTACCAGTGTATTAATAAAAAGACAAAAACACTGTAGCACAATCCTATTACAACTATTATAATGAACCAGAATTTGTGCTTTTGATGTTGAGTCTTTGAACTTTTTTGCTTTGAAATTTAGTTACAAAACACAAGTCTACCACAGAGAACACAGCTTATCCAGAGGGAACAATACCAAAAGGGATTTTTGGAAGTGAAAAAAAGACTATGAAAGACAGTAAATATTTTCCCTTGTCTGTTAATATTTTACCAAAAACACCAAGTCCTATGAGTATAGGACTAAATGTATGCAATTATTTTGAGCTAAACACAAATAAAACAAAGATATCAACCTTTAAATGCAAATTCAATACAATCCAGCATCATACCTTGTTATGTGTCTGAGTTTGTCCAACCAAGATAAGGATATTTGATGAGATAATAGACAGGCAGAAATTGATTAGAATTATTGACCTCTCAGATCTGATGTACCTGTTTAAATAAACAAAGAGAGGGTACAACTTTTCTAAAAGGAAAACAACCAGTAAGTTATACAAAACTTTGATGCAGTTTTTGCATTAAATATTGGAGATAATCTGAAAGAGAGGTGCCTCTCTTTCAAGTGCTCAGAAAGTATCAGAGACCTATCACATTGCAACCATTGGAACTATGATATTTTGATACATATTATGCAATTTACTCTTAGTAACTTGGTATTTTTTAAAAATTATCAATGATTCTTTTAGAATTGCTGGCAACACTGTTCTAACACCATAGTGATAGTAACAGGCTTGCATGCATTCACGTCAGGAACGTTTTGTGCTCTCTGCTCATCCCTGGGAATATCCACAGCTGGCATAGACCCCTCATAATTACTAACTTCAGCAAAAATACAGTGATTTACATAAACAGAAGATGTGGTCCATGATGCATAAATAAGGTGAAAGTTTGTTGATGATACGATGGCAGTGCATTTTGAAACACGTTATTGGGATAACGATAACATTACTCTTGATGTTCCAAGAGATTTACAAATAATTTTTAGGACGAAACAATAGTACTGTAATATCTTCATAAGACTGAATGCCAAAAAAATAGCTAAGTTTGTATAGAAAGATTAAATTATAGCAGTAAGCATCACAGTCTCTCTTGCAAACTTATCATATTCATTTTACACGTATGTTTAGGATGAAAAATTCATATACTCTTAGCACATATTTCCTTAGAAAATGCCTTTTTCTGTATACAGCCTTTTATATGCTATACAACAGAAAGAGAATGACCATGGTTTCAAGTGAAGTACCTTTCTGACCTGATTTTTAGAGCTGTTAACAGTAAATGTTGACTACTAAAATAAATGAAAGTTAAGCGGGTTCAGTTCCCCCGAAGACCATGCCATATCTTTATATATTCTATGACCTATTCTATATGCTGCTCACTGGAGTTCAGTTAATATTGCTGTCTCCTCCTGAGCTGTACACCTATAGTTGACACTCCAGTTGATACTGGTCATAGAAAAGGCTGCTGATCCCATAAGAAATGCTGAGTTTTGGATAGGAAATTAATTGTAGTCCTTTTTGCTGATATATCAAGTTATACAAGTGATTACATTTTTTTAATTAAAGACAGAAAAACCCTGATACCACAATCCACATCTTTCCTTAAAATACAGCAACATTCTTAAGGCTAGTTCTATGTGTTTGCAAACAAATACAGAAAGTCTCATGCCTTTGTTCACACAGACAGCATGCTGCAACTTTTTAACTTGTTAACTATCAAGTCACCTGGGCTAGTTCCCAACCCTGAGTATCCATGGACTACAAAGGACCTTAGTAGTTGAGTAAATACAGTGCAAGCAGGAGCTTTCAGCAAGGGGGGAAGGGAAGGGAAGGGAAGGGAAAAGGGAAGGGAAAAGGGAAAGGAAGGGAAAAGGGAAAGGAAGGGAAAAGGGAAAGGAAGGGAAAAGGGAAGGGAGGGAAAAGGGAAGGGAGGGAAAGGGAAAAGGGAAGGGAAGGGACAGATGAATATTTGATTGATACTGAATTTATTTTTCAGGTTCAATTTTCATTTGGGGGGATCAAATCAATGAACCATAAAAGAATGCTGATACAGGCCTTTTATGGATCAGAATACATCTAACTCATATCACTCCTAAAGAGGTCCTACCATTCAAAGGCAAAGTGGGTGTTCCAAATTATAAATGCAGACACAGGGTCAAAACATCAGATTTCTCCCTACCCCTAGATTTATAAAAACAAGCATATATACATATAAGTCTCAGTGTCTCTCTTCTCCCTATGGTTGTTTACTATGTGCTCTCAAGAAACACGTTGAAGATGTATTTTAATGATTCAAATGACATACCACTCAGTTGTCATAATACTTTAAAAATATCTCACTGATAGAACATTGAGATCTGTATGAGTTATCCCACGTTAACTTGGATGCAGAACCCACACTAAATCCATAACACATAACATTTTATCTCTGCTTAGAAGTTAATGGAATCATAGACTCATAGAAAGGCTTGGGTTGGAAGGGAACTTAAAATCATGTAGATACAACCCGTAGTCATGGGCAGGGACATATTTCATCAGACCACATTGCTCAAAGCTCCATCCAACCTGGCCTTGAACACTTCCAGAAATGGGGCATCCACAACTTCTCTGGGCAACCTGTTTCAATGCCTCACTACCCTCAGAGTAAAAAATTTCTTCCTTATGTCTAATTTAAATAATGGAGAAGACCAATTTCACTGAGCATGACAGTATTTCTATCCAAGTGCTAAATATATCAGGGAGGGCAAAAATAACACTATAGTTCTTCAGATGGGAATTATATCCTGAAATACTCTCATTCTTAGTTTTGACAGATAAGAGCTGATAATTTTTATACTCTTTCTATCATAACTTATGTAACTAGATATTCTTATTTATTATATGTATTTATAATCCTGTGAGTCTCTGTGGTACATAAGAGCGTGAAAGAGAAAAGAGTGTAAAATTATCAAGCAGAATTCTACTGGTTGATTTTACATTACTCTAAAAATTATTATTTTATCCCTGTGTTTCTTATTACTTGCATAAGAACATTTTGCTATTATTATTGAAAAAAGTTAAATGAGAATCCATGTTCACTTTTAAAAAATATTTATTACTTTGCATGACTTTCCAACTTAATTTTATGTTTCTTCTGCACTAAGACATCATGCTATTTCTCATGACTTCTCAAATTAATTTACTCCATAAATATTTATTGCACTTTTAAAACAATATAATATTTTAATATTATAAAATCAGGATGGAAAGAAAGTCTATTACTGGAATGTACCATCCCACTATTTAAGACTATTTAATTTTGTGGTCTTTATTCAAACTTATAACTGATCTGAATAAATTCAAAACCAGTTGACTAAACCTCCATAAATCTTCAATACCTGATGTGCCACTTTGATATGTTTATTTTATTATAAGTTTTGTTTAAAAACGTTAATGGAGGAAAAGCAGTTAAAGGTACAGGCCAGAAGCCTCACATGAAATATATCATATATAAGAATCCTGTTGTTGTTTATCTATGAATAATCCACCAAAAAAGCAATATCATTCACACTGAAGAGGGGAAAGAGAAGAATGGGCTATACATCACCAGTAGGCCAAGACAGTAAAACTGATCAATCACATTAACAAATTTAGGCATCAAAACATGCACTACATTTTGCTTTTATTTTCTTTTAAATTTTCTAAACAATACATATTGCATCTAACGCTCTCTCTAAATTGCAATTCAACTAAATATAACTATGTATTTACATTTAGCTTTCTCAATCCATTACATACCTCCATAATGCTGCATAGACAACTGCTAGGGTGATCAAAGCCAAGCATGAAAGACCACTGCCTACTATTAAGGTCACTGAGGGTGTACCAGATGATTCCATGATCTGTAGGTTACAACAGACAACCATGAAGAAAAAACATCCTCCAGCAATTAAAACAACAAGTCAAAAGAAAAAAAAGCAACAAAAGTAAAATTATAAAAGCAGCCACACTGTCACAGACAGTTTCAGTAATATTACTTATGAAGCAGAAATCAACTTAGTTCCAAAACTGATCCATACATAACTCTGAGATTTGCTTAATACATTCCTCAGAGGCCTTTGAGCTTTAAAATGCCTTGTAATACCTGCATGATACTTTAAAAAATAAAATAGTAATATTTCAATGTAACAGGAGACTACGACAGTACAAGTTTAAATGACTCCCCAATTAACATTATTTAAAAGATACATTTCTCTTGAGAAGTAGCAATATTTAGGACTGTGCATTAAACAAACAGGTTGGTTTCACTGTAATGTATTAAAGGTCATCCAGTAATTTGTCCCAGAATTTGATTCATGCTTGTTGCAGAATTACCAAACTTTCTGACTTTTAATAACTTTGACTTGAATCCACTATTCTCACATGCTTAATTTCCTTGGGCCCCTGATTGCCTAGAAGAAATGGCAGGATATCTATGGCAACAGTATCATAAGACTTCCATTAAAAAAGCCTCAAAATCAGAATTATTTCATTTGTACTCTGTGTACTAATACAAAATGAAAAAAAAATTAATGACCTTGAAAACAAAATATCTTTCCCTTCTAAAAAAGAAACTATTCTCCTCAGATATCAGATTAGGTTTTTTCTCTGTAGGTATACGTGCTCATGTCCTGAAATAGACATGGGTTTTGCTAATACATATGGAAAAAATTTACATCTAAAAGTTTGAAAGGATATCGTGCCTGGTTTACCAAAATGCTTTTTAAAGCTTTGGAGATGTATTGTAAATTACGTTTATCAAGATATCTTTTGTCACCCAAATAGGAGATAAGATAGATGTACTTTTAGGCCAGCTCTCAGGCAGAAAGTAGTATTTTATTTCAACCACTTTGTTCCAAACTGATTTACTTTGCTATTAAAAGGATTCTGATTATTTATACGCTTCCAATCCCAGGAAAATGAAATTATGGCTAAGCAGGATAACTTCACAAATATTTGCTTTTTAGCTATTTTTACTTTCAGTAATACTGGGAGTGCCTGCTTATACACTTAATGTCCCCTCTTTCTCATGAAAACTTGATTATTTTTCTTACATCATATCAACAGACTACATAGAAAATCTGTGCTGAAAATGTCCAATGCAGATCTGCAATCTGTTTAACTACAGTATCTAGGGTTTTCCTACCAAGAGCAATAATGAAGTCCTGCACATTTCCTTAATTGTTCAATACAAAAGTTTTCTACACATTTGCACCACAATTACAAGGCTTTCTCCGAAAAATTTATGGAGTTCGAGAGCATGCAAATTTCACGAGGACATAGTTATATCACAGAATCTGGAATTCATTTATCTGAGACACTGTAGACACCAGGAGACTAACATTTGCCTACCTGCAATATTAAACAATTCCTCAATGCAACGTCTGCAATATACCTGAGAGGAAAGCTGGACCAGCTCCCCCTCCCCCGCACCCC
>VZRE01001322.1:31117-55519 GCA_013396775.1 Cephalopterus ornatus
TCCCTTTTCCTACAGGCTCTGTTTCCGGCCCTTTTGTAAGAAATGTGATGTTCGGTAGTTGCAGTGTCTTTTTTGGTCCCTTCCCCTCCCTTCTTCCCCAGGGTGTGTGGTTAGGTTAAAAGCATGTGGTTCTCAAACGTCTGTCTGGGTTATGTTAGTTGGACTGTGAGATGACGGATCTTCTGTTCTGACTGCTATTTTTGCTGAGGATTTGGGGGTTTTTTTGGTTGTTGTTTTTAGCGACCAGCCTTAGAAATTTCACCCTGGAAACGGCAGCATCAGATGCCTCCAACTCTTGCCTTAGCTCCAGCAGAGGGGTGGATTTCAGTACAGCAGCACACATCACCAAAGAGACACACGAGTTCGCCCTCCAGACATCACTCAGTCAACTCGCCTTTCTCCGGCTCCCTCCCCCTCCTGGATTCTTTTTTTTTGGGGTGGCAGCATCACTCTAACCCCAAGCCAAAGCAATCATTTGCTGGCACCTTTCACCAACCACTCTTAAACAAAACAAGATGATTAACACAGCCCCCGAATTCAATTAGACATTCAATATGCTAATACAAGGTCTGAAACCCACCCCAGCAGAACAATAAAAATGGTATCAACCCACGTTTTCTTTGTGCGAGCAAGGAGAAGGAGAGGGAGAGACAAAAAATCATCTCTTCTTTTCCCTGAACTGCAGTGCCGGGGGGGAGGGATGTGGGGTGGTGTAATTTCTACAGGAAAAAGGGGTTGGTTTCAACTAAAGCAAATATATTATCTTTACATATGTTATGTTTAGAAAAGAACTGGGTTTCTTTCTTCTTTTTCCTCCTCCTTCCATGTCCAAGGAGCAACTGCAGTGAATGCTGGCAGCAGCAGTGTGTGTGCTGTCAATTCCTGTCCATTTCACCTCAGGCCACTAAATGGCTTGAAAAAAAAAGGAAAAATGAAGGGGCGAAGAAACAAAGTGGGGAAATAATAATTTCCAGTCCCTGTGACCACCCTTGTTTCACCTCTTCTGCCTTGACAACACACCTATGTAACTGATTCTATATGCCAGGGCCCTCATGCAAAAGCAATTTGTTATCCCAAGCCTGCTCTGAGTGCAGTTCACCCCAGGCCACCTCAGCATTTTGTGCCACTAGTTTTTGAACACACCAGATGTAACCCCTACACACTATTATCTTAGAAACAGAATCCTGTAATAAATGAAACAAACAGTGACCGAGGGAAACAATTGAGAGAAAATCACCAATTCTTCAAGCCACTAAAGCGGTTTATTAGCTTTCCTTCCCAAATTGTGTCTTTCAGAGGGCTACAGGCTAAATCAACATCCACTTTGAAAAATATAGTCACATATTCTAATTCAGAAGCATTATTTTCTGGATAACTTAAACAATTTAGTTTATTAGCGTTCCTGTCTCTTCTCTTATTGTGACACAGAGTTAAGGCCAAATGAAATGCATTTATCTGTGCTGATTAAATATTAAGGATTGATAGCTTAAGACAAATTGACATATTTTAAAACAAAAGGATGGTATTAGTCATCTTGAGAATAAGATTTAATAAATTGAATTCAGCCTATGCTGAAAAGCACTGGATGCAGAATACATCCAGTTAGCACTAAATTCTTACAGATGGTGTCCAATGCATAAGAATTAGACAAGTTCTAATTATAAAAGGTAGACTATCACAGACACCAGTTTAGTCTAAAACAAAACATCTGTTACAATTATAATTATATTTAAATTAGTATAAACCATGGGCAGTCCAGCAGGTTGCTTTAGGGGGGCTCATTCTGTTCTTCAAGTAACTTGCACAAATACAAAATTCCAATCATACAGTAGATGAGCCATAAATACACTACAAATTTTATAGAACTTTTTAAGTATTACTGAAAATTTTAGTACTGAAATTAAGAAAGTACTTCCAAGTGGATTCCACAATAAGGCAACGATTGACATGGCAGGAGCAGAGTCAGTCTAATATGGACACTTTTTAGATTTTATTGTTCATTTTTTTCAGTGATACACTTCAATTTCTCGCTTAACAGCATTGCGTTTGAATATGCAGCAGATGAAAATTCAGTGAATAAATAAGTTCTTTCTCTCTTTCCTCACTAATGCAGCTTAAAAAAAACCCACAAAACCTCATTAATAAATATATTTGTAGCCTGTTGAAATTATGACTGGCAGAAGCCACACAGAATGTTATACTAAGTCCATGAAGGAGACAGAGTAATGAGCAGAAGCAGAAAAAAAGGGTAATTGTGATTTGTTGCATGATGCTTATGCCAGTAGAACATGAAATGCATGATTACCAATTCTCTCAGAGATGCTGGTAATTTTGACTTGTTGACATAATGTAAGTATTTGGTTTTAGGTATAAAGTAAATAAGGAATGGAAATACCAAGTTAAAACTGTTATACTTAGTACATCTCAATGCTACACTTTTTATGAAGTCCTCCATTTAAGATTGGTCGCTCGTGTAATGCAACTCATCTGGGCCAGCCAGAATCTGTCTCATATTTAGAAGTTTTATTCCTTTTTGGTGTGATTTTCTTTGACTATGTGTCAAACATGTAGGGTTATCATATGAATATGCAAAAGGGCACCTATTATTCCTGTGGATCTTTCTTGTTATGCAGAAAGCTATAAAGGAGTGACAGGTACTATTAACACATGTTCTATTTATATCAAGGGAAATTATAGAATTGAAAATATGTATCAAATATAGATGTAGGTTCATGCCCATTATTGGCAATTTTTGTACTTTTCTACTGAGCTACGGATGATTTAATCAACCTGGCAAAATTCCCATGATAGAAGCAAAGGAATTCCCAAGAAGCATAGATTTACCATTGCAGATCTTGTGTCATCCTGCAGCTGAGGGAAGCAGGGGAAGTAGTGGAAAAATCCTAAGTAGGATGTAATTTGGGCCCTTGGTTCTATGGCTAATATGCCATATGCACCAAAAAAGCCCTCAGCTTCAATATTTACCTGTAAGTGTGTCCTTCTCAGGGTAGTCTTACAGATAGAGGAATGTTGCAGTGTCTTTTCAATAACATTTCAGAGTTTAATATAAACTTCTTAGTTCTAATCAAGATTGGGAATATACTATGCAACAAAAATGATAGCCAAATGATATACAGAAAATTTTAATCATGTATGATATAGAAGAAAAAAATGTGGATTTTACTCTTTGATAATGTTATATGCAATATTGCATTATAAATTAATTATACTCACTACTGAAAATGATAATATGACTATCTCAGATATTGCAAAGGAAATGTAGTTTATAGGACAGGAGCAATTTTGTAGAATAAAAAATTCATTCACAGACAATTTTTGTTTCCCTTTAAGTTTCCTTTATTTTGCAGTATTTTTCTTGGTCTCATGACACAGTTTGCCATTTACTATTTATTTTAAAAAAATAATAATAAACATATCTTACTAATTGCACTGTTTTGTTTACTTTAACTTATTGATATATTGATATCAGTTATGACTTTGTTATCAAACCCACTCAGTGAAGAGCTTCATCTCATATTGTACACTTTCTACCTGATTAGCTTATTTTGAAGAAATGTTTTTCAAATTAAAGATTTTATTTTTCTTTAAGGGAGATTTTATGAGACAATGAAGGAAGTTAACAACACTATTAACTACTTTTTTCCCCATATTGGCAACTCGTGATCCAAGTAGTTGCCTGAGTTTTGATCATCAGAAGCCAAGAGTTAGCATCTTGCTATACAAAAATGATGGTAGCTCGAGTGATTTCTTTGATGATTGATATCTATGGTTAAAGTAGGATAAGAAAGCTTTTTAATCATTAAGTTACATTACTTAACAGCAAGAAGCTGTTATTTAACTGTTTAATTACAGCTTTGGAGAAAGCAAGCTACAGAGAAGGTAAGAAATTATAATATTATTTCTGCTGGGATGGTTTTAATTCTGTTTAATTCTTGAGTATGTATATTTTTATACAATTTTTTTCTGTTCAACTAGGTGCTGTTTTTCCTTTAGGACAGACTTTGGTATTCCAACTCTATTCTCAGTAAAGAATGACATAATGATGAGAAGCACACGGAAAATGCAGATATCAGAACTTTTTATCCTACCAAAAGGTAAGAAAGAAGCTCATGGCCCTTATGAGTAGCAGACTGTGTACATCACTGTGCCTGTTCAGGTGTGCTAGCTGGCACATTAGTGAAGATAAAGTCCTTCCAACACCTGCTTTATTCTTTATACCTGGACCTAAAATCCCAGGGAGTCAGGGTGAAGGCTCAGCTGCAGGAGTCTCCTTTCATTTGTGCATGCCCGTATATCTGAGACACGACCTAACTCTTAGTACGCATAATTTCTTTTGTGATCAGTCTTATTCCTATCAGCAGTGTATGGCAACATCTGGTTTATCTCCATAGTTTTCCTTAAAGTAAGAAAAAAAGAAAAAGGAAAAAAAGGGGAAAAAACCACAAAGAAAAGGTGGATGCAAACACACTTTCCTTAATAATGTGAAACATAAAGCTGAATTTTAAAAAGTATTGTTTACCCTGAAATTGTTAATATGATTAACATTGCGTCATTATGACCCCTCACATAATTTGAAAATCCAATGTATTAAACAATGGAAATTAAAAGAAATAAATTTGAAAAACAAAATAACTGCCTTATGACTACATGTCTGAAATACTGCAAATGTCCCAAAAAGGATGTCTGAATTTGTGTGGTATCAGGAAAAAAAAAGCTGGATGATGAATATCTTACGACTGGATGTCCAACTAGGAAACTTCATTTTCCTAAAGACTGAGGCCACTTTTCCAATTCAGGCATTGAATTGTTTATTTGTCCTCAATGACATGTCTGTGAATTCCTTTGTATGCCATAGAAAGTAGAAATCTTTGAAAATTTAATTTTCTTGCTGATCTTTATATCAAAAATAAATCCTATATGAATAATTATTTTTTAAAACATATGTGCATCTGGGGTGGAAACCGAGTTTTATTTTAATATGATTTAAAGCAGATGAGATATTAAACCCTAAAAAGTAGGATTTGTAACAGAGCCATTGTAGTTACAAGTATGCATTGTTAGATTAACTTTCTAATAATGTACAATTCACAGCAGGGTCCATGGGAAGGATCAAAAATTGCCTTGGTTACCTGTTTGGCTGCTACATATAAATCATTCATGAAAAGGGGAGGTATATGGAAGAGAGTATTAATGTTTGTGGTAATATTTTATTACTATTTATACTTCCCCATCCATAGAGTTTAGGACATGATCTATTACACAGTATCTATGAACTGTGCTGTAATCAATAGTTGCCCTGCTAATTGCATGCTGCAAGTGTATTAATGTGTAAAATGGAAGGAAATTCTAAAGAAATTATATGTCAAAACTAGGATGAAAAAAATATTAGAAGTTTCTTGTGTCCTACTGTATAGTTCCTGATTACTGCTCCTCTGTAATACTGCTACCATGCAGACTTATCATTATTAGAGGTATGGGATTCATCCATGTTTTTGAACAGCATCAAATGACAATTGTTCAGCTCTTTTTCTGTATCTTAACACGCCTAATGGATCAACATTTGAACAACAGCATTCTTCTGCCTTTCTCAAAATTATAGAGAAAGTTCTCCTAAGAAGATGAGAATTGGTGCACTAAAAATTGGAGGGAAACCAATCACTTTCCATAGCCTTATCTGTGTCTGACCCTGTAGATGCTCTCAGAGAAGCAGCATAGGCAGTCCTCCTGCGTACACACTGCCAAAGGATGTTGGTGTCTTTCGAGAATTTATAAGAACTGTGTCTTTTTTCCTTACGGACCTTCAGAATGAATGGAGCAGACAAGGGGCCACACTTCCCTTCCAGGATACCTTGTCCCAAGATGATTTCCTAGAAACTACAGGAAGCAAAGTTCTTATTGAACTCAATGAGACTTTACTGTGTCAAATTGGTAAACCATACTGTTTATGAATCTGTGTTCTTGAAAGTTCCTATTGAACTTGATCACACAGTGTTTAAGCAGTAAACCATATTATTTGTGAATCTGTTCATGAAAGTTCTTATTGACCTTGACCAAACTTCTAGCGTTGAACTGGTAAACTACACAATTTGTGTATCTGTGATTGATAATGAGACCCACACTACTGGTGCATCTGAGATTTTAGTGAATGCACCGGACTTACAGTGCTGAATTTGTTACAAGCAGAAATTAAACCTAGCTGCCCAGAGCCCCCCTGATCTCCAAGGACTAGCTGGAAAGCAAAAGGTTTTATTTTCTACAAAATTTCCATACTTTTAATGCAGCACACCCCTCACAAAATCAGTAAAATCTTTCATGTTATTTTGTTTAGACTATAAATATATATGTAGATTTATGATGAACTAAGGAAAAATTGTCATGCAGTGTTTTCCAATTGATCAATCTACAAAATCTTTCACACTGTACAATTACTCACAGGGCCTCCTAGCAAAAAGGACCTTGTAAATTATATATTGCCAGGGGCTGGGAAAGATTCGGGGCTCAGAAGTTTATCCTGGAAATTAAGAATGTTAAAGCCTGAGTGAGGGTTGTAGCTATTGTTAATATTTCTTTCAAACGACAAGCAATAAAGCATAGTACCGTTAGCTCAAGTTTCAAGGCCAGCTACGATCAGCAGGGAGAGGAACAAGTGTGAAACAAAACTGAGGGGAAGAAAAGCGGCTGGGCTTTCACCAGCCTTACTGTTACAACATCCTATGCTATCCTAGATTGAAAAGACAGATAAAACTAAAACGAGTACATGTCTAGCCTCCTCAGAGTGTGCTTTCAACTAGGCTCCAGAGATACCAGTTATAATGAAGGAAAAAAGTTAAGACACAAAATGAGAATGGCAGAAGTAAATATGTTCAGTGGTCAGGCACTGAAATGATGCTCACTTCTCTGGTGATGCATGAGAGAGCCGAGCTCTCCTTCAGAGCTAGATGTTCACACACTACCTTTCAAAATCTGGTGTAAGGTTTCCCTTGAAGATGGACAGTGGAGAGTCTCCCTCGTATCTCAATGGTTCTGAGATAGATGAGATGAATTCCATTTCCTGATCTGCATGAGGGGTGTTGAATAGGTACAGATATGCAGCAGATGACCTAACTCCAAACTATAGCACATTCTGGTTTAAAAGTACCCTCACCCCTTCTTATTGAAGCAGAATTATGCAGAACTACACAGGTAAACATGGATTTTGTAGCCATGTTGCAAGAAGACAGGGATTAGCACCCACATTTCAGTTCCTGCTTCTTTCAGTGTTACTGACTCTGCAGATTGAGCATTGAAACATCAGTATTACATGTTGTCTCAAGATCCTCAGGTTTCATACTTGTTCCTTCATATCCTAGCTGCATGACTAAGAACCCTCCTAGTTGTCAGCATCTCCTCCCCTCTATCTTCTGATACCACCTGCTGCTCTTACACAATCCTACTGTGTATCCTACAATGGTTACCCGTGGGTTCTCTGAAGAACATGCTGTGGAGCTATGGCAATTGGAGTTAAATTATCTCAGTGTACAATTTTTAAGAAAGAAGTAAAGACCTTGCACTTTGAAAACAAACTTAAGTTAAACCAGACTGAGATAAAACAAACAATCAATAAAAAAAATAGGACACAGTTACAAATGTGTATAAGACAAAAATAAAAATAAAAAAAGGCGAATAAAATAAACCTGACATTTGCTCTACTGACATGGGGATTATGTCAGCAGTATGTCTTGTCTTTTATCCAGTTGTTATTCTGCAAGTTTTCCTAAACATTCAGTTTATAAAGAGTTCTATTTTCTCTATATGTTAGGGCTCAGGTTATGTCCTTTTCCTTGTGTAAGACACTTGCTTTTTATAATGAATTCTTTTTTGTAAGTCCTTTCCAGGAGCCTAAACAGATCTAATCTGTTTTTCTTCAAATGCATTGATTTCTTCCTTATTTGGGAGATAATCTGACCTCCCCTTTTAATTAAAATAAGTATTCTATTTTTTTCTTAGAGATGTCTCTTTGTTAGATCAGATGTTATCTTGTGTACCTGACTGGCCAATTAACAACTGCTTCAATAAAAATAATCCTTATCTCCCTATTCTCTCTTTGGTGAATCCTGACTGAACCCGCACCAAATCTTTTACTGGTTACCAGGCCACACATTAAAAACACATTTGATACAAATACCTCAATGGGACAAAAGTTATATAGCTTGCTATTGGCTTTTGACTGAGATCAGACACATAATAATTAGACATTCTGAGGTGAGGGTTGTAGTGTCTGATGTCTAACATCTTCAGTTGGGTATCTTTTCTTCACTAAAAACCTTAACTACAACATGCAGAACAGAGTAGTCTTTCCCTTTCAGACAATCAATATCTAGTTATGATATGAAAGAATAGGATTAATGGTGAATAGAGGGAATTAGAGAAGCTTCCCTACTCCAAAATGCCCTACAGCCTGGCCATTTCATTCTTACAGCATGGAGATTCATTGGTCCTGAAAAGGTTCTTAATCTTGCAGTGATGAGACCTCATCTTGGGTAAGTCTCTCCTGTCCTGAGTGAGCTTTGTAACTATTGAACTATTGGACAAAAAACCTGTAGTATAGGTCTTCATACATGCGCTGTCCACATTTTATGTATCAGCCAATTCACTGCTAAGTAAAGGCCACAGTCCAGAATGATCCAGAGATGACCTTTTAGTTAAGGCTAGCATTAAAGTTAATGGTAAGGTTCTCATGGGCATATTAGAAGAAAGACTTGGTGGCCAAAATAGCTTAACCTAAAACTCATAAGAACCTCTGGATTTAGGATTCTCTGGAGTTGTATAGTGACTGGAATAGAGGTCTGCCA
Source organism: Cephalopterus ornatus (assembly GCA_013396775.1). NCBI lineage: Eukaryota > Metazoa > Chordata > Aves > Passeriformes > Cotingidae > Cephalopterus > Cephalopterus ornatus. Next base: position 39,970 of record VZRE01001322.1, read on the forward strand.
AAGTCTATTAAGGACTGAGTGGCAGGTATCTCCCTAATTCATATAATAACTGAAACTTAACTAAAATGTGGCAATACAACAAATCTGAACACGCAGTTGAGATGCAGTGACTTTGTATATCCCCAGCTAGTGTGGAATGTAATGCAATAAAGATAAATAAAAACCTCTCTCATAGTTTTTATTATCTGGTTAAAAACTGAAACTAAACAACACAGCTCTCTATAATATAGAGAGCTAACTTCTATGACACTATAAGGTAATGAATCTTTCTTGTCTTAACAATTTTCGCTTTTATTTAAAGATGTGAGAAAATCGCTGTTGTTATGGAGTCAAATGAAGTCAAATACAGATTTAGGAAATGGAGGATCTCTTGTTTAAAGAAAAAGAAGATGCAAGAGAAACCTCCTTAATGTATACTTTAGACTCTTCTAAGCTGGTCTTAGCTGTGACATTCTTGTCTTTCAGTAAGGTTTATTACCTTAAGACTTATTAAGACTTAATAAGCTTAAGACTTAAGCTCAAAATGATTTGAGTGTAGTCTCTTTGGAGTCCAGCTATGTGAGCCACTGCTGATCTGAATCTTCCCTAGTGATTGTATTTACCAACCAACTGCCCAATGAGGTAAATTACAGCTAACTGATATGATTTTTAATACCACTTCACACCTGTGTGATGGTAGTGTTGTCTTAAAAAAAGCCAGCTGATAATGATAATCTGGGTATAACAACTAAAATTTTCCACTGCAGTTTTGGTGAAGTGTGCCTACTGCAGTGGCTGGAAGAAGGGCATGTGCATCACACTGCACAAAACATGAAAGCACATGCTTCCATATTTCATCTGGAAAATGCTGGGGAAAGAATGACAGTCTGCACCGTGCCATGTCTGAACAATGAACTTTATGTATCAGGGATTGTGCTGACTCAATAGTAAAAGGGTATGTGTTGCAGAGGAGGCTCTGTGGTCCACAAAGCCCAGTGGATTCTTCAAATTTGATCTGCCCATGTACAACATGTCTGACGTATTCACAATGCAACACACAATTTGCATTTATAATGATCACATATCTAGAATTGCCAGCGAAATTTGCTACATTGAACAGTGGCAACACAGGATTTAAGTCTTCTTACTCCTCTGGTAAAGCCATTTCTGCTAGTCTCATGCCAGCTAGGCTGCCTGTTTAGACAAATGTGACTGCTGGCATTAAAAACTGAATAAATTGGTTAAGAGGTTGGACAAGTGCTTTTATTTCACAGTCTAAAAAAAGGGGATAGAAAAGGCGTTAGAGAGTACATGTCTTAACTGGATGCAAAAGAAAAAGCCTGTCTGAACAGCAATTACTAGCCTACCCACTTTCTTCCATCTCCTGACAAAATTTTTGTTTATGTGTATCTTCCAATGGGAAACAGCACAAGAAGAGTCCCCAGTACTCTGCAGGTGCAACAGTTGTAGCAATGGGCTTGTGTTCTGTCAAGTGACAAAGTTGCTATACTCTTCAGCCTCCAGGTGTGGTAAAAAGGAACCGAAAAAAGTGTCCCACAATAATCAATGTTAATACACTAATGTTCTACCCACACCATACAGCTTTCAGCTGAAAGCCTTAAATCAGAGACAGACAGTGTCATCCTGAATCTCAACATAAGGCAGAGATCATCCCTAGGACTGAAAGCCAAAATAAAAATGTGAAGGTAAAGTACTTCTAGGTTCAAAAGAAAATGCTATCAAATACAGGGCTATACTTATTTCCTTCTATCTCTACATGGAGGTCTCATACACTATTTTTAATGCTTACATTATATCAGATCATTTAGCATATGGAAAATATCTGTAACTAAAACATATACAGTAAAGTTATTAAGTTAATGTTGCAGTTTTTGCAGAGTGGAATCAACTCCTATTGGCATAAAAAGCATATCACACAATGTCTGTCTGTCTGTCTGTCTGTGGTGTGTCACATAGATGTGGCATGCGTTAGTTGGAAACTCCAAATCCGAAATGCCTTTCCCTTCAATCATAGTATTGCAAGCAAAAACTGCTACAACATCCTACATTCTGAAGTAATTTGCTTTGTGTTATGTTCTCATGCTATTTGATGTTTTAAAAGTGCAATAAATAAAGAATACAATTAATTTACATTACACTACTTGATCTGAATTATATACAGACTACTTAGTATACGAGGCCTATTAGCTAGAATATATCTCTTAAAAATTACATAATGAGAGCAATTGCAATAATTGTCTGTGCATATACAGTATTCAGGAAATGTCACGAATCCACTTCATGTCAGTGCTTGCTGTATATTGATTGGACCTGTCAACTTCAATGGAGTATCCTCAGTATAACTCACATCAGAACCTGGCACTATATTTTGATCTCTCAGACAGCTAAATGATATCTAAAATTATATATAAGCAAACATCTTTCTATTGACTACGCATTGGAGAAAAGTTATGTGTATATTTTAATTCAAAGATGCTCGAGGATGTCAAGCACATGATGTGTTCTTCATTTATATTAGTTTTCTTGCAAGGCTTTGGAAATAGCAAAAAAGAAAATATGACTATGCCACTAAAAAACTCTGCAGTATGCCCACATTTTGAATGCAGCATGCAGTTCTGATCTCTTCCTAACAAACAGATCTAGCGGAACTAGAGAAATCTCTGGAGGACATGGGACAGCTCCTATAAGGTAAGTCCCTCCAGTCTGGGTAAGAGGTGGTCAAGGGAGGTCTGATAATGTCTGTAAGACTGCCATGGTGAAAATGAACCAGAAATGATTGTTATTCCTTGTCATATAAGAACTAAAGGCATTAAATGAAATTATTAGGCTGTATATTTAAAACAAACAATAGGAGGCATTTTTTTTCTCACAGGGCATAGTTAAACTGTGGAAATCATCACCAGAGGAGGTTACAAATGACAGGAGATTATGCGAACTGAAAGAGTGATTAGATAAATTCACAGACAAAAAAATCTTTAAAGGCTACAGCACACAAAAATAAAAAATCTGACTGTACATCACAAACCTGTTGGAATTTACGAGCATACCAGGGGAATATCTACTAAATAAGTACCTTGCTATTAAGCACTCTTCTAGGCATTTCTTAACAGGCTCTGTGGCAGGCAGGATGCTAGAGTAATCTTTTGCCTGTTCAGCCCAGCTTATACTTTAATTTTTATTCCTGGTTTAAAGGATTTGTTTTCAAACGAATTACATTTCACTTTTCTGGTTGTTTCACACTGCATATATGTTGCTGAGGTGATCGTCTCCACTGCTGGTGGATCAGCAGTGGAGTGCTCTGGCGCAGTGCACAGTGGGGCTTCCCAAACTAGGGGGATCTCACGGGAGCAGAGAGCGCTGCCAGGAACCCACAGCTTGTGTGGCAGTGGCTGATGAGACCTGGGCAGGGCCAGAAGCAAAGGCGGCTATGAAAGAATCCCTTAGGAAGCACTATCAGCCAGGGCATGGCATGGCAGGTAGTGCAGAAGGGCATGCAGGAAGGGCACTGAAGCCTTGCAAGCTCAACCAGGAAGCAATGGCATTCACCCGTCAGAAAGCCACAGTTTCTCTAAGCGCTGCACCCAGCACGACTGATGCAGCTGCCGAGACAGTGCTTTAGGTGGAACATGCTGACACCCAGGTGAAAAAAGCTGCAGGGTGTGTGCCGTGGAAAGGAGGAGTGAGCACACCTGTGGAAGGTGTGCCCAGGAAAAGGAACTCCTCTGCTTAGTGACAGAGCTCCAGGAGGAGGTGAGTAGGTTGAGGAGCATGAGGAACTGCGAAAGAGCGAGCGAGAGTACTGGAATTCCACCCTATTTTCCCTGAGACAGGCCCAACAGGCAGACAGGATGCATGACATGGAGGATTTCCTGTCCTCTCTTCCCCTGGCAGAACACAGTGACTTAAGGGATAGGGGGCGATGGCAATAAGTTCCTGCCTAGTACAGCAGGCACATCCCCTCTGTGATTTTCCAGGTGCCCTGGCATAATAGGTATGAGGCTATGCAAGGAAATATTAAAGATGCAGGAGCAGGCGACCACCATGTGCCAAAAGACAAACTGGAGGGGAAGATGACTGGTCTGTCTGAACAGAGAGCTTTGGCTGAAACGCAGAGTAAAACATTTAAAAGAAGAGGCAGGCAACTCAGGAGGACTACAAGGATGTCATGAGGTTACACAGCGAGAAAATTAGAAGGGCCAAAGCCCAAGTAGAACTTAATCTGACTTCTGCTGCAAAAGACAATAGAAAAAGTTACTATAAATACATTAGCAACAAGGATAATCTCCATTCTTTACTGGATGCAGGGGGAAACAGAGTACTAAAGGGAAAATATCGCAGCCAAAACCAAGACAGGTATTGAAATGCCTTCTTTGTCTCAGTCTTCAATAGTAAGACCAGTTGTTCTCCAGGTACCCAGACTCCTGACCTGCAAGACAGCGATAGGAAGCAGAATGAAGCTCCCATAATACAAACAGAAATGGTCAGTGATCTGCTACACCACTTAGACACACACAAGTCTATGGAGTCAGATGGGATCCACTGAGCAGTACTGAGGGAGCAGGTGAAAGTGTTCACCGAGCTACTTCCAATCATTTACCAGCAGTCCTGGCTCACCAGGGAGGTCCCAGCTGATTGGAAGTTGGCAAATGAGACATTCAGTTAGAAGGAGGACCAGAAAGAGGATCCAGAAAACTACAGGCCTGTCAGCCTGGCCTCGGTGCTGGGAAAGGAGATCATCCTGATGCTGGGAGCAGATCATCCTGAGTGCCATCACAAGGCATGTATAGGACAACCAGGGAATCAGGCCCAGACAACATGGATTTAGGAAAGGCAGGTCCTGCTTAATCAACCTGATCTCCTTTTGTGACTAGGTGGCCACAAAAGTGGATGAGGGAAAAGCTGTGCATGTAGTCTTCCTGGACATTAGTAAGGCCTTGGACACTGTCTCCCACAGGATTCTCCTGCACTTGGGTCACAGCAAACCCATTCAGTGCTATAGGCTTGGGGTAGAGTGGCTGGAAAGCTCCTCAGCAGACAGGGACTTGGGGCTGCTGTTTGACAACCAGATGAACATGAGCCAGCAGTCTGTCCAGGTGGCCAAGAAGACCACTGGCATCCTGGCCTGTATCAGAAACAGTGCTAGCAGGCCCAGGGCAGTGATTGCCCTCTTGTACTTGGCTCTGGTGAGGCCACACCTCAAATTCCATGTTCAGTTTTGGGTCCCTCACTACAACAAAACCATTGAAGTGTTGGAGTGTGATCAGAGAAGGGCAATGGGGCTTGTGAAGGGTTTGGAGCACAAGTCTTCTGAGTAGTGGCTGAGGAAGCTGGAGTTTTTTAGCCTGGAGAAAAGGAGGCTCAGGGAAGACCTTATTGCCCTCTACAAAACCTGAAAGGAGGTTGCAGAGAGGTGGGAGTCAGTCTCTTTTCCCAAGTAACAAGTGACAGGACAAGAGGAAATGGCAAATTGTACCATGTGAAGTTTAGATTTGACATTGGGAAAGATTAGGCTTGTCAAGCACTGGAACAGGCTGCCCAAGAAAGTGATGGACTCGCCCTCCCTGGAGATATTTAAAAGATTTGTAGATGTAGCATTTAGCGACTTGGTTTAGTGGTGGACTTGGCAATGCTGTGTTAACAGTTGAACTCTATGATCTTAGAGGTCTTTTCCAAGCTTACAGATTCTATGATTCTATCATTCTATATGCATATTAAGCCCAAAACATAGTGCTGAGATAGCAGTATCTTAGCTGAACCTCTATATAATATTGAGGTGCAATGACATCCTAAACTTACAAATTTAGTTTCTTGGCATCACATAAGCGGACATTGACCAGAATGAAATCTTTATTGCTTTGCATTTAATTTTTATCTCAAATGAGAGAGAATTTCTTATGTCCTACATTTTATAGTGTAGAATTGGGATTTTAGGAGTGTATTCACGTCCTGAAATATAGTACAGTATTCTATTGAGATACGTTTGTGTACATACATCCTAGACATCAACAGCAGATGTTGCAGTTGTGATACTTGTTATTTTATCTCATCTGATTTTGATACACTTCATAAGGACTACTTTTAGATTTACCCCAACAATGACTTCACACTTTTTATTCTGCGCACGATCTTAACTGTTAAGATTGTTTAAGCAGCAAAATATTTGCTGCTTTTCTTCACGACGTTGCCTTTCTCTCTATAAAATTATACCTCCTGACCCTTAAAACGGTCAAGTTTTAATCCCAAGCCAGTAACATCTACTCTGTATTTAAAAATGTCACTGCTTTTAAGTCCAATAACTAGTAGTCCTGCAGGGCTAGAGGCAATAACTTGTAAAGGGACAAATTCTCAGCTTTGCAATTGGACTCACAGACCTTGCATCTAACCCTGCAGGGCTGTCAGCTATCAAACTCTGGAGTCATGACATTTTAAAGAAAATGTACGGAGGAGTTATTTTATAGGAACAGAAAACCATTTTTAGCTAACTTCAGAAAATTTTTATTGCTCTTTCTTGCCCTATGCTTTCAATGAGTCAGATGTCTAGTTTTACAGGTGAATACATACGAAAATAGTACTGGTAAGTGCTTTAAAGAGTAACTTGTTCTAAAGGTTATATGATATAAACTCATGCAAATATGTAAGCACTTTTTGAAAAATGGAGGAATGAAACACTCAAGGTCAGAAATACAGAAACAATGACCTCAGCTGCAACTTTTCTTATATTTAATGTCTAGTATCTTTTTATCTTTCAGGCCATATCATATTAAAACTAATTAAAATGATTTCAGCATTAGTTGAATTAAACCATCCTTCATTTTCAGTGATATGTTAATTAATACCAATATGTAGTACAATGCAAACTGGAATTTCCTGCAGATTCCAGTTATAAGAACACTCACACCAGTACTTTAATTCTTGATGAGACGTTAAAAAAGTCTGCTTCAGAAAAATGTTAACTCACTTGCTTTAAAACTGCAAATATTTGACAGCTCCATAATTCTAAGTTTCACAAATTTCTAATTTTTAGCTCACTTAAATATTAAAAAAAAATAATAAAAATTAACAGATTTTAAATAAAATTAATTCCACTGCTACTGAACTTATTTTCTTCAAAGTCTGGGTTATTTTTAACTTCAGCAGTTTTAACTCTGGAATAACTTTGTGTGACAAAGTTATTTTAAAATTCAGGTTTTTAGTGTAGGAAATAGAATTCAGAAATGCCATAATCCATTGCTTCTCTAAGACCATGGTTCAGCATAATATTTAAATATGTCTATAACTTCATGTACCAGCAATTTCAGCAGATTTACTCATATACACAAAGGCAGTCACATGCTCAACTTTCTTGTGAAATCACAGTCATTTCCATCTCAGAATCACAAAATATCAATGACTTAAAATTCAAAATAGGTCTTTAAAGTAAAGATCACTGGTCACATATTATGGATGGCAAAATACTGTGCTGCTGTACTAGATAATCAGAGCAGATTTGTCTTTAATTTTAATCCTAATCATCTTTAAAAATGTAAATTCAAATAATGGACCTTTATAGTATCAGTATAATTTCTATTAATAATATAAATTATTGTTCATTATTACACTCAGAATATAGCAAATACCGTAAACAGATTTATGTTACTTCAATAGCATTTTGCAACAATTTGCAGAATTAGGAATCAATTCCAATTTGATTACAAATAATAATCATAATCATAGAAACAGGCTTCTCTATCAAAACATGTTTTAGAGGCCCCTCTGCACATGTAATGTAATTTCTCTCCCTTATCAGCCTCTCCTCTCCAATTTCTAAAAGAAAAATGACTGATTATACATCTTGCCATTTCCATGATTTAGAACTATTTGGCTTGATGTTTCTCAAATGCTACAGTTCCTAAGAAAAGTCAGCTGAAGTCCAGAGTACCTGTACAAGGTCATGAGTATAATTTGTGCTGAATATCCAGGAAAAGACTCCCTTTTATTTATTTGTTGACAATATCAATAGGCAATTAAATATTTGCTAGTAGTTTTAAAAAATGCTTCTTTGTTAAACCAAGTTCATGTAACACTGTCCCACTAAATTTTCACTCAGTACTGTTCAATGTCATCAGGAAAGTTACATTTATTGGGAGAAGTCCTGGTATAAGTCCTGGCAGAAGTCATCAGATTGCAAGAAAGATCATGCTGCTGTACTTTCTACCTGGATACTGTCGTTGTTCCATGAGTGAATCCATGTGAAACTCATGAAACGTTTCACTGCCCACACGAAAGTGTTTGACAGGAGAAGGTCCCACAAAAGTACCTATTAGAAAAATGAATGCTTACTTCTGAGAGAAAAAACTATTGATGCAGCAGCCCTTGTACTACCCATACTATAAAAGTGAGAATTGTGGCATGAAAGGTAGGACCTATTGACAGGGCATTGCTGGGGATACAAGGATGGCAATGCAGCTCAAGGAGGATCGTGGCCTGGAGCAGCCAGGAGGAAAAGAAACACTGCAGCACTGGAGATGGGTGTCAGGATAAAGGGAAGCTTATTGCATAATGGCTCTGTGCATATTGTGCATATTCTGTCCAAGAAATTCTTTTATGTCTGCACATAGCAGATGGCACTTTAATTAAAAGTTCTGTAAACTTTCCCAAAACATTTTTGTGGTTTCTGTGTTCAGCATGTTTATGTACCTCCCCCAGAAAATTAACAGGTTTTCAAATATTTTTCTCTCATTTAACAGTGATGTATGTGAACTTCTGCTCCACAATGAAGGACAAACCCAGCACTACCTGCATGATGTTAATATATGTTTTGCTTGAGCCTGTAGTAACTGTGGTGTATACAAAGTGTGATGGCAAAAGTGAGGAATGGGATAAGAACATGAGGGAAAATTTTCTTGGACATGAGGAATAAACATTTAGGGGTTTTTGATAAATAAGGTTTCTGCTTGCAATTTTATTACAAGCTTATGTTGTAGAAAGTCATATTGATTCATATACTACATTAGAAAACATTTTAAAAGAGCTCTGAATAGGATGTGATCTCACATCATGGAAAACGGGTGCATTTGTAAGTACAATACTTTCCTCAAAACACTTAATTTCTGATTTAAAAGTAAATTGATGTAGTCTTTTAATCAACTTTGTAAAAATTACTTTAGAAATAAATGTAAAGACTAAAAAACCAGCTGCAACATTAGACTTTAGATGCTTAAAAAAATAGTCTGGCAGTGTATCTTGTGTTTTCCTCTTGAAATTTACCTGTTTAAATACTATTTTTGTTCCTTGAATTGACAAAGGAAATCTTGACAAGACACATTAATGTTCCTACAACTGAGAATCTGAGCATTCACACAGTTGTGTATGCAACGTTAAACCTGTACATAATCCCATTTTTAAGTATTCAAGTCCATGAAGAATCTGGTTCTAATGCTACCATTTATATAATAAAAGTGTGTTTCTGACAGCCGAAAAGCAAACGACAACAGCAACCTGGTTGTGGGTTGCTAATTCTGTAGATATCTTCATAGAATTTAAGTAAGAATTTATCTGAATATGTTAGTGTGGACAGCACGTAATTCTGATTCTTTATCTGTACTCATGTTTAGAGATTTCCTGTGAAATTCCTGCCAGAAACTACAAAGGTCACACTAAAATTTTGTGAAGGTCTTTCTGAATATGTTGTCTCTGTGTCCATGAGGCAACACATCAAACACTGCCATAAATGCATGTACTGTAAACACTGCTTTCCATGACAAGTAAGTCATCACATTAATGAAGGGAAGAGGCCTCCAGCTATCTTGTGACTCCTACATTTTTCGTTTTACCAGCTTTGGGTCCTTTCAGAAATGCACATCATGCTTTATATGTCAGAGGACTCAAATAATTGTTTTAACTATTCATTTTTTCTTTTGAGTAAATGAAAGGAGGTTGCTTCTTAAAAAAAAAAACCAACAGTATATAAAATTACCAAAGCTTTCTTTTGGAAAAGTAAATTCTGCACTACTTCCCAAGGGAATTATAAGAAAAGCTCATGCAAACAGAATGTGTATATTCTTATGATTCCAGCTATGCAGTTACAGCCACATATGGTATTTCATTTTGTATTCACTATCAACCACAATTGCTCCTCTTTCCAGGTAATCTTTCATCTCTGCAGTTCCTCTTTGGAATCTCATTAGATTAATAGGTCACTAAAACATTGTTTGATCATATTTCTCAACCACCTTTGTCAGCTTATGAGTCAACTCTGCAACATATGAAAGTCATATAATTTTTTGCATTCATTTCCTCTAACATATTTTAAATGTTTAATGCTAAGAAAAGATTTATTCCTTCTCACCTTCTCTTCTGCATCACAAGGTAGTTGGTATTTTAATTTGAGATTAATATGAGAAGTAACTAGCTACACAGATTTCAAACTCATGTGACTGACAGATGGACAAAATCAAACATACAACAGATAGGACGGTTGGAAGACATGAAGAAGAAACAAACTCTTGGACAACCAAGGGCACCCTGAACTGGGTTACTGGTATCTTATGATGCCAAAATAGACCTAGCTAAATACTTGGCATTTGATTATATATTGTTGACAAACTTTGTGATCTGATGTTTAGACTTAATATCTTCTACTCTGCTTAGTGTCCTAAGAAATGTGAGACTTAAATATTCCTCTTCCTTTGCAAGTCAAATGAAAAAAGAACTGTATCTGTGTCTTGAGAATATTTTGGTATTTTAATCCTCTACTGAAATCAGACATAAGAGCAATTTCCAATTTAACACACAATGTTTGATGAAAAAGCAAAGTAATATGAAGGAGCACAGAAGTAACAAAGTAGATCCAAGATCCAGAAAACATGACCTATGAGAAAGGTTGTAAGAACTGGCATATTTCATTGAGGAAAAAGAGAACCTGAGAGGAAACATGACAACAATTTTCTTGTGTATAAGAGGTTGCCAGGAAGAGGAAGCACTGTTCTGTTCTTTTCCACCAGAGACAGGAAAAAAAAGTGCTGAGCTTAGACTGAAGCAGGAGCTACTGGGGAAAACTTCCTAACTGTATAGACAATGAGGCCTTGATCATACTGCCTTGGGTAGCTGTGGAATCTTCATCATCTCAAGTTTTTAAGAGCAGAACTTATAGAACAGTCTGCTGGGAATAAGTGAGAGGCAAGGGTAAGTGATCTCTTGAGTAACCTCCTTCACTATGCGCTACAAGCCGTTGATTTCTCCTAAAGGGAGCTGCATTTGCTGAGCACTCCTGAAAGTGCTGAAGTACCTTCCACCACCAATGACTGTAATAGGATAGTGCTTCATCTAGTACATTTGAGCATAAAATTGGGAACTGGACAAGGTAAAAGCTTGGCAATTTATCCACATGGCTTAGAAAGCTGCATGATCTTTTTCTTTTTCTTTTCTTTTTTTTTTTTTTTTTAATTGTGGTATGCTTGTTTCAGGATTTGTACAGATGTGATCTAACAGATTTCAGAACTGAGCAGAACTGTTTTGCAAATGCAAATGTAAGATCCAAAGCCAGCTGGAGTAAGCAGAAGAGTTTCAGCTGGCTCTGATGGCTTTGGAGCAGGTCCTCAGCATGTGAGTGTTCAAGGTCGTACATATGCTTTTGTGTGTGTGCCCTGAGTAGAGGAGGAATGAGACATTTGTACAGCCACTTAGCCTGACTTTGAAGTGTTGGCTTTTTGTAATTGACTCAGGGGTGTATTTAAACTGTATTTAAATTGAAATTACTGTAGCCTTCAGGTTTAGGACAGAAAAAGTGAAACTGCCTAATCTCTGTGGTGGACAGGCTCCCCATATGCCAGTGAAGAGACTTAATCTCTACGCTTGTATGAAACACTTATTATAATCTGAATGCATACTTTACAATCAAATTGAACATATTTTTAAGCATTTGGGTTATCTTAAGCATCTTAATACTGCTTCAACAGCAACATAATACAGAACATGAACCAGAGTATCATGACTCACAAAAAAGGGAAGTAAAGTTTAAACATTTAAAAGGTCATATTTCATTTTTAGATGATGCAGAAGCTATTTTATATGTTCATAACAGTCAATTGGAAGCAGTTGAATTTTCTTAGTAATTTGTGAAGCTAATTAGTTGACACACAGAGAAATCCAAGCTATAAAGCACATCGTAGTCAAATCAATGATAATAAGAAATAGATTTGATGATTTTTCCAGTGTTTTATTGTTCTATATAGAAACACAATAATATTGCACAGAATTGATTTTCTGTGGAAAAGTTCCCCTGTTAAGTATTGTATTCATCATATGGAAAAACAATGAGATTTGTAAAAGAGACTAATGAATAGTTCAAACAAGGTTCTTTTCCCCCAAGACTCACTGTTCAACTGAGTCATGGAGTGGATCAGTGATCCAACCACTGATTTTCTTACCCAATGACCTCCTGTGAGATACAATGTTTCCTGTGAAGTTATTTAGAGTTGACAAGCCATATTACCTCTTGGGAGGTGTATAAGGCCCTACATTGAACATTTTATAATTCTGAAAAAAAGTTTTTGTTTTTTTATTATCATTGATCTATGCATACAACTCCTGTTGAGTTGAATAGAAACTTTGTGAACTGAAGGAATTACATGCTAATACTGTAATACATTATGCATAAACAATTAAAAAATGGAAGCCAAATTAGAAAGGACACTTTTTATAAAAGTTGCATTTTTTTATTAATTTTCCCAATGGGCTTTGATTATTCTGACAAGCCTATACCTGTCCTTTCCCATAAACCTGCTCTGTGACCTCTTTTCCCACCCTTTCACAGAGGCTTGCCTTCCTGTGCTCAGGGTCACTTCTGATCCGCCAGAACTGTATATCTTTTTATCTGACTGCTGGGAAAACACCTATGCCATAAGAAAAAAAGGTGTGAAAAGCTGAGACCTCCATGTACATGTGCTTCACTCGTCTCAGGGGTTCATTTAAGCTCAGGCCCCTGCCCTTGGTCCATGTCTGTGCTATGCTGTAGTTATGTTGTGCTTAGCCTTGCACCACAGTAGTCCCAACCTTGCCTTGCTGACTTGATTTCCTGGCCTGATCGCAGACCTGTCACATCACTACAGCTGGCTGTTTAGTGATCAGTGGGTTATGACTGAAGCTGCACATTTCATCTGAGGTTTTGCTGTCAGCCTCACCTTCTGTTGTGGAGCTACCCACTCCTGATGCTTCCTGATGTCAAGGTGCCACACCACAATCCAAGTACGTATGGACAGGGGACAAGTATAATGATGGTAGGCCTGAATGAAAGTTCCTTCTTACTTTTGTCTCAATCCACTGAGGACAATCAGAAGTTTCAGCACCTTTTGAAGAGGCTCTGATCCTTATTAACCAGCTTTGGGAAAAATTGTATTACCTAGTACAATGAGCAAATGTACTGCAAATTAGTACAATGCATTGAACAGGGAAGGACCTTGAGATGTCCTTTGCAATGGTACTGCAAGAATGGCTTGCAAATGTCCATTAACTAATTATATTAATCACAGCTTTTTTTTTTTTTTCCTATCTCACGGGAGAGGTTTAAGTTCTATTCAGTTCTTTCATACTTTCTTTGAAATCTTGGCCAAGCAGCAAGACAGGGTGCTGTCATTCTAGGCTCATAAAACATCCTTACAGATTTGCATACTAGCAGCATAATCATCATTTCCCAGTGCATCCTATTCTGTAAGTAATTTAAAAATTAGTATTTGTTCTACTAAGCTTTCGTTTTCTTCATTTAAGAATAATCCTCTCCATCACTCACATTTTACGCATCTATCCTGAACTCTGGTTTAAGGCAGGTCCATAAACACAGGGCTCTATCACGATCCTAAGTACAATCAATCCTATTGATAGCTTCAGCACTAGCAGAAAAGAACTGCTTTCTTAATGGAGGTGAGGTGACCATCAGAAAATTTCTCTTTTCTCCCTACATGGTGCGATGCAATGTAGATACTGGACATCTCTGGGTTAGCTCTCTGAGAGTGCTTGGAGAGTGCTGTGGCAGATTTAAAGCATTTTAGCTGGGTTGGGTCCTGGATGATACAGTACTACTGCGTAGGCACCGTGTATTTATGTTGCGGTCCTGGTACATGCGCTGCTCTGCTTAGCACAGGAGGAAAAACAGACACAGAAAGTCATGAAGTTTTGCGTGTGTGAGAGATCCTGCTGTGCCATTGAATATTTGCACTGGCATTGGCAAAAGGGAAAAAACCCAGTTTTAAAACAACTATATGTATTATGAAGGGGAAAAAAAATTTCTCAGTTTTGTGCCCTCTGAGGGGACTGAGGTACCCCATATCTCATCTGCCAGGATGGTAAACCTCGCAGCACCAGACTGCAAATAAAGCCCCTGGCAAGTTTCAGGCTGAAATGAGCCACAGACAGAACACGAATTGTGGAACCAGTAAGTAAAGTAGATTATGATTGTTTGTAGAAACAAAGGTATGCCCAATTCTTGCACTCTGAAACAATCTTGGACTGTGGCCTGCTTTCAGGACTATGTCAAAATTGCTGACACAGAAGATAACCAGAATGCAAACGTGATGCAAACGTGCCCAGAATCCAAAATGTTCCCCTCAATTCTGTTCTCTTGGAAATCAATCTATTATTTAATTTGATCCCTCTACTCCTATGAAATTTATTTTCTATTTTTCAGAATGATTCAACTCCAACAGCAGTAAAAAAGGTTGTGGCTGAAACTTTCTTCTTTGAGAAGGAAGAGGTAGTATAAGGTTCCAGGCATTTAGAAGAAAAATGAGATAGAATTAAAGCTTCAAAAGCAAATGCTCTTGAAGGCCATCATATAGTTTATCTTAAAAAAAGACCATCATACAAATCCAAAACATAATAGGTGAGTGCCTCACTGATCCCCTCAATGAAAGCAACAAGACGATTGTCCATAAACATATAGATGTCATCTACAACTGTAAAGTATTGAATTACAGCTTCACTGAGATGTCTGATTCTCCACGTCTATTTCTAATTGGATACCCAACCCTGAAGAGGAAAATATTTCACATTCTTCTTTAATATTTCCTTCTGTCTGATGAAATTGTCTCTCTGTCCAGTGTGTTGCCTATTGTGAATCACATTTTGTGAACACTAGTTCTCCCTTTCTCTGTAGATCAATGACACACACATCATATCCCATTTCCTTTACTGGTCTGGGGCAAATATGCTCCAAATTGTCACAACTGCTTTTGCTGCCCCAAGTATCAAAATTCATTACAAACATAGAATAAAACCTGTGTGATGCAACAGATTCATAGGTTCAGTATTTTAGTCAGCTTGCAATATATAATTTTTTAAAAATATAAAGCAATTAAAAACCCTGAGAAAAATATGCCTTTAAAAACATTTTCCCAAGAAAAAGCAATGCAGAGGTACTTATTAAGACTAATCAACTGGAAACCCCTGTTTGGAATCCTTCCCTTTCCCCTTCCCCTTTCCCCTTTCCCTTTCCCCTTCTCTTTCTCTTGCCTTTCCCCTTCCCTTTCCCTTCCCTTTCCCCTTCTCCTTTCCCCTCCTCGTTTCCCTTTCCCCTTCC